>VZTI01004088.1:1881937-1962793 GCA_013397865.1 Struthidea cinerea
CATTTTTTAAGCAAACTGAAACACAATTGCCAGAACCTTACTTCAATTCCAGATTTTGGTCATTTGGTAAAAGCATGAGATTCTGCTGAGTGCACGGAAACTGCTCCACTAAACCAGAATCCCAATCACAAATAATTGACAGTGGCAAGAGTCAAAAACCTGACCAGACAGTAGCTCCCAAAAAGCAAAAACAAAGCAGAGCAATGAGCAAGAGTTTATTAGGTAACCACCTCATGCATATTAGGTTGTATGTATAGGTAATAGCATCCTGCACATCTACCAATCTCCTGCATATTCCAGACAGATGATTAGTATCAGTGAGTTGACAGCAAAACACCTTTAAGCAGGGGCTGACTCACATGTTTGAGTGACTCTATTTGTTCACTAGTGAAAAAACCAAGAGCAAAACTGGTGTTCACATCCAGGCTTCCACTGTTATTTGGTTTATATAACTTGTGGATAAACCATTCAGGGCAGGGAGATGGGGAGAGAGAGAGAGAGGGCTGATGCCATCAACTGTGTCGTTAATTTTGATCTCTGGAATGCTAAAGTAACCGAGGTGTGGAACAACTTCCCTGATATTCGGCACAGGCATGGATTAGGGAGGCTCAGCCTCCCTGAGGTGCTACACCACCTGCATTCAGAAAACACTGCAAAGAACAAGGTGGATTGAAATCTCTTCACAAGGCAGCAAGCTGTTCCCAGATTTTTTTTTCCTCTGGTGGCTTCTGTCAGAATCTGTGCCCATACAGACACACCAGCAGAGGCCACTGGGGCCACTGGTGCAGTGAATGTCAAAAGTCATCAGCACATTTTTTGGTGACTGTAATAAAAGGGTATTGCCCCAAACTATCATATACATCTGTGTCAGTAATGGAGAAATATTCTTCCAAGCAATTTTAAAACAGAAACTAGGCGGAAGACGCAGCATTGCTTAAAAAGCTAAAGAGAACAAGCATCATCTTTCTGTGACTCTCATGCCAGCAGAGATGAATGCAGAGCACAGTTACTCTGCAGTCAAGAAAACTTCAAACCAAAACCAAAACCAGCAGACAGCACCAAACACACTGACTCCTGCCAACTTGTTTTTCTTTCAGGCTACCATTCCCTTCATCCCAGGGTCAAATTACAGCCTGTACCAAATTCCAGTCCATTGAAGGCCCACACAGAAAAGTACCTGTCTCCCAGACAAAAGCTGCTTTATGCTATTCATTCCCAGTAACAGCAGTAGCGTTTAATTAACCTTATTTATTTGTTTTCTTCCTCCATTCAGGTCTGGGACATTTCAAATTCAATGTCCGTACAACAAATGGACGAACCTGAAAGCAGAGGAAGGTTTCACATCCAGCTCCAAGAAGCATTTTAGACAGACTGTGTGCCAATCCAGAGTCTGAGAAGACAAACTCCAGTCAGTCCTTTGGCAGAGATTACCATGGCTGTCTCTGCAGAAACTGTGCTGTAAATTCTTTTGCTGTCTCCATATGATAGGGCTACTCTGTTCATTCTTATTCAAGCCCTCTACGTTTTAAAGAGGGCTCCTTAGAGAGAAGCAGAATACTGGTCCAGTGTTACCAGCCAGGCCCAGCACCACAGGCTGCCACATCGAGCCTGAGGTAGACCACAGCTGCTTCCCTAGTTGTTAGGTGAAAGGTAAGAAAGAAGAGACTGTCTCAAAAATGGAAACGATTCTTCATGTTTGGAGCCCTAACGAAATCCTCAGGCAAAACCTTTCTGTAGTACAGATTCAACCTGGAGTCTACAATTTGAGCACAATCTGTGCAACCTGACAAGCTCTACCACCAGGGACCAGGTTACCCTTCCTGTAGACTATTCAGCACTCATGGTCATTTCACTTTTTAAAGCATCAGGCTCTTGGACAAAGGGTTTTAAAAAGATTTTCTTATACATGCATATAGAATCTATTTTGGCTCTGACACAATCCATTCCTACGATTTAGGAATCCATTCCTCTTTACTCCTTCTGGCTTTTATGCTTTCTGCTGCTTTTTGAGGAGAAATACTATGGGTAGGTATTTGTGACTGAGACAACTTTGAAAACACTCAGCTATGGTAGAAAGTGTGGCAAAAGGAACCCTGATAAATAATTATCAGGCAGCACTGGTAACATAATAATACAACTCCCAGCAATATGTAACCCTACACAGCAGGGATTCTTCTTCCAGTGTCTTTGTAGGATTAGACTTCTCCCGACTAAGCCAAAAAGAAATGCCTGGGATCCATTAATCAATAGTAGCTAGAAAGTTATTACCTCCTCTTAGTAATATGCAATATGTAAAGCAAATTTTAAAACGCAGCAGAAGCAGCCAACCCTTCTGTGTTCTCTGAGACCGTCAGCCAGACACCGCAAAGTCAAAAAACTGCTATCAATGGTAAATGACCCTAACATACCAACCCTCCTTTCCTTGCTAAGCCAAACCCACACATCTGTGGTTCGTTGGGCTATGACAGGCCATTTCACTGCAGTTACACACAACCCATTATTAAATCCCCACTGCAGTGCTAATACTGTGCAGACAGAACCAAGAGAGGTTTAATGAAGTTTGCTCAGGTGCAGAAAACATTCTGTGGTTAGAATGCAGCAGAGTGAACTACACAAACCTGGGGACGTGTTGTTGGATGTGCACAAGCTAACTAAAGTTGCTGTGGATTTTTCTAGACAAGCTGCAGTCATAGGTTTGTGCGGAAGTGTCATCCTGCCTTAAGCAACAGAACTATGATTACAGTGCTGTCACCAGCTGAGGAAAACCAGTCACCTTGGAGTTCAGATGAGCAAAACCCATCTCCTAAACACCACACAAGAAAACACCTTGGCTGCACTGAGCTGCTCTGGCAAAAATTTAGCAGGTGGCACACTCTAGCTGAATTTGAAAGTGAATTATTCCATCTTAGCAGTTAAATACCTTAGTTAAAAAGAAGAGGTATAAGAGAACTTTTCTTATGCTACTCTTTCTCCCTTCTGCTCCCTTCAGCAGCACATGACAGAGGGAGAACAAAACATGCACTAAAAAAGTGGTTTGTGGCTTTTTTCCTGACAGCCGAATGGGCTCCTTGGACAAATAACCTTGATAAGTATCTTTTAAGACTGATCTGCTGAGGAGGATACTGCACTCTTAAAACTGCCAAACTCAACCTGTTTTGAATAGAGAGAAGGCCACCATCTGCTCCCCTGCAACACCTCTCACTAGGAATCACATGTCAGAAACAGAGTCCAAACTGCTAATGATTACACTGGTGATCCAAGCACTTACCTCTCTAGATAACCTATTCTTTGAAAAGCACTTTTTCCTCAGGCTAGAGCTGCTTAGTATTTGGTACTCATCAAGCAAAGAAAGAACACAGCAAATTGCCTTAACAGACTGCAGTGTAGTAATCTCAAGCACAGCCTGAATCAATGAGAACCATTAATCAGTCTGAGAGAGACTTGGTAAGCAGGAATAGTGTCTGTGTAATCACTTACAGATCATTTAGTCGACAGCCGAGCAGCTGTCCTGTCACACAGCCCCAGTGGATATTTTAATCACAATAAGTTTACTTCTGTACTTTATAAAAATCTACTGCACATTGTATTTGCCAGCTTCTTAATCTTTGAGAAAGAAAAGTTGAGCACCAATTTTCAGTCCACCATCAAGGATCACCACTGAGGTGGCTCTGAACCCAACTCATGATCTTGCATAGAAATTAAACTTGACAAGTGTTTTGAGGAAAATCACTGAAATGTAAAAGAGAAATTTGAGAGGTAGGCAGGAACAGCATTTTTGTAGTACTACATCATGTATATTGTTCAACCCACGCACAACTGTCAGAAAACGACAGTGACTAGAGACTAAACAATTAACAGTTTACTGATTTCCTAATTCAACTGAAAGGCCTGAAGCAAAAGCTTTAGATTATGAGAACTACAAGAAAACTAACAATACATCACTATCTGATAGTTAGGTCAATATAGCTTCCTTCGGAGAGCCTCCTTTGACATGACATGGATGCCACAAAGTTCAATTATTGAAATTTCTCAAGATACAAACTAGTCACATACAGGTAACTACCTAGGTGACCTGCAGACTTCATGGTTAGAACAGAGACCCCACACAGTAGAACTGGAGAATGTTTTTAAGGCTGTATGTTGTTATAGCGCAAATCCTTAAATGTAGTGGAAGCATTTAAGCTACTTCTGAGAAAGCATCCCCAAGATCCAAGCTACTGTTTGCTAAATATCACCAGAGTTACCTCTGTTCTGACATCTTTAGAGATCTGAAATCTAGAGTTTTGCAAGAATTTTCATGAAATGTCCTAATGACAACAAGAATGACTAGGCACTTTTTTAGGGCAACAACTTCGTAATTTCTGTTTGTAATTGGAGACAAAATTTAAGGCTAAAATTGTAACATGGGCACATTCTGGCTACACTATACCCCTGAGCAGTGAGCGTACCTCTCACCCAGACCTTTGTGCTCCAGATCCAGGGTTTTGTGTAATGTTTTCAGGCAGCTGTGCTGATTTATTAGCCTTTCATACTCTGCAGACTGCCGTTCATGCAGTGAAGCAAGGTGTTCATGGTCCTGAAGCAATGACTCATACTCAGCTTTCAGCTGCTCCTTCTGTTTCAGTAGATTTTCATTCTCATTCTCCTTGGCTGTCTGCTGATTTTGGAGTAAAGTATTCTGGGCCATCAGTGAAGCACTCTGGGAGCTGAGAGTTGAATTTTCTACCTAAAGTTTCTCAAATAAAAAGTAAGTATTACTTATTCACCTCCACTGGTAGATACAACAACATTTTGTAGCAGCTTACATCAACATAGAGCTAGTCAAGAATGAAGCCACTGCCTTGTAGACTTAAGACATCTATGTACAACTTGGCATAATTTTGGTATTACCGCTGGTAGTATGCACCCCATAAAGCCATGTTATCAGCAGTATGAGAAGTATCACGATAACCTCCAAACTGAAAAAAACATTGTTTTACCAGAAGCTCTTGAGCCCGAAGACTGAGATGATCTGGAATACTCGCAACTCAATTGCATCTCCAACAATCATGATCAAAGTCAAAAGTTACCCCATAGTTGTGTAGAGGTAATGAAACTTAAGTTCACCCAAACTCAAAAATATTAACTGCATCACTGCGTATGTGAGCAGTACTCCTAACAAGTCTGGTTTCAGTAGAGAGATGGTGCATTGATTTTATATGTTGCTAATATAAGTCAATTACAGGTGAGAAATAATTAAAGAGAACCAAAACACCCATCTCTGAACATGCAAGAGGAAAAGCTTCAAAAAGTGAAAGTCATGCAAGAAAAAGAGAGCTAATCCAATGCTGTCCTTTGAAACTGGTCTCTTTCTCAAACTAAGTTTATTTTTTAAAAATTCAAGTAATTTTTAAGAGTATCTTCCACTCGCAACTTTGACATTTTGTCTGAAAGCCTGAAAACTGATTGGAACTCATTGCTACAATACCTACGAGGAGCTGACTTGTGTCCTCTTTTCATTTCTTCCAAGCTCTTTCACAAGCATAGCATTAACAGAAAAAAGCAAAGAGCAAAGTTTTTTTATTTCAGAAGTGTAGCTTCTGGAATAACACATCTGGATTTTGCTGTATTGTTTTTAACAAATTCTCTCAAAGTCTCTCTTCTTGCTGAAGGTAGCTACCAGACATTAGCTACAGAGCCAGTTTCCCTTATAGCTTGGAGAAATTCAGACCTCAAACTAAGCTCCATCTTCTGGGCTTCATCTTTACATCATTACATCAGCCTACCAACACAAACATTTTATTATTAGCTGTCATCTTCTCCACACTACTGTAATCAAATCCAACCTCCTGGCACAGAGGCACAAGGCTGCCCTGACCTGGAGTTTGGCTGTCTGTGTCTGCAGGGCAGTGTTGTGCTCCTGAAGGAAGACGTTTTGCTTCTGTAGTGTCAGGATCTGATTGTTGAAGGAGACATTCTGTGTTTCCAAATGCTTTAGCTGTTCCTTAAGCAGCTGCTTCTCAGTATGCAGGGCTGCATTCTGAAAGAGAGATGGCATTGAAGGGGTGACAGGAAGAAAAGAAACAGCTGTCCTGATCATCTGGAGTCCTATCAAAGATGAGAACCAATTAGTGATGATCACTCTGCAACAAAGGCATAAAACAAACTCCTCCCAGCATTAAATGAAGGCAGGACAGGTGTTACACACAGGATTAATCCCTCCAAAGATGGGACAAGACACATGAAGCACTTAAGTCCCATGCAGTCCTAAGAGACACCCAAGGAATTCAGTGGACTTGGGTGCTCCAGAAAACCTCCCAGATTCCTTTAAGCTCAAAAATCCAGTTTCCAGCAACCCACTCATGAGCACAAGAGAAGTCTATGTGCTAAGAGGAAACAGAAGAAGGCTTACATTCCTTTCCAGTTCAATTGCCCTGTCCTTCAGTTTCAGCAGCTCTGTGGTAGCTTCTTGGTGCCCTGTTTCCAATTTCTCATTCATTTGCTGGTTGGGAATGAGTGTCTCTGCTGAATTCCTCAGTGACTTCTGAGCATACTGCGCACCCTGCTGAGTCTGCTTAAGTGCATCGAAGTCCTTCTGCACCTGCACAGTCAACAAGCAACAACCTTCAGCACAGAGGGAGCTGGGATTATGCATTAATGATGATGGGATATGTCACTCCTCTCTTGCTCTGTACAGACTTTCAGAGATTCAACAACCATTACCCCACTTCACAGACAGGGTAGCTGAGACAGACAGGTGGAAGAATCCATGTCTCTTGGCCTCCAGTCAGGTGTCTTTTGACTCAAGCTCACTGTCACCTAACAAACAGGCTGTTCTTGGGCGAGATGTTTCAACTGCAGTCTTCCTTAGCCTATGTTTCCACTAAACAAGGCAGAAAAACACAGCCATGCCAATGAAAAAAGCATGGGAAAACAGATCTACAAAGTCTACAAAGAGCAATTATCCAAGAGAACCCTTACTGATGTGCCCCTAGAACAAAATTTTTTTATGAATTTAGTTTCATTATATAGAAAGGGGCAAAACCAAAAGGCAGTCCAGGGAAAAATGTTCTTGGGAAGGATATGTATAGGGAGGGGCAGAGAGAAGAGACAACCTGTACTTCAAAAAAAAAAAAAAAAAAAAAAAAAAAAAAAAAAAAAAAAAAAAAAAAAAACACAAACAAACCTCAAACCAAAGAATCTCTGAACACGTGAATACATTTACATGTTCAGAACTACAATGTGAAAAGTTAAAATTCACTTAAGCTCTTACCATATTTAGATCATTCTGTAACTGCTGGTTCAAGTTCAGAAAGTCTTTCACTTGAGCTTCTAGCATTGCAATCTTTTCCTCTTTCACAGCTAGTGTTGATTTTAGTGCTGATTCAGTTTTGCTTTCCAGAACCTTGTATTTTCTGAAAAATATGATAATAGCTTTCCAGTGTATGCCACTAGGATATGAGCCACCATGTAAATAGAAGACTTCACCTTCACCCATTCCCAATCTCACTACATGTTAAATTATATGTGCTTGCTTCTTCAGGAAAATTATTTCCTCTAGTGTTGCAGATTGCTACTGATATATTATAGCTGGGGAACTCACTTATGGAAAATCCAATCAATTGTAATAGAGGATAACACCAGCACGGTTCTACAGAAGTATCAAAGAGTTACATAACTTGAAAGAAAATAAGTTTTTCTCTTTTTCCCATAATTACACTACATAATTTTCTTCTCACGGCTCTTTTGTACATTCTTGACAAGAAGGAAAATCCACAGTCTAAAGAATCCTACAAGATAGGTATGTTTCTCCAAGTAGGTCTTACCAAGAAGCCAATATACACACAGATTGTTGGGATTTTCTTTGTTCATTACTATAGGACTTACAAAGGAATTCCTTGCCATCAGATACTTCTTAGGCAACATCTATGTTTATACTAACAGGTATCTCGATCACCAATTACATGAAGTAATGACAGACACTGTTTACTAGACACTATCCTTACTAGTTAAAGAGATCATGAAGAGAAGTACACACTGAAATAGCTACCCAGCTACTCTCCTGGGGAGTACAGAGGAACTGTAGCAACACTGCTAGCATGGAGGGACAAAATGGCATTTCCTCCTTCCACCCAAAAAATGTTTTGCAAAACTGACAGTATGCTGCCAAGCTTGCCTCAGAAAAATGTGATTTATCTCCAAAATTAAGAGTAATGGCACGGAGACAGATGACAACCAAAAAGAAAGGCAAAGGGCTTCGGTTAGGCTGAGTCAAAAGAATGACTAGAAGAGCTCAGTTTCCTTACGTGTTGTCATTTCCATTATCATCCTCCAGCAGCAGCTCTTTGTTCAATCCCATCTTCTCCAGTTCCTGGCTCAGTTTGTCCAGCTCACTAGACAACTTTTGACTCTTCAGCTTCTCCAGGACCAAATCCTGAAAGAAGCATTAACATGACTAGTTGCTGTGCAAAGGGTGGTGATAATTATCCAGCACTACACATTTCTTTCAAGAGTACTGAAAAAAATCATTGGATAAAATCCTAGTTTCAAGTAGGTCAGCTAAAATTCTTCATCAGTGACAGCTGAGTGCAGAATTAAACTGACTGTTTTTATTTATAGGTCACTTGATATAAATCTGCAGAATGCTTCTTTTGGCCTTTGCCTCACTCACTGTACTGAACAACTTCTGCCAACACTGGCTCTGTGCCTGCCTGCCGAACGAGGGAATGCGAGGACCAGGAGACACCACCCCATCTCTGTGCCACACACAGATGTGTGCAGGCCAGGACACCAGCAGAGGGAGTTCCCACCTCTCAGCTAGGACAAAAAGCCCTGCCATCACTGGCACACACAGAGAGGAGCACCAGGAGTTCAGTATGGAAGTTTCCTGAGGTATTATGGCTATGATGGTATTAGCAAGGGACTTGGTAACAGGGTCAGTAGTGAATAATGCACTGAGTTTCTGACATATGGTAAATTACTGCCCAAAATTTAAAAAGTGTAGCTACATTGTAGCATAAGAGACAGGACAGCTTTGGACGTGTGACCTCGGTCACTTATTCTGGTATCTACTGATGCAGCCTGGTTTCATTTAGGTTTCTTTGGGAAGAAAATAAAGCAGAACCCAGCAAGGAAGTCATACAGGAGAAGATCTGACAGCACTGTACCACAAGGTATACTGGGACAATGCTTTGCTGTTATGCCAGTAAAGTGGTCTGGTGTGGAAATGGCCTGGAAAGACATAATGCCAGCCTGCATTTCTAAAAAGGACAAATTATTTTTGGTGCATGGCTAAGTGTGAAGATCCCTACCATTCAAAATTCTCTGAAATACACAGGCACCATAGAGATCTACATTGCTTGTGTTTCTGCTAAAAGTTTTCTTAAACTTTTTCTTAAACTTCTTAAAATGAAGAAAGAACAAAAATGCTACTGAAGCACTTTAAGTAAAAAAAACCAAAAAACAACAAAACCAAACTATCCTGAGTATCAAATAAAAGGAAGAGTAAAATTTTAGAAAAATACTTTGTTAAACTCTAGCTATTCAAGAGTCCTCTGATATCACAAATTTAGCCATGAATTCATTCACACAGCAAGGGAAAAAAATGTATGGGTAAGGTCAGTGCCAGTCCAGTGGTCTGTAAAAAAAGGTCCCTTCAACATCCAATAACTCCTTCTGCAGGATCTATAGAAAGTAACTAAGGAAAAGAAGATGGGCTACTGTCTGGAGGTCTGCACCACTGGAAAATTTGCGAAAGTCTGAGAATGGAAAGATTAAAAAGGAGCCTTCTCAGAAATTATATTATTTTATTTATTTTTAAGGAAAGTTGGATAGAAACACAACTTGGGACTGTGTCAAGTGTTTCTGACAGACTTTATTTCTCCTCCTCAAAATTACACTAATGCTTCAAAAATTGAAATAAAACTAAACCTTAAAGTAAGTGATTGCTTACCGTATTAGTCTTGCTAAACTTATTTATTTCACTGAGCTACTGCAGCATGACCCTTTTTCCTTTTAATGCTCTTTCACAGGACATTCTGTTTCTGGCAGGACAACAGCAGCCAGAGCAGGCAATGAGAGCAAGTTGCAATAACCTGAATCTGCTCATAGGCCACTTATAAGAGTGTCAGGTTCTGGCACACACATCCTCCAATTGCCGAAGTCCTAATGCTTGGTGCAGGGAGAGATCACTGCTGCTTAGCATGCTCTCACTCAGCACGGAAGCTTTTGGGGAAAGATGCCCTATGTAAGGTAGCTGTAAAGCAAAATCTTGGTGCAGCTCTTATTGAAAGGTTTAGGTTGGTCATCTGGGATGGTTTTCTCTCTTTCAGAACAGGGATGTCAACGTCTCCTCAGCAAGTGCCAGAAATTTCTAGACCTGAGAGTCAATCCCCCCTGCTGGAGCTCTCATGTTAGCAAACAATTTTGTGGTCACAGTCTGAGAAAGTACCAACGTCTTTGGTTAACAGGCACCACATGAGAGCCATTTTAAAATTTTATTCTGCATGAAAAAAACCCATCATTTTGAGACTCTGTATTGTGGACACAAAGTGGAGCACTGCACAACTGCACCAAGTTGGCATGTTATGCTTTCCAAGGTAACACTTTCCACGGACAGTTGTTAAGGCTGTGAAGATCTCCTGTGGGACAGACATCTCCCTTTAGTACTTCACTGAGCTTTAAAAAAAAATAGCAGCATACAACACAGTAGAATTATTTTGCTTACCTCTCTCAATGTAGCTAGTGTTCTCTTATGAATTGTAACTTGCTTTAGGAGGTCTTTATTATCCTTTTCAATCTCTTTCAGTTTATTAGATGAATCTCTGAATCGAGCAATTTCCTTTTCTAGTGTCTTGTTTTCCTTCTCAGCAACTGCCAACTTTACTCTACTGTCATCCAAATCAGCATCTTTCAGCTCCACTTGCTGCCAAAGCCGTTTCGTTTCTTTCTCTAGCATTTTTTTGTCTTTTTCTAGCTGAGACATTTCTTGCTCTAAGGCTTTGTTTTCCTTTTCTAACCTCTCTAGCTGTTTGGCAGAAACCTTTAGTTCTTCAACGTTCCTCTGGAGGACCTGATTTTCACTCTCCATTCCTTGAACTTCTTTTTCTAATTCCTGGATCTTTTTACTGCTGTTCTCCACCATTTGCTGAAGTCTCTGGTTTTCAGAGTTGACACTCTGATAGATTAGCTCCAGCCTCTCTGACTTCTTGTTCATTGCTTTTAACATTTCCACATTCTTTCTTAAGTCCTCTTTCTCCCTCTCCAAATCTTTATTTTCTGCTTCTATTTGTGCCATTTTTGTGCTGGTAAATCTCATGGTCTCTACCACTCTTCTAAGCTCCAGATTTTCTTCGTCCAATTGCTTGTTGTCCCTTTCCAGGTCACCAAGCCGGATGGAAATATTTTGTAATGTGTCCAAGGATTTTCTTAGTTTCCTATTTTCCACTTCCAGATCGCCATTCTCTTGCTCAAGAACTTCCACTTTTTCTGTCACTATCTTCATCACTGCTGCCTTTTTTGTGAGCTGTTCATTCTCCCTCTCCAGCCGGTGGAGCTCTTTTTCCATTTCTTCCACTCTTTCCACTTTTTCTCTAACCTGGTCAAAATCCCTTTGCAATTGTTTCTTCTCAAATTCCAGCTTGCTCAGTTTGCTACTAGTCTCGGTAACTGTTTCATGAAGGATTTTGTTCTCTTTTTCAATATCTTTTACTCTTGCCTCACTGCTCACTTGTGATCTTTGTCTCAGGGATAAGACGACTTGATTAAGGTGATCATTTTCTTGTTTAAGGTCCTTTATCTACATAAACAGTTGTGCAAATGTTATTCATCTACCTTACAAGTGCAGTACAAATTAGTCCTAAAGCAGACAGATGATTGTTAACAAAATCATATCCATTTAATCCAAGATAAATTTCTCAGCAAATCACTGACTATAACCAAGAACCCAAACTATTGAAAAAAATTGTTACCTCTGGTAACCCACGATTTTAATAAATTAAAAAGTGTGCTGCATTCCTGCTACCATCCAAGAAGGCTAGGGCAGAAGGAGAAAGTAGACAGAGGACCTTCGGCCAACACCTTGGAGAAGATGCTTTGTTACAAATCATTCCTAACAGAGGGTATATTTCTATTTAGGTTTAGTCTAAGATAGCTTTAAGTCCCAAAGTCTTAATCTTTGGGATCTGAAGACTGAAATTATCTCTGATAAGGTGTCAGGAACCTCAGAATGCTTGGAAATGTAGAGCAGTTACAGATGTCATTAAAGACACACTTCCTGTAAGGACAGTACACTTACCCCACTGGTCAAATTTCAGCGGATGCAATCACAATTTAGACTGCGATTTGCATTTGAGTCTTATACTAGACAACATCCACACAAATCAAAAGGGCCTAGACCTGAAAAAATCACAAACTGCTATTTTTTGACAACTGAGAATATTTCTGGTTTTACTTCCTGCCCTACTTTCAAACCATCCATTAATTGCTACCACAAACAATCTGTATTTGTTCTAACTGAAATGCAAGACTTTGTTGGTAAAGCGCAGTTTCCCAGGGAGAAGTGTGGGCAAAAATCCTTCAAGATGACAAGAACTACACAAATAAGATATTTTGCTATTTAATTTTCGCCTCACAAAAACTTAAGAGTAAATTTTCATACAGGTTGAGAATATTCAGACCAGTCTCTAACGATCTGTGTCTGTATTTTTTTCATTTGTCAAATTAGTACAGATGATATGATACTTGCACAAACCTGTAACAAGAGAATTTCCAAGCATTGCAGCACAGTGGTAAAAGCTGAAGGGCAAATAAAACATCAGTCCAGAAGACATAAATACTTTCTCAGCATGTCTTCAAAATAGTGCAAAAAGGCTGGGTGGCTAAAGAACCTCAACCAAACCGATCACGCCATACAGGTGGCAGAAGACCAATCTTCAGCAATAAAATGGGGATTTATCTGCACATCCTAAAACCAGTTGGTATTCCATTTAGTAAAATCCAAGGGCTTTTTTCCCTTCAAAGGGGAATGTCTGTTCACATAACAGTCTGAAGATCCCCTCATGGTAACAAGAGCAGAACTCAGCAAAACATGCTGGGCTTCTACACTTGAAGAAGCTTTTAACCTAGATTTGAACAAGTTCAACCTGCACTTAATAGCTCTCAAATTGCCTTAGCTCCCTGAGAGAACCAGATGCTCTAAATGGCATCACTGAATTACCATTACTGAGCACATGTTGTTGTATTACATTTGAGAAGTTTGCACCTGTCTGTCTTTGTCAGCTTTTAGAGTCTCCATGACAACTTGTAGCTGCTCTTTATCTTTTATCAGCTCCTCACTCAAGGTTTCCAAGTCTTGATTGCTTTGCTTCTCTTTTTCAATTTGATTTTGCAACTTCTCAATCTGTATGGAGAGAACACACCAAAACACATCAGCCACAGCTTGACACAAGGACTGTTTGCACTTTAAGTAATTTTGAAGACCAGAGAGAAATGAGATGGGGACTGTGGCCGGAAGATTAAATCCTTCTCTTCTGCAGTTGCCAATCTCAGAGGAGGAACTGGACTGTTTTTCTCACAGTGCCAAGAATCTTCTTCATGCCATTTAAGACCAGAGCATATAAGGCACAGCAGTAAGAACTGCGTAGTTCACCTGCCTGCTGAATGCCCTGTTGTGCTCCTATCAACAGTGATTAAGTTTCTCCCCTTCCAAGTGATTAAGGTGCTCTCCTTCCTAAGGAACTTGCCTCCTCCTAGCCACTCCATAACTGATGGTCTTACTCTACCACTGAATGCAGACAAAGTTATTAAGACACTTCAGTGAGCAACAGCACTAAAAAACCCAAAACACCAACCAAAAACAGGAACAGAGGAAAAACACTAAAGCACCGGAGTGAGCAAGTTTAAGTTCCCACTCCCTGTGCTCTGTTGGCCATCTTTTCCCCAGCAGGTGACAATACTGCATTTGAAAGATTTGTGAATAAGGCTCCAGTCCTACAACAAATAAAGTTTTCTTACTTATTCCTTTTGAAAGTTGTACTTGTAATGCATGAAGAACAGAAAAGCAGTAGCTCTTCAGTATTTAGAACCAAGAGGTTCTGGGAACTATACTCCCCAAGTCAGGAAATATTCCTTTCTAAGCTTGCAAAGTACGGTGAGCACCTACAGCTCTGCACAAGTATCAGCTCATTTTTGTTTTGGTATTATCAACTCTGCCAACAGTGAAAATGTCAATGAAAGAGGTATTAAACCTAATTCTTACAAGTGGGAAATAGCTGGAGGCTGGGCTCTGCCTGTGTCAACATGCGCCTTGTTACAGGAAGTGTTTAAACAAGCAGGGGCTGCCCAGATTGGAGATAAGGAGGGCTCAGCAGTTGGAAATGTAACCATGTGGAGGTTCATTGGTCTCAAAGGAGCTGTTCAGAGAAAGCTGCAACAAACTCAGTAGCTCAGCAGTAGCTGATCTCCATCTGCACTTCCCAGAAAACTGGAGGCAAGTAAGACATTACTGTTTACAGCTCTTGCGACTAAGTCAGAAAGGCAGAGACAATGGACAGGTACTTGGGACTGCTACTACATGACTGTCCCTGAAAGGAGGGTCTTCTACTATTAGCTCCTCTGAAAACCTTGTAAGAAAGGAAAAAAAAATAAGTATGTGACTTTTCCTTTATAACATCTCCTCTGGTACTACCTGAATAATCCTGTTTTGGCTATGTGATCCCACCAAGCACTAGATCAGCAGATAAACAAGCATATTCAAACAACAATTTTTGAAAGTCTCAGACAGTGGATGGTCGCTGTGACGTACCACGAGTGGCAAGAAGAACAACATTAGAGAGACTGAGTCTAGGAGAAAATTCTCTTTCATTAATAATTAAATCAGTCCTTTTATAACTTGGTTCGCAATAGAAGAATGACACAATTGGTTCATGGCTCAGCCACCCACCTAAGTGATTGGCTGAACGGTGTAACACTTACTTCAAAATGTTTTCTCACTGAACCAAAACATTCTCCACAAACAGCATGCAGCTGTGAAATAGTTTACAAAATAACAAACTGTTTCTCAGCTAATCTGCATGAGAAAGCAATGTTCTCACAGAATATTGAGAAAAGCTGAAGAATTTCTCTGTTTCTAACTTTTTAGCACCCATAGTGGATGAAATCTTAGCTCAGTTAAACGACTTTAGGGAGACAAGATTTCACTATGGGTATCTCAGGAAAGTAACCAAAAGAGCCCCAAAGACACAAAACATTTGACAAAAATACTTTTTATCTCCTATCCTCTGACTTATACGTGCTTGATTTTAACACTCCTCCAGAGCTCTTGCACTCTCCCCTGCCCACTGTAGTAAACATTTTGCAGTAAATCAGACACTTTGCCTATTATTTCCCTGGAACACCTTGCTGTATTCTAATTGAGGGGATACATGTGTGGGGGAAGTACAAAAACCTACTTGAGAAAGGCAAGATTAAAACCAATTCAAACATCTCAAATCAAAAATTATTTTATGTATGTAAAATAATCTTGTACACTGACAAACAACAGACAGAATGCTGTCTACTAATTGTTTTCCCAAATTTCCCTGAAGGGGAGATGAAGTACTTCAACAACTTGATTGATCTGTGGTATTCAGTCAACAGTTCCCATCATATTCTGTATTTTTCTGGTGTAGTGTCCAGGCATTTCACTTGCTCTTAATAGGACTATTTTTACCTGCGGTGTTCCCTACTACTGTTTTTTGTCTTACAGAACTACAAGACCTTTAGGTGACCCCACCATGTCAAAGCATTCATCATCTTCAAAAACTTCAGACTAATTCTGGAATCACAACTGTTGGCACCAATACAGTGCCATAACAGGAGGCACCCACAGGACTCTGCCTGGGGCAAAGCCAGAGGTTGACCACAGTTGTTCAAGTGACTTGAATTGCTGTACACCACAGGTATCTGCTAAGTGCTTTCTATGCCTCCATCTCCAATTTTAGCCATGTAAATTAGAGCTGGATTGAATTACTTATACACAACAGGTCAAAAATGGAAGCATGGAAGGAAGATAAGAGTGAACTGAATCTTTGCAGTTTTCCTTGTTTGCAAAGGAAAGCAAAGAAGCAGAACTGATCACAACTTAGCAAATTAATCTCTCCAGAAGATGGAATGATCCAGTGCTGGATAACTCTTCTCTCCAGCAGAGAAATGGGCTTGTTACAATCTAGTAATCCAAAACCAGCATTTCATATCTACTTTCTCCCCTTCTCCTTTGAAGCATTCAGTTAGCTCACAGGCAAGCCAAACAGAACTGAAATAATTGCACCCATGTCTCACACACACAGGTTACAGCAGTAATGGCAAAAGGACAAATGAGCCTTATATTCTGGATAATTTATGAATGGTAGGAATGTGGAAAAATCCAACACAAAAATCTTTTATACTTCAGAGTAGCAAGCATCTTTTTTCCCCAGCAGCATTTGGCTCAATCAGAGCTGAGGATTCAAGTTACTAGTCAGACAAAAATAAGGCTGGTAGTTGGAGGTGAACTGAGCAGTTTGTTTCACAAGGACAAGCACTGAGCTGGCAGTTGAGCTAAATGTAATCACAGTTAATAACAGAGTGCAACACACACACACATATATAAGTAAATTTACAAAGTGATGGCCTACATGTTTGTTACAAAGACTGAAAGAACCAAGATCTTTACAGAGAGAGAGAGAGAGAGAGAGAGAGAGAAACACTAGAGAATTTGAAACAGCCAAGATGACAAGAAAAACAAAAAGCAGATCCAGGACTCTGGACAGCAAGAAAGACATTTAGAACATACTAACCCCAATTCACCTGTGTGATTTGACTTACATGTAAAAATTATTAAACTTTCAGAAACCAAAAGTAGTTCAGTGTGACCATGGCTTCCCTTCCTAGTAGTGACGTTTGTGAGACAACAGAAAGGGACACAAACAACAGTAAAATCTGACAGGGGCAAACAGGCACTGAAAACCAGCTTTTAACAGGAACAGCCACTTTTTCTTACAATGATGCACGTAAGCAGGCAGTGAAGTAGAAGGCAATAAATAAAATTATTAGAATTTAATTGCATAAGAATGCAATTAAATAGATGGGACCAAGACCATGGTCAGTCTTATGGGGATCATGAGTGAATTCCCTGAAAACTCATCATTCAGGAATGCTGCACAGCCCTTTGTGCACTGTATTTAAAAAACTAAGAGCTCCATTTGTTCCTGTGAGCAAATTACCTTTTTGCTAAGCTGTTGATTTTCCTTTTCCAGTTCCACAAACTTTAGGCTGCTCTCTCTAGAGGTCAAGGAGGCATCTCTCAGCTCTTGGATTGTGTTCTGCAAGCTCTGATTATCCTTCTCTAGCTTCAGTATTCGACTCGAAGCACATTCATTCAACTCAAACACAAAGGACTTTCTGGCTGTTGAAACATGAGAAGCAGAAGGTGGCACTAATCAATTCACAAATGTCCCCTTCTGAGGTGTGAGAGATCCACTGGGATGAAGATTATTGCTGTCAGTGTTACAACTTCAGCTTGACTGCTAAGTAAAGACTTGGTTAAAAACAGAACCCATTTTCACAGATAACCATTAATACCTTTAATAAATAGGCTACTATCTGAACAAACAGCCATCTGAACAGCCAGCTGTCTCAAAAGTTGCTTACTTTCTTAACTCTTCTTAAATCTGCTTTAGTCATGTTAGGAATGCATCTAATGTTAGTAGCAAAATATACTTTGATACCACCTCATACTTTCATCAGAGGAAATAAATTGAGGCAGAAAGTAAACCCCTGCTAAGTGTTTGCTAAAACAGCAAAGTGGTGCACTCCCAAGAGCTAGCGAAAACTCAGGTATCCAACCACATTTAGTCATGGAAAAAGTTCTTACAAAAGAGAATTCCAGTGCTTATCTTTACAGCTTCTTCATCAAGAGTATGCGGAATCAGAGAGAATAATTTATTACTAGGTACCCAGGCACAGGACACCCATCAGAATGCTGCTCTGAGAAGTGTCTGAAGTTGAAATCCCAGAACTAAAAAAAATTTAGTCAATTTTTACAACAGAGATGTTATTTTACTCAATGTTTGTACATCAAAAGTCTCACCACCTCCAAGCCTCAAAATCCATCACCCAAGCCTCACTGTTCTGCTCATTTCTCTGCCCGACATTTGAATAATTACAAGAGCAATCTTCTGTTTCACATGAAATAATTGCTACCCATCACCTCAAAACCGCATTTCATATGAAATTGACTTCAACGCTGTCTTTAAATCTAAGAAAATTAATAACTCCTTCTAAATAAGCACTACAGCATACTGAGTACTTTAAGCTGGCAACTTTCTGAGAATGGTAAAATCCTATTTGTCTCTTTTATGGAGCATCACCTGGAGAGCTTTGGTCAAGTGAAGACTCAAATAGTTCACATTTACTGAATACTCCAGTCGAGTTCTGTTCTGAAGCGAAGTCCATCTAAATTACTTTTTAACATGCTTATTTTTTAAATTATTTTGAATAAAATATTCCAAACTGGCTGGTAAAATCTTGTATCTGTCACCCTTGCAGACTCAACTTGATATCCAAGAACAGGAGATTTTCCAAGAGAGTTTTGCAGTTTGACTCTGTTTGTACAAACAAGCTGCATTCAGAACAGCAACATGGATTGAAATAAAACTTCTAAAGAGAATTATTGTAAAATCACAACAGCACTTCCATGAGATAATTTAAAAGTCCAAAGTGAAATATTCTTTTTAAAAAAAAAAAATCCAGCCTCCTTCACCATTTTATTTTCCTACTGAATACAAGATTATGGATGTTCTCAGTTACTCATTCTTTTTCTTTGGTTAATCAGAGAGTTTCTGAAGCTCCAGTGCTAAAATGCTAAACATCAGTGCACTGATAAATCACTCAAGCAAATTTTGAAAGCTATGTTTCAGAAATTAGTAAATAAGTTGTAACAAAATAAAACTAGCATTCTTCCTTCTAGTCCATCGATAGTGAAAGCAAATCAGGAAGGGAACAAAACTTGGTATTTTAAACAGGCCAGAAAATTAGATATTTTTACATTTTCCTGAAATACTCTTGATCAAAATTTCTAAGTTTTGAGAGAACTGTTTTCCCCCCACTAACACAATGAGCAATACCCTTGATTACATATAAGGAGTACTAGAGTGACATTCGTTTCTCAGGCTAACATAACCTGCTTTGCAAGATTATTATTTAGAAATAACAATTAACTAGCCATTAATCTTAGTGAAGAAAACTCGGATCCTAGACAGCAAGAAGATTTCAGAATTGGTGTCAGGCACACACTCAGCTGTTTTACAAAACAAAGCTATTCTAGACAGTTTCACTGAAAACATCTGCTTACTCTAATTTATTCCTTTGTCTTCAACTGTTCCTGGTACACAAAGCCAAACATGCAAGTCTTAGCAAAATAAGGTGAATACTCAGTAAAAGCTGCATGTTGAATTAGAGGAAATAGCTTGTATTTCCCAAGTTCCACTTAGAATCGTTATTTAGGCTGGTATGATAGAGTAAATGTTAAACACAGAAATCAATGCTAAAACCTGCCCAGTGAAGAATGAATTAGTTATGTTTGTGATAGTTACGGAAATCAAATCAACCACTCAAAGAAAAAAAAACCAGCCAGTTATTTTAACTGCACACATTTTTCAGTATCTAGTAAAAATAAATGACTTCAGCATGCACTACTTCCTGGGACTTAAAGACCAGTTAATTGTCTGTATTAACTGTACTAAAGAATACTAAAGATCACAGACTCCACCCAACCACTCAGTTAGAAATATTCAATGTGACATTTCTGCTGTGTCATTTCCAAAGCTTTCCTTTTTTTTTTAATTTTTATTAAAGTGTGATACTTAAAAGTCACTCTCTCAGTGATGAACAAAACAAAAGCAAAACATTTTGATGCTTTCAAAGGAAAGTGAAAGATACTAAAAGAATACATTTTAGAAGGTCAAAAAAAACCTAAGGTCAAAGTCAAGTGGCTGAATGAGGGAAGTTTTCCAGTCTTGGATTCAACTTCTGTTCCCATCTCAGTCAACCAATCTGTCTACTCTGAAATAGACCATAAACACCACAGCTACCCCAGCTGGTACTCACTATCTGCAAGATCAGTGCTTTTAGACAGTTGTTCTAGTTCCCAGCCTAGGTGTGCAGACTCGTTCATGCTCTGTTTCTGTGCAATCTCCAAGACCATGTTCTCCTCCAGCAGCTCTTCAATTCTCTTCTTGTCTGTGTCCCGGTCCTGTGCAAGGCACACATGAATGAAAACGCATATTCAGCTCATCCATAAGATTCTAGGTTGAGCTGCTACAAGCACAATGTATGTTGAGGGTAGAAGAATCTCCTTAAACACCGTGGTTTTATAATGAAATACATCTTCAGCATGAAATGTTTGCTGTGGGCTACTATATATGCCACAGAAAGCAAAGCCCAGCTGGCCCTGTGTAGCATCAGCTCTGGCCCACAATACACTTGGAGAGAGGGGGATGGCAGCGAGAACCTACCAGGTGATGACAGGGCCACTACAAGCCAGGACTAGTACGGCAGGCTGGATTCAAGACGTCTCCAGAGCTAAGCTCTTCAAAAACATGCAGCATCATGCTCTGACACACTGGAAATTCTGCAGATAGAACCTTGAATTCTGCAGAGCTTCAACTCATCACATCAAACTTGGACATAGTCATATGGCTCAGCAAGTAGCACCTGCCTCGTAATTTGAATTTTATCTCCGAAAACAGATCTGGAGAATCAATCTATTGTTGCTTCTTGTGACTACTTGGACCATTTGCATTTATGGAAACTTAAGTGCTGCCTCAGTGGTTCTCAAATTTTCAGAAACCATAGCCCAAAAATTCATCAAGTCACCCAGAAAAGCATTCAAAATCTCCAGCCACTCTGTAAAAGCTGAGCATGACATGACCTTCATAATGTCCTGAATCACAGAATCATAGAATGGTTTGGGGTGGAAGGGACATTAAAGATTACGCAGTTCTTGCCATGGGAAGGGACACCTCCCACTAGACCAGGTTGCTCAAAGCCCCATCCAACCTGGCCTTGAACACTTTTAGGGATAGGGCACCCACAACCTCTCCAGGAAACCTCTTCCAGTGCCTCACCACCCTCACAGTAAAGAATTTATTCTTCTTACTTTCTAATCTAAACCTACTCTCTTTCAGTTTGAAGCCATTCCCTCTTGTCCTATCGCTACATGGCCTTAAATGTAAAGTAGCATAAAAACTAAAGTTCAAAAAATTAGCATAATGAAAAAGAAAGTGCATACCAGCTCTACATCATGAAGTTTGGATTTCAGCTGCAAATTTTCCTTCTCTAATTCATGCAGCTTATCACCACGAGCTCTTGCCATGGTTAGCTGTTCTTCTAGCATGGCCTTTGTTTCAATCAATACAATGTTGTCCTCTCTTAATTCCTAGGAAAAAAAGTGTTAATTTCTTACTGACTTTTCATAGACCAAGTGATTTTCATAAAGTGACATTGCAAAAAACAAGAAAGAAATCTGACATGTTTGTCTCATAAGAAGATTTTTACCTAATATTTTCATGAGAGATGATACTATGTTTCATTACCTGGGAGTCATTATGCAAGTAAATCTAATATTTCTTAGGGTTTTTTTCCTGAATTTTACAAGTTTAACAGAGATTCATTTGCTTTATCTGAGGCTAGATCAAGATGTGCACAAAGAACAACTGTTCAGTTCCAATTCCACTGTTGTAATACAAATTCCTTTGCTAACTTATCATAGTCCCTTGTTTTCCCAGCTTCAAAATAGATTATTTACTTTCAAGGGATGGGGAACAGTATCCATCAAAACATTCAATATCCACATTCCTGATTCAGTACACTCATGTGCAAATGCCTGTTTAATAAAGTTTCTCTCTCTCTCATGAACAGAATGTTAATTCATTTGAACAGCAGAAGTTGTTTTATACTTATCACTTAACACTTCCTGCCACTTCCCCACTAAACACATGAGCATTAACTGCACAAGCCACGTCACTTACTCATTAGAGCTTTTGCATCTGGTTTTACTGAGTTGAAGTTTAATTTATTACTTTGCTGTAGCCACAGCACCAGAAACAGTTTAATTATACCGCACTGCAACTGTTCCTTGCAAATAACAAATGAAACTGTGTATTCAAGTATCTTATTCTGCAAACATTAAATATCCAAAGCATGAAATCTGGCCATGAATCATTGGTCATGTTTTAAACACATTTATCAAATATGTCCCATTTTAAGCTATAATACCTCACTTCTAGCTTTTACTTTTGTTGATCCTCAGATAAGCCTTGAGTACAAGACAAATGTTCTATGGCAGGAACGCATCGGCATTTCAAAGATTAAATGGATACAGTAAGGAATTTTCCCCAGATGAGTTACAACTGGGCAAGAAGCAGACTGATTCTCTACAGAAATTTCCTTTGTCATTCTGGGATTTCCTCCCTCCTCTCTCGGACCATTCTGCTGTTCCAATGAAATATGCAAAACCAGAAAATGTGCAAACAGACAGGACAAAATGCTTGACAAGTTTATTCCTGGGTAACTGACTTCAAATGTGATGTCTCTGCTGACACAGTGTTCACGTCTGGTCTCCCAGACCACAAACACCCAAACCAAGTAGATTCCTGAAAGATCACCAAGCATGAGCAAATAACTTTCACAGCTTAATCAGCAACTACCTTCTCATTTTTTGGGGTGGAATCAGCCTTAAGAAGCCTTATATGGCTCAGTTATTTAAAAAACAAACAAAAAAGGAAAAGAAGAAGAAAAAAGAAGAAAAAGAAAGAAGATAGATGTAAAGAACAAGTTAAGAGTGTCTGATGACAGCCACTCCCCCTGCCTTTTGATACTACAGGGGGCCATCACTTAAAAGCCTCTCATAATCTTAATTGTTTGTTGCAGCTTCACTGTATATGGCATAACATGGAAAGTCTACCTTACGCAGTACCATACTGCCCTTGATCTCTCAGTGGGCCAGCTACTAACTTGAAAATCTTGAGAGAAAAAATTTCCCTACTATAGTAGCATTAAAAGGACAAGTAAGTCAGTGCTTGTGAAGAGGTTTGTCTTCAATTAAAATGTCTGAGTATGCAAGTAACTAAAATAACAGTAATACTGAAACACTAAGGTTACAGAACCTGCATTTTGGGCCAAGTCTGATCTAACAGGGTCACTTCAGGGTGGGCAAACTTAAAAGGCTGACACTAAACAGATGACAGACCAGAGGAAGTACACGGCACAAAAACTGCTGGGTTATTATGGAAGCTGCCAGAATATCTGTAATGAAACAGCAATGTGCCAAGAGTTTACTTTGCTAGATCACCACACTCAATCTGGACCACAGCCCTAAGAACTAAGGTGGCGTCTGACCTCAAAAACATGACCTCATAACTATACTTAAAACTGCCTACCAAGCAAGAACTAGTTATTTTAGTGTCTCATCAAGAGTCAAGCTATGTGCCAAGTACATGCACATATGCAGGCTCTGGTACAAACCACACATGAGTGGGAGCTGCAGTGTATGGAAAACTGAAGCACTTTCCACTGAGTGCCCAGGATGGCAGTCATGCCAGTTCAAAGTAGTTCTGATGAAATATTAAATTAATAACCAGGTGGAAACGCCTGCTATGACAAGGTAGACATTGCTCACTCCCAGATCACCATGATCTGAGGTTGTCTTAATATTGAGAAGTTAATATAATTTAAATAATTAGTCCATGGGAGCTTTGTAGAGTTACATCTCAAGGCCTGGGAAGCAAAGCTGTCCTAACTAAAACATGCCAGCACTAACATCTCCCAGAAGTTGCTGGAATAACACAGCTGACCTAAAATCTCTCTGGCTACAAATCACACTTGTTAGACAGTCAGCAGGTAGTGGTCATGGGTGGTGCTGCTTCCCCTGCAATTAAGGTTTATTTTTAATTGAATTAACAAATTCACCAACATTATTTTATAACCTTAAGTTTATTTTTAAATCAGCAACAAACAGTTGGTTGTGTATTTTTTTGTCTAATACACTGAGTTTAATTCAGCTTTTGCAGTTTCTAAAATGAACTACATATTGTGGTTTGACGCCCTATCAACTGTAACTTGAAATAGTTTTAAGAATGTGCATTGTGCATTCAGATGGTTACAATCAACTCTGGGGATAAGCGGTTGCACAATCAGGGTGTGTTGCCACTGGGAAACATTTTCAGAAACTAAAACAGCAATGAGATTGCTTAAATCTGAAAACAGAGAATTTGCACATGAATCCGGACCCAGTTCAAACCCCTGCCTCGAGGCAGTTCAGAAGCTGTTGCTACTGAGCCATGGCACAGTGAACATCTTGTGACAATCAAACATTGAACAGTCATATGAAAACATACAAGAGATGTTTTTGCCTTTTTTTTTTCCTAATTCACAAGAGATTCCTCCTGTCATTCTGCATAGAAATTTGATTATAGTGAGAAGGAGGAAAACTGGGCAAAGCACACTCCTTGGCCTCAGCAAACAATCTCATCTCGTGGAACAGCCAAAGGTTCAGTGGAGATGAATCCTGGAAGGGAGTTTTGCACTGCAGAGAAGCACCTCCGTGAAGTAAGCCCTGCACTGAGCTGTTCTTTCACATTCACAGCTCATTAAGCCACCCCAGCAGGAAGGCTCCAGAGCACATTCATGTTCCTTCAACAATGGTTCAACTAAAATGCCACTCCTGAACAATTTGTCAAGACATACAGAAGGAAAACAACACACAAGCCCTAAATGTTTTACATTGACATACAGATTTGAACCTTTTACACTCCTCCTGCAACACCAGGAAGGAAAAGGATTTAAGGACTCATTTAATAGCTTTCTGCATTGATGCACAACATTAAATCCACTTTTTCTTCTCACCTACCAATCCGGGCACTGCTTATAAACAACCCTGTCAAGACCCTATGAGCCTTAAGGTATCACATTACCACAGAACAGTGGCTGATGCTGAACACACCTACATTTTCACGGCTGTGCTCTGTATGATTTGTTCAGGTCTTGAGGGTTAGAGCTTAACAAGCCATCAGCAACCATGAAATGAATAATCACTGTACAGTCTAGAGGTAAGAATCTCTACCATGTTACATCCCAGAACAAATCTAACCAGACACTGTACTGACCCCAGACATTAAGATTCTTCTTTCAAAGAGGCAGAGGACTTGAGTCAGATTTGACAGAAAACTGAGGCCCCATGGAAAGTTGGATACTGGCTAGTATGCAGAGTGTTTGTGCTACTCTGTGACCATAAAAACATGGAATAGTGCCCTGTGGAATCCTCTGAATGCACCAGCCTGAGACCAATGGAGTTTTCCTGCTGCTCACTGCTGGCAGTCCATGGCTGTGTCAAAACTTGATCAGTGATGGGAGAGAGTGTGATGAGAATGTGAAAATCTCTGTCTATTCTAAACCACAGAGCACCCTGCAGACAGCTGTGCAATCCTGCTGCACATTAGAAAAGCTCAGCCCCTCTAATAGCGACCATTTTTGCTGAAGGCCACGCTAGGGCTCCAAATTAGACATGTGCCAGATCAATGGGAAATATTCCTTGTCCCACTACTGTATTTGTGCAGGTTTTGTCTGGGGTAAAGTAAGTTCTCTTCACAATGGCTGGTATGGGGCTGTGTTTTGGATTTGGCTGAACACAGTGTTGATAATAAAGAGATGCTTTTGTCATTGCTGAGCAGGGCTTACACAGAGCCAAGGCCTTTTCTGCTTTCCTACTGCCACGCTGGCGAGGAAGTTGGGGGTGTATGGAGATTGGGAGGAGACACAGCCAGGACAGGTGACTGAAACTGACCAAAGGGATATTCCAGACCGTACAGCATCATGCTCAGTCTATAAAGTGGGGAGAAGAAGAAGGAAGGGGAGGACATTTGGAGTGATGGTGCTTCACTTTCCAAGTCACCACTACACATGATGGGGCCCTGCTCTCCTGGAGATGGATGAACACCTGCCTGCCCATGGAAAGCAGTGAAATAATTCCTTGGTGTGCTTTGCTAGTGTGTGTGGCATTTGCTTTCCCTATTAAACTGTCTGTATCTCAACCCACAAGTTTTCCAGCTTTTACCCTTCCAATTCTCTCTCTGATCTCACTGGTGGGGGAGTGAGTGAGTGAGTGAGTGAGTGAGTGAGTGAGTGAGTGAGTGAGTGGCTGCAAGGGGCTTGGCTGCTGGCTGCGGTTAAACCATGACAGTATTGCAGGGAGGTATCCCTGGAGAGCCAGCACTCATCTCTGATGTTCCACAGTTCCACCAAAAACTGACAGGGTGGAAGAGAGTGTGAGGAGAGTTAGAACAAATTTGAAACTAACGTGAAGGTCTCTTAACTGAATGCTGTGTTAAGCAAGATTAGCAGTGCAGGACATGCAGACAGCAGTGCAGGAAAGCGCTGTCTCTGGGACAAGCAAGGAGGCTACTCCCTTGATCTCAGATGAAGGGGACAAAAACTCCTCTCCAAGCTCCAGCTAAATTATCTGAGCAGCAGGTAAAGCTAAACACCACCAGTGCACAGTCAGAAGGGGAACACCAGGATGGCTCATTGACAGCCAGCGTGCCAGGGTAGAGCATGACTGATTTGCCAGCTTGAGGGAGGAAAACAGAGAGAGACAGAGCTTCGTTCTTCCTAATGCAAACTGAGAACTACCGAGAAGCAAGACAGGCTTTTGTAGTTTATTACTATATTTAATAACCATCTATTTTAGTGAACCTATTCATAGGAAGCAGCAGCTAGCTGCCCCCTTAGGTTAGAGAAGAGAAAATAAATCACCTACAAAGTAGAGTTTATAGAGCAGAAAAATAAGGTCTGTGCTCTCAGCCAGAGGCCTGGCAACATCACTCTTCCACCTCAGACCTGGGATTTTATCTAATTATAGTGAGGTTGTCAATTACTGAACCTCCGTTTGTTCAGCAGTCTGGATGTATGACCTTGGCTGAAGTGTTACATATGTGGATTATTGGGAGTTTTGGTGTGAATGCCTCAAAGAACTGACAGAACAAAAAGTAAAAGCAGCCCTACCTAAATTTAACGTCAGCCATGCTGAACCAATGAGTTTGGCCAGATGATCTCCAAGGTCTTTTGCAACCTAAATTCAATTAATAATTCCAGGATGGGCATAGCTGCAGGTGACTAAACTGAGTAACTGACATTACTACTGGAATAAAGCCACACACTTCTCATTAACATAACCCACTCATAAAACTAGGGAGGATCCAAATTTTTTTCTCCTTTCTACTACAAGTAACAGTTGCAAAAAGGGGTGACTAGAATTTGTCATCTGAGGTCATCCTTAAAAATGCCATTTTAACAACAGTTGCATCTGCTACAAAACCCTAAGGAAAACCGCCCAGACATTCACTTAACTAATTTATACATGGTATTTAAAATGTTGGTCAAAGAACAACTCTGGAACACAGGGAATTTACCTAAAGCTAAAGATCTGGACTCTAAAAAAAACATCCAGAAAAGGTTTGTCCTGTTTAGCCACATAATGCTGAACTAAGCAGAGTTCTTTAAAACTAATGGACATTTATTTTGTGTGCACCAAGTCCTTCCTCTACTGAAAGAAGTTTTAATGATGCTCAGTCAATACATGATGCATGTTACGAAAATTCTACTTGCTCTGATGTTCTGCTACAGTCAGCCCAATGACAAATGACACATGAACTAGTAACGCAACAAAAGCCAAACATTAAGGATTACTCAGCAAATCTTTCTCCTAATTTTCACTTGCCTCCATGCGAGCCTTGTAAAACTCCACATCGTGAAGTTTCTCTTTGCACCGAACCAGTTCCATCTCGAGTCTCTCCACACGGTTCGCCCTCTCTCTCAGAGAGTCGAGCTCATCTCTGTATGCCCGGGCAGAGCGAGCATCTGAGGCAAGGTGCATGTTCTGTGAGGGATAAGCAGGGGAAAAAATCTAAGTTAATACTTTTAAGCATGTACTTCAAACTTCATTTTTTTGTATTTACTTACTGATTTTAAGCATAGACAAACAGTATTCCCCTGGTTAAGGAGTAAGAATTCTCCTAGTAGCCAGTAAATTCTCTACAAGACAGAGTGGTTCTTCAGCCTGTTGGACCTCTGACATTACTAATGCCTGATGCTGCATAAGCTTCAGGCACTACTAGGCTATTTGCAAGCTGAACAGATGAGAGACTGCTCTCAACAGTTAAGTGGAAAACATAGCACTGCTATGCCACAACCATAACCTTTGAATAGCTTGCTGGACTAAGTTGATTTCTTCATTACAAAACAGGCATAGTAGTAATTTTAGCCTCACACTGAAACAGAATCTTTTTTTTTAAATAGGGAAGATTGCCACAGTAAAACAAGCCGTTCTCACCTCTTGCTTTATTTTTTGCAGTTCTAGGGTGAACTGCTCAACTTCATGTTTAGAATCTGCAAGCTGCTCAGACTTCTCTTCCCTGAAAAAGATTAGAAAAATCTTAGCAATTTTTCTTCTTTCCTGAAACAATATTGATTATATGGACACTGCCAGGAATCTGTAAAGGAAGACACAAATCTCCCAGCATATTCTTTGTTATGACAGCTTCATGATACCATATGCATATCATGGATCTGAGTTTGCAACTCTATTCTTATACTGAGTTCCTCTGTTTAAATCTCATTGGTGCACCTGTTGTCATAGATAGCTTCACTGGCCTCTGGACTTTCTACTTCAAGTTAAAAAGCAGAGCTAGCAGCTGGTATTTTGAAGGAGGCGAAGAGAGAGACAAGACAAAAAGAAGAATGCAAGCAGCCATCACTTTATATTTAAAAGCCAATTACGAAAGAAGAAAAGATGGAAGACACTACTAGCTTCCTACTGCTCTGATTTGAAAGGTGTGATTCTGAGAGCTCCTATGGAAGCCAGTGTATTGGAGCCAACAGGCTCCTGCATTTTCAGGATGTACGAGACTTAATATGCAAGTCTCTCTAGAAGCACAAAATAACAGTGACTTACAGCTCCTGACGGATTCTTCTCAATTTAGCCTTTGTGTCTGCTAGCTCAACTGCAAGGTGCTGCTTTTCTTCATTAGAAAGAGGGTTGGCAGGGTTTGGTGAAGAATCTGGACCTGGTACTTTCGGAGGGCTTGGTGGTTGCTGAGACTGCAGATAATCTCTCTCTTGAGTAAGATCTACAATGACCTGGAAATACAAAAGCCTATGTAGTGACAAGAGACAAATAGTGTATTTATACATTGTTTTAAAAGTAGCTAAAAATTATTTTTATATTTAGGAAATTATTGGTCTGGCATGATACAGAATCCTAGTGACAGCCAGGAGTGAAGGTTACACAGAAGAGGAAAGGAATCTCCACTATGCTCCGACCACTAAAACATTCCCCTTCCAATACTCAAAATAAGTAGTCTGTTTTCCTTGAAGAATTCATAAAAACCTGTAACAACTAACAGTTTTAACTAACACAATCGCAGTCAAAAGCATGACAGAAGATTAACAGGCTAAAGAAGGGGAGGCTTCTCCAGAGATCTGAAGGGAAAGGAACTGATGAATCAAAAAAACTGGAGAAGACAATGGAGCCCAGGAGGGTAGATGCCAATGGAGAGACTAGGAAGCACTGCATGAATAACTGGACAAACACTCAGAGACATTCAGTCTCCATTTAATGAAGAGACTGCTTACCTCCTCTTCACCAATCATTTCACCACATCTTAGTGCTTACACAAGAACCAATGGAAAAGTCAAATACTTTCTACAAATTTTCAGAGGTGTAGCAGAAAGGTGCAGAAGAAATAGAAACCTAGTCCACAAACAAGACACGAGAGAAGGAATGGAGCCCACATCTACTGCTTCTCATCAGCTCTATATGGGAGAGATATGTCCTCGTACTTCTGTGCATTCATCTCTCTCATCAATGAGCCTCCTGAGGTGGAAAACCATGTTCCTGGAGAGAGACTCTAGTTCTTCTGGGGCCATATCTGGGAGCTCCAGCCACTGCAAGTCAAATACATTCTCCTGGTTGTGAGTCACCTAGGAATAGAAACAGAACAATGTGTGTTTCTACTGGTTGAGTTGAAAATTTGTTCACCATATATGCAGCATCCCCCAGGTTCTTCTATTGGTAAATTAAAAAACATATCCATTTCACCAAACCCAGGCTGAAAATAATAAATGCAACTACCTTAACTATAACACTACCCAGAAATTTTTGGTATTTATATTTTTTATAACTGAATCTGAGTTTTAAAAATAATCAGATAAATATTAAGATCAATAGCATGCACACTTGCATATTAGAAGTAGGCAACTGTCTTACTGACCCTGAGGTGATCCCCACAGAGATGGGACTGATCCCACACTGAACGTTACTAAGAAGAATCCCCAATTTCAATGAATTTGCAATTTGCAGCTGATACAGCTGGGAGGAGCTGTATCAGCTGCAGAAATACCTCTGGTTGCTGCTAGCAGTGTATCTTTCAACTGTTACCCTACATAAATTTATTTACTCTGAATCATTTAGCAGAAACATCAGGCAAGTCTCTCAAGCTCAGTTAATGACTGTTCCAGCTTTCATTATAACCATGTCCTTAGCTCATCACGATTTTTTTTTCCTTTCCCAAAAATTAACTATTTTTTTTAATGTTAAGAAAAAGTTCCTGTCTTAAGACTTTCCCTATTTGTTCCTCAAATCTGACTGTACCGGGCTTTCTACACCTGCATGCACTGACACCTGGCCACAGCACCCACTCCCACTGATGGGCACTTCCACTTGGTTCTTCAAAGTAAGAGACTTTCCGTATTCTTTGGCAAGCCTATCCATAGCCTTTCCTTCTTCTGAAGCCCTAGAAATCCAAGAATGCTTGTCACTGGATCAAACACCTTTTTAAAAAGACCGTATGTCCAATTTCAGCTCTCCAAGACCATCTAGCTCAGAGGCCACTGTCTGAAGTGAGTCACTGGGCAGGCTGTGTCACCTAGCACAGGGCTTGGGTACTAAGTGCTTACACCACTGGTGCAAGGGGCTCTGCAGCTTCTAAGACATACATGGATTTTGTCAATATTGCACATGGATCCTTACAACAATTCCTTCTACATAACCTTTAAGTGGCAAGCAAGGCATTTACCACTGCATCTCTAAAAGACCACTGAGCCAAGTAATGATCCCAGCACCTATTTTCATCTTGCAATTTGAGTGTAGTAACATATCCAATTTTCTTTTTTGTGAAGTTCATGAATCCATTATGAAATTCTAAGCATTAATATTTTATAGCAAAAAAATCCTTAACAGATTGACTGTTAAGATACAACATCAAAAGAGAATACTAGGAATCCTACCTCCTGAATGTGTGACACAATGGCAGCTTGGGTTTCAATATCCAGTTGTTTTATTCTGTCAATAAACTCTTCTTTTCTTTCACACTGTTAAAAGAAAGCACACCCTGAAACAGTGCTACATACCCTAAAACCAACTGCTCAATTTTTCAATTAAATTTAAAAAAAACCCCCAAACTCAAACAACCCATAATGCTAATAAAAAACTGTTCAAGATCTATACTTTGTCTCACTAGAAGGTGTAACACTTCACTGCTCCATATGGAGCATGAACCAAATTATGCATTAAATTATTTAAACTTTTTAGTCGGTACAATTAAGACTAAGTTAAATGGCTGGTTTTGCTCTTAAGAAACAAATTCAACATGCAATGTGATCATGAGGTGAGGAAACAGCCAGAAGAAATCATCACAGCTTCATTAATGGAGCTGCACAAATGTAAACCTTCATTTACACTGCATCATTTAACCTGTCTGCTTTGCTAGTTGTATTTTGCTTAGTTTTGGCAATGAAGAGAGATTCATCACTTTAGATATTATTCACATCAATGCCCAATGTTGTTTGTTGGACTAAATCAACATATGCTTTAGATTAAAAAAAAACTGGGAAACATTCTGGATAAAAATGAGTGACATTTCAGACAAACAGATTTCAGTAAATCTTTTACTTAAGGCTTTAGAAGAGGCAGACATCTGCTATCTGTATATCTGTGATTGTGCACTAAGAACGTTATTGCCTTCTTGTAACAACACTGCACTGTGAAGAACTTGAGCAGCATTTAAAAGGGATTTTTAAAAAGTCGTTTACAGTGTCCTTCTGGGGCCTGGTTCTGAGCGTCAACCATTTATTTCACTGGGAAGAACCTCAGACCAGTAAATGAGGACTGAAGATGCACAGCAGTCAAAACAATTCTTTGTGCTGCAATGCAACACTAACATAGTTCAGAGGGGCAATACATAGACAACTTTACCCTGACATAATTGAGCTGACATAGCTGAGCAGGGTAAGTGTCCTAAGGCATGACAAAAACACTAGGCAGACCTACAAACAAGGTCAATTATCAGCAAAGGCCCGCCCACAACGAGGCCATTGTTTACTGCCTCAGAGGTTTGGTGGGCAGAACACTGATTTCTTTATCCGGTAACTGCTGTGCATTTCTGCAAAGTTTTCCGTATGCATTGTCTCTCTATTTATTTAAACAAATGTCACACAAAGATCCCCACACTAATATACAAAGTGTCTATTAATCTGGTATTTTTGACACATAATATTAAATCAAAATATTTTGCAAATAAAATCACAATTCATTAAACAAATGTTTAGACTTGTTAAACTATTTGTTTGGCATTAACATGTACTGTTCCACTTTGTATTTTAAAACAGTAAGAAAATAAACCAACAACAACCTTGATATCAAGAGCACTGTTCAAAACTTATCTCGTCCCACTGTGTTATCAAAGTTGCAAAAGTACACATCCTGTGTCTGATTAAGCACTAGCAACAAATTGAGGCTATTGCTATCACACAGTGTGCTTCCTCTCCCCTGCATTTCTTTCCTTCACCTATTGTGTTTCTCACAATTTAGCTCACAAGTTGTCTCGAGCTTAAGATTTGTTCATATAGCACCGATCTTTGAGTAGATTTTCTCAGCTCAGAAAAAAAAACCAAACAGATTCTTATTTTCTATGAATGTTCACCTGCACAGCACATCCCAGAACCAACAAGAGCAGCTTCTTGATTTCATCCATGCTTTTACCTAGAGAGGAAAAAAGGTCATCAGTACATGTGTATGACAGATAAAGTACTTGCAAGCAATCCTCTCCAAAATACATGCCTATAAAGAGAACTAAGACCTTCAAACAAGCACCTGAACAATATATATATGCCTATTATAAAGTTACCATATTTTCTATTCAACAATGCAGGTCTTATGGATTAGTTTAAAATCCCAACTTCAGCAAGGCATTTTTTCCTTGATGTGCTATCCTCAGCCATCATTTTCTAAGGCTTTTCTGATCAATACATCACAAAAAGAATTCCTTTAAATAGTTCAATGCATATGACCAAGGCTTGTCTCTTGGGTTATGACTAACAAGAGTGCAAAAAAGCCCAACAAACCACCAACAGTTCTCCCCACTCCAAAAAACCCCACCAAAATAAAAAAAAACACCCTGGGCAGAAGCAAAGGAGGGTTACTCACAAAGAACTTGCCCTAATTCTCCTTCTGTAAAACAGTTGCCACTCAGACTCCCCAAAGCTGAATACCATTCTGTGCATATAAATTCTCTCTGAGAGATGTTTTAGCAAATAAATTCTGCCTCTGTTCTGCATCAAATCCTGTTCACGCTTTGAAGCGTAAACCCCATGTGGTAAGAGGGCAGAGAATGAGTGATCTATAAGGGATACTGAGGAGCTGACCATATGCTGGGAGCCGTGGGGAGAGGAGACACATCCCCGTTGCTGCTGCAGGGAACCCTGCTGCGACCAGCAGCCCTGCCGGCCATTTCCTAGGGTTAGGAGATGGAAAGCCTCACCAGGGGAACTGGTGCAGCTTAGAGCCAGCTTGTTTCAACAAAATTAATGTGGATTGTTGGATGGTAAAGGACATTATGTATATCAAAATAAGACAAAGGGCAAGGCAAGGAGGGCAAAAGGAAGACAAGGAGTTTTAATGAGGAAATAAAACATCTTTACAGAGCTAGGTTCAGGAAAAGCCTGTCCTCATCCACACTGGGGGAAGATCAGGAAAGAGAAACAAAGAAACAAAACAGGCCACATATAGTTTTCTCTCATCCCTACACATCTCCATTCTTCCTGAGTGTATAACTGGGACTAACACTTTCATTTTATACACTGCTTTACTTGGGTGTTCAATTACTTTAGTTCAATCACTAAATAGATACTAATTTCTGAGTGCAACTGTGCTCCTCCACCAACACCATGCCCTTGTGAGGCTGCCCTGGCAGAAAGTCAGAGGCACGTGCAGAACCCTAGGCCAGGGAAGGGGAGTTAATCTGACTCATCAGTTAAACTGCCGCAGCCCCACAGCTGCACAAAGACACTGACCTAAATTACCACGGGGGTTCCTGCCATTCCCATAACCGTGCAAGCCAGCACGGCCACGTGCAGGCATCTTAGGAAGTAACTAGTTTCCTGATTTCTGGGCACACAAATGTCCTAAACCAGTCTTTAAACATACCTACAAATTTTCGACAACTTTTAGGAATGTTCATCTTTTATAATGACTCAAGAATGCCCTACAAAAATCATCATGACTGTATGAATGAACACTATAATTCTCAACATCCAGGTCCTGCATTAGTAACCATTAAGATTTTGCAAGCAGAAATTCTTCTCTTCAACAGGAACAGCCATCTTTAAACATGCTAGTTCACACTTCGGCCTGTAAATACAATATAGCTTATTCCCCTGAAGAATGTTTAAAAACTGGTTTTGAAAAACATACAGTCAGTCTTCTCCCTGTATGTAGCAGCATACAAGGCTTCCTCTTTCCTGAAAAGTTACAATTTAACATACAAATTACATTTCAGGCTGTGAAAGTCTGACTGTTCTGTATGAATCTAAGTAACACAATCTTAAGCATAGACAGTGAAACAAAACCCTTTACCAACATAAAAAAAAAATCTGTTACTTCATGAACAGTTCCTTTGAGGGCACAACTGGGAGACTATTGGTTTGGTCAGAAGATATCTTTTCAAGAAACTGAGTTCTCATTAGTTTCAGCACTGGGTTTCATTCTACATCAGCTTCAAAGCAGATATAGACCAAGTATTAAATGCAGAGCATGCCTGTGGGACACAAAGCAAATCATTAAGTTACGGAGAGCAAGTGACTTGAGTGTGTCTCTCATTGACCCAAACTTACTCAGGCAGAACATCTCCACGGAAAGACTGGAGAAGTCAGGCTGCTTGCTCTGGATTGTGCCAGACAAGAGATCTAACCCTTGTGTGCTCTGGGCACCTTCATCTGTCAGGCATAAATTCCAATCTGTGCTCCATGGCATCCCAATTATCCTTGGGGTGAGCACAGTGGCTTGAAATCACTCATTTTAGAAAACACCAGGGCTACTTCCCAACTCTGACAGCATCTATACCATCCTAAAGACATGTGAGCTACTTAAAGCCATTCAAACCACACTCTACCTCTCTGCACCAAGGCTTTGCTATTTTCTCACTGAGGTAACAGATGGGCATTGGTGTTGCTGCATGACCCTGTGAGGTGAAACACCTTCGGCTATTACTGCAAAGTAACTTACCAAGGTCAACCCTGGTCTCCCAACAGGGACTGACCTTGCCTGGAAATAGCCCTTTGAGTGAGACCTTACCCCACTCCAGTCCTCCCATGAGGAAGTGAAGCTGAGGCAGACATGGCAAGCCATGGCAGGGATGGACAAGCTAGAGTTTATAGAAAGGAGTGAGAAATTAAGACTCAAGATAATCATGAATTATTAATTTCTTACTGTTTTAAATGTAACATTTAGCAGTCTGCTCTCCCTCCTTGCAGCTTGCAGTGAAAATTTACCTGTCAGGATTATTCCAAGGTTTCCTTTTCAACAAATTTTTCTATGCTTGCAGACATGCTACATCATGTAGTGAAAGTGAGGTTGTACTACCCACTAGATACACTTCTAAGGCTTAAAGGTCCACTCAGCAGATACGCCAGCCACACAAGTGATTCAGAAGATCACGTGTGATTAAAGAGTTCCATTCCTTGGGCTTTCATTCAGAAGCTGTTTCCCATGAGGAGAAGACAGTTTGTTGACATAAAGGCACTCCCAGATCACTCATACTCAAGCTAGGTCTGAGTAACATTTTAAAGCCTTGTAGAATTACACTATTACAGGAGACTTTTAGAAAAAATAGGGTATCAGTATGAAAAAAACCTCTCTAACAATCTGAAGTGCTTTAGAGAGAGTTTTCAATTAAACCTCAAAATAAGCCAAGAAGGGATTAATTACCCCCCTCCCTTTTCATCTCACCCACAGGAGAGCTGAGATACCACACACTTCAGTGGAGTGCCCGAGGTGACAAAGGGAATCAGAAGCACTTCTAGGACTATTACAGAGCACCCACTGTGAAGTTCTACACTGCAGCCAATGCTTCTGCCCTGCAATGCCTCTAACCCTGCAATGCACACTGAAGAAAAGCAAGTAACCTTCATCCTTGATTCAATCATGCCTTCTAAACAGTGAATGGTTCTCACGTTTTTCAAAAAGTTTGATTTGTGCCCATTCATAAGATGCTGAAGTTCCTTGTGCAACCGCACAAGCAGGAATGTGCCAGCTCCCCTACGCTGGCTCACTTGGATGACACAAGTCCTTCCCAGACAGCTAGGAAGTCTGCTGAGTCTACTCATGCTTATTAGCTGATCCTACCAAGACACTGTCCTCCTACAACCTAGCATGCAAACATTTAGGTCTGGGGCAGCTCCTGGCAGAAAGGTACCCACAAGCTGAACGGACAAGAGTCAAACCATCACTTAAACAGAAAGGTGCTAATTAAGAAATAAACACTTTTCTTTTACGCCTTTTCTTAAAATTCCAGGGCAGTTGCTCTCAGGCCCTGTGTTTGTGCTGCAAGGGAGCCAGCCAGCCACCTGGAGCATTTGCAGAAAGCCCATCTGCTCCCAGGCATGAGAGAAGGCCAGCAGGTTTCCTGGAAAATAAAAGAAGGGAAAGCCCAGACACCACTTTGTGCATCCTGGGAGCCTCTCTGTGCCAGAGCAAGAAGATCCCTCAGCTCTCATGGGGGTGGAGGGTGGGAAACAGATGGCAGGACTCAGAGAGAAGGTGGGCAGAGGGATTAGGAGACACAACAACAAAAAAAGGAGGATCACGGTACAGAGAGAACACAAACAATGAAAAAAATGAGAGGGAGGGATAGAAAGATGTCAGAGGAAATGGGAACAAGCAGGTCCAAGTAATTACAATCTTGGGCTTGTGCTGCCTGTTTCTCTGTATTCCTACTCTGATGTTACTCCGTCCAGCGCAGGAGAGGGAGCGTCAGCATGTGGAGTGCCACAGGCGGCAGCTGGAGGGTGTGCAGAGAATGTGGGGAGGGTGAAACACGCAAGCACCGTTTTTCCCAACTCCAGCAACGTCCTCAGTGAGAAAAGCTTGAATGCTAAATTTACACTATTGAGGCACTGTTTTGTTATTACCTTTATACTTTATGAACCTTTGTGCCTCTGAAGGACTGTGAAACAAAATGAGGAAGGAAACCAGACACGAAAAATACCCAAGTGAGAGTAGACAACTTTTACAATTCTAATGAAAACCGGTTTTCTATAGACACTTGTTAGCAGGGACTTTGGGGTCTCTCATTCACAAACGTAACATGTAATTTGAAAAGCGTATATAAACAGCAAAGTTTTTTGAAGGGACAGAAATGAGCCTATTTTAGGCAAGTAAAACCTCATTTCCATTCTTGATCTAAAACAAGTTAAAATCTCTCCCCCCACATGATTATGACTGTTTCAAAAGATGAATTGCCATAAGTTTCCAAGTACACTCACTAGCTGTGTAAAGCTAAAAATGTCTAGGAATAGAGAAATTTAAAAATGCATTTAAATAGAGGTTCACAACCATCACCATGTACTGATATTCCCTGTGTGGCCACATTAATGAGCGGCCATTTATAAGGCATGTTAAAACCAGACATAATATGAAAAAGTGATTACAGCAATGTCATAGATGATAAATAGGCTAATGATTCTCTTATTGAACACAGGGGGATTTGTGGTGCAGTAATGAATTGAAAAAGCCGTTCAGCAAGAAAAACAAATGAGAAAGACAGAAATGAAGAGGAAATTTAATGTAGCTGTCTACCACACAGTGCAGTGAAGAGAATAAATCCTCTAATATCAGCTGCGTTGTTCTGCAAGTCAAATTCCTGGGAAAATTTTAAAAACCCTTTACTTAAACTTTCAAGTTTATTTTTAGCTCCCTATATTCTAGAAAACAGTCAAGCCTTCATCTTCTAAAAAGTATTTCTGATATTTTTATGCCCATGGACAAATGAACTAAAGTAGGCAAATTTGCCATGGCCTGGAACCAAACCAGAGGACATGAAAGCAAGTAAAGCTCATAAACCCAGCAGACATGTGCCTTTTCCTATGCAAAAGCCCAAGTGCTACTGCATTTTTTGTGATGGCAGCTCTGTTTTTCCAATAATGTCATGTTCAAAGCAGAGCTGCAGAAGCCCCCAACAGTCAACTGGTCAGTGCCAAATGGAAGCTAAATAGCAAGAACAGCATTCGCAGCCTCAGTGCTGTTCAATTCATAATTTAATACCTGTAACACCACTTTTGGCTGTATTTTAGAAGGCAAAAGTAAAATTTCTGAAAAGTGTGCATAGCAAAACATCACACAGGCTTGTTACAAGAAATAAGTCACTGAAATCGTACACAGTGAATCACACTTAACAGCTCTCTGGTCTTAGACTTGTGGAGTCAATACAGTCATTAAGAGCATTCCCACCTCAAACAGTACAAAGCAATACTGGATTTGTTCCAGGAATGTGACCCTGGGATTGATTCTTCTTCCTCTGATCAAGAGAGATCTTTCAGTGAAATAACTTAGCTACAGGACAGGGAAGGCAAAACTGGGATTTCATTGCTGCCTCACTAAGAGAGAGAGAGAATATCTTTGTTTTGCTTGTTTTTCCCCTCCCAAGTGCTGCTGCCTTCCTCTGACTCCTCTCTGCAAGACAGAAACAAAGACATCATCACCAGGTCATCACTCACTTACATAGCTAATCTCCTTCATTCAGCTTTTTGCATTGGTTTTGCTACCTTTGCCTCAGCCATCTCCTTCCTGTTCCCTCTTTCTGAGCTTCTCATTAGCCCTCAGCCAGGTTCTTCTTCCCGAAGTTCAAGTTCTCCATTCTATAACCATTTCTCCTGCACGTCTTACCAGTGAATGCCCACCCAACAGTAAGATTAAGATCAGCTCCTCAGACACTCTTCTCCTTGAATACATTCTTGAAAGCAAACACATCTTGAGTCTTCCTTTGCTCACCACCTTCTTTTGTCGTGTCTAAGCTGGGACTGGCTCTCAAAAATCCTTATATAATATGGCTAAATGAGAAATTTGTACTTTTTTTGCACACAAACTTTAGACATCCAGATGTTACATTTTTGCATTTTTTATCCTTTCTTCTCATATTCTGTCCCAATAATTTCAATGATAAGTCAGCAATGGGGAAAATAAATTTTAAAATACCACAAAAATCAAAACCAAACCAAACCAACAAACAACAACAACAACAAAAACCCCAAACAAACAAAAAAAAAACCCAACAAAACCCCAAAAAAGCCAAACCAAACCACCACATTTTAAAAGATCTCAGAGAAGAAAGTTTTCTGGTTGTAATTAAAGGAACTAGAAGACAGGAACACATGGATGACCAGTGTCTTTCCTACAAGAGACACAGGTACTTTCTTCAAAGAGAGATCTAAGGTACTGACAAAAACCAGCAGGTCAATGATAGGAAATTATAGCTGAACACAGGACAGCTTTCAAATGTGCAGCTTTCCCAGGAACCAAAACTGTATTTACCACATTATGAGTCTCCTGCCAGCTGTCACTCAGGAATGGCAGTGACAAGGAACCAGCCAGCCTTTCCCATTGACACTTAGCCAGCAGAGATGCTGCCTTGCTGGCCCAGACATTTCTATTCAGTAGCACTCTTGATGCTAAGCAGCCCATTGCCCATATGACCGAGAACAACAGCTCTTGTATTTTTACTTTCTTCCTTGCCCATAACACTAGCCTGTACAACCCAATTAAGACTTGCACACTTTATTCTGCTTGCTGAAGAAGTGGATTCCTTACTCTCAGCTTGATTTTAACACAGAAGTGCCAAGACTATGAGCTTCAGTGATGCAACATCTGCTAATATTCTTTTCTGACAAATGCTTTTCTGTACGTACACACTCTACAGCTGCTAAGAGCAGCAAAATAGAATCTTCTGCCAAAGTTTCTGCCATTTGTTTGTTCTGGAGATGCTGATTACCATGTCATTCCCCATCACTGCTGACAGGGTTCATTCAGTTTACCTTCTTTGGTAAAAACAAATACAATGTCCTTGGCACTAGCACTGGGCTCAGGCAGAGACAGAATGGGCAGGCAAAAAGTAAAAAAAAAAAAGTAAGAAACATAGCAACAAAACTTTCCATTTCAGAAATGTGGTTCAAAGAAGTCAACTTCATCTTCAGGCTAAACAGCTTTCATTTTGTCTCACCAAAAGCACTGGACTCTGGACATGAGCTCACTGGCTTCCATTTTACTTTTGATGTGATACTTCATGCAACAGATATCACTGTCTAAACAACATGGCCAGACAAATGTTTTTCTTTTTGTCCATTCTCTTCCTCACTTTTTCTTACTTTTTCATATATGTATTTTTCCCTCCATCCTCAATTTTCTTCCCACATTTCATTTGCAACAGTTCCTTCACATCTTTTGGCAATTCTGCAAGACCCTGGGTGTGTACATACAGCCAGAACTAAACTCATTATACAGGCACAAAGGACACCTGAAGGACAACTCATCATTGTCCTATGGCAGACTATATCCTGGGTCACTTGCAGCAATGGGTGAAGAGACACAGCTTTCAAACAAACAAACAGCTGCTGTTATGGCTTTGGCAAGAACTCATTCATCACACAAATACACGTGTGTATTTATTTGTACAGGTATATAAATATCTCAGTGTTACATTCTAGATACATAAAGTTGTAAGATTCAGAGATGCTTGCCAACAAATATATACAGTTTATTATAAGCATGTTTATATTATGGCCTGTGTAGGAGACTGGCTGCCAGAGTCCCTTGGGAGCAACTCTCAGTCCAAACAGTTAAATCCAGCTGGTGGTCACTCACAAGTGGGGTTCCCCAGTGCTCAGTACTGAGGCCAGCCCTGTTTAGTATCTTTATCAATGATCTGGACAAGGGGATTGAGGGCACCCTTAGTCAGTTTCCATATGACACCAAATTGGGTGGGAGCGTTGATCTGCTGGAGGGTAGGAAGGCTGTGCAGAGGGATCTGGACAGGCTGGATCCATGGGCTGAGGCCAGTGGTGTGAGGTTCAAAGCAGTAAAGGTCCTGCCCTTGGATCAGCAACAATCCCAGGCATCACTACAGGCTGGGGGCAGAGTAGCTGGAAAGTAGCCCTGTGGAAAAGGACCTGGGGGTGCTGGTTGACAGCAGCTGAACATGAGCCAGCTGTGCCCAGGCGGCCAAAAAGGCCAATGGCATCCTGGCCTGGGTCAGCAACAGTGTGGCCAGCAGGACCAGGGCAGTGATTGTCCCCCTGTACTTGGCAATGGTGAGGCCACAACTCAAATCTTGTGTTCCGTTCTGGGCCCCTCATGACAGGAAAGACATGGAGGGGCTGGAACGTGTCCACAGAAGGGCAACAGAGCTGGGGAAGGGTCTGGAACACAAGTCTGATGAGGAGTGGCTGAGGGAGCTGGGGGTGATTAGTCTGGAGAAAAGGAAGCTCTGGGGGACTTTACTGCTCTTTACAACTACCCGAAAGGATGTTGTAGTGCATGGGGGTTGGTCTCTTCTCCCACATAACAAGCAATAGGTCAAGAGGAAATGGCCTCAAGTTGTACCAGGGGAGGCTTAAGAATACTCCTATGGACACTAGGAAAAATTTCTTCCTGAAAGGTTGGTCAAAGATTGGAACAGGATGCCTGGGAAAGTGGTTGAGTCACCATCCCTGGAAGTATTTAAAAGACATAGATGTGGTGCTTAGGGACACAGTTTAGTGTTAAGGGCTGGACTCTTTAAGGTGTTTTCCACCCTAAATTAGAACAGAATTACAGAATCGCTTAAGAAAACAAAACAGATTTTATTTAGTACTACAGAGGAGATGGGTGAAAAACCCGATGAACTACTCACCAGAAAGAGGATCTTTGCCAATCATTAAAACATTTGGTAAATTCATTACAATCAGCTGCTGGAGGACCTCCTAAACAAAAGAGAACAACAGACAAAGTTCAGCGTGAAGGAATTCAAATCAATACCACCACAAAGAATACAAAGCTCCATCAATTACACAGCTTTTAACATCCTGGCAGGTCAGAGGTCACAAGAGGAAACCCCACTTGAGAGAGAAATCACTATTTGAAGACAGCATCAGGTTGCACAGCTAACATACACTAATCGCCTCTTTTAACAATGGCTAATATGGAACTTAAAGGGTCCCATGGCACTAATCAGGATAAATGCATGACCATGCCAGGCACACCAATCATTCATGCCTTTACCCCAGGCATGATCTGTATTCATCTGATGTGCAACATACAGCTGCTGTCATGTTTCAGGGCATGTAAGTGCATCTGGTTCAAAGGTACCTAAGCCACTCTGTGAAGTTTGAGTAACTCAAATAATTGGTCAAATTATCTCATAGGTCTGAAAATTTAAGGATGGGCTGGGGAAGTGGGTGTGGGGAAAAGCCCTTGACCAGGCATCTGGCACTGCTCAGAGAAACTGGATATAAAGTTCTAGATTTGTTTGCATTGTTTTTAATGAGGAGTAACACAGAATTAAGTATGTCATGAACATCATTTAAGGGCTGTTTTATTTCAGGGGAGACGACAGAAGGGAGATGCATCAGGTTCAACATGTAAATGCCAGCTGCCTGAAGCTGCTCTGAAATCACAGAATGGCTTAGGGGAGAAGAAAGGCTACAAACCCTGGGGCAGACAAAATGCTTAAAGTTGTTCCAATAAATACATTGCAAAGGGGACTCTGCACAGTAATAGAATTAACCATGCACCCCAGAAACAAAGAGCAGAGCAATACAGTTGTTAGCTTCGACCTGCAGTTACCAGCACCCACTTGCTATGATCTGGACAAAACATTTTGCAGGCAAGTTTTCACTTCACATAAAAAGCTTGGGAGGAAAACGACTGTATGACTGAAATGCTGTGCTGAGATTCAGGAAACGAAAGTTCACAGATACAACCCTACCAAATGTTTGGCAGGTGCCTTTCTCTGGCTTGTCTCCACTTCCCAGACTACCCCTAGGCCACTGGAAGGGCACATGCGTTGATACTTGCAAAGCATTCAGACCAGGGGAAAAAGCACCACAGCCCAGCAAAGAAACACACTTCCTGAAACAATCACCCATTCACTCAAACACTTCCCCTCCAAGCTACCCATTGTTATTTCTCTGCTTTCAAAGTTATACCACAGGAGGAAAATTAAGCCTGACTGAAAGAGGAAATAATTCAGAGAGCCTGCAGCCTTTGATAAGCAATCAGAGTGCATATTCTAAAAAAATGTTTTGGACACAACACATTTAATTTTTTTCCTCGGATCCATACCAAAACACACTCCTTGGAAGTTCTGCTTTTGGATAAAGTATCTCAGTGTCACAGCTAATAGGGTTTTTGGAGCTGTTAAGGAAAAGGGTTCTACAGTCCTTTATGTAATATGAAGCTTGGCTAATGCAGACCAAACATTCGCTGACTCATTAGCCAAATGCATTTTGTATTTTGGGCATTTGAGACACATTAAACAAAGTCTGTTTGCATCTGTTACCAAAACAGGTGTGAAACCTATTGGATGTAAGAGCACATGGCTGGACTGCAATATGTGTTATGACAATACAGCACGGCACTGAGGCTTTAAACAAACAAAAAAAAAACAAAAAAAACCAAACCAAAACAAAAAAAATCAGACTTTGCATATACTGAAGTATGGAGCTTTAACCAGAAATTTCCACGGCAAAAAAGAGGAGAAAGAATTCTGCTTTCAGTCACCCAGCACGTGGAGCAGCACTGAGGCAGGAATGCATAAGGAATTTGCGTTGTCTTAGTCTAATCATCAGATCACTAGCTATTTAACTGGCAGACACAAAAGACATTACAGCTAACCTTTATGCTGTTAACATTCCCATGAGCTCCTCCTGCAAAATTGTTTGAGTATACCATCCAACACAATCATGTCTGAACTCCCTCATAATTGTCTGAGCTCAGTATCTTCTAGCAAGAATCTGACAGTTACTGCATAGAAGCTGAAATGGCCCCAAGCCTGGAAGAGTGATTTGTTAATTCAGATTGAAAGATTCCAATTGTTGCAAGAGGTGATACTCTGACTCGTTTATTTTTAAAGTAAAATATTTAAACAGATAATTACCTGTGTTATTCTAAAAGCCTTCACGTTCAGATTAGTTCCTGTGATAACACCTGACTTATGCAGTGCAGCTCACCAGCAGATCTCAACACTTTATAAAAGGAAGGCCAATGCCACTGCTCTCCTTTTTCAAGCTCAGGAAAGCAAGTCAGAGAAACAGTTACTTCAGTTTAATAAACTATCCTCTGGGAACCAATGTGCCAATGAACCATCCACTCACACAATAGCAAGAGTGAGATAAAATATGTTAAGGGAAAGCTCCTACACTGATCAATGTAGCTCAGATTTTGTCCATTTTGTTTTCCTTTCTGAAACCTCAGAAAGTCAGTGAAGCTCAGTTGATACTCAGTGACTGACTCAGTATCTGGGATAATGTGACCGGGTCTCAGATCCATGGCTCAAAATCCCGCATCTGGAAATAGAACTAGCATCCCCCTCACCTAAGAGCAAATCAGGAATTCTTCAACATCTATCATTTATCAGTATTTTTTTTTGTTTTCAATAACGCAGATTGAAAAGTAAAATGCTGTGCCTCAGCCTGGCCTCTCAGCTCCCCTCACATCTTATCACTCCTCCTTGAAGACCCTGTGAAGTCAAACTTAGGCTTCAGGCAGAAAACCGTGCTGTTCCAGCCTGTAAACTGGCATGGGGACCAAAGGGCCCCATGGATCCAACCATCTCCCAGGGTACAGCTACTCTGGGCATTGGGTGAACCTGGACACACCACGGAAGCCCAGAGAGAGAAAGAAATGGTAGATAAAATGCAGCATTTCCCTACAGGGGCAGCAATTATGTTACCGCATTATATATAAAGGATGCTGTTATGCTTGAAATCAAACACACTGTGAGACTCCACAACAGAGGCAGAGATGGTGGGTGTGGGTGTGTGTGGGTGTGTGTGTGTGTGTGTCCTTCAGCCTCAGGCAACCAGCAGGGCTAGGGGCAACATATCCAGGCAGGAACTGGAGAGGGAAACAGCGTTTTCAAACATTTTAAATAGCCCACAGCAACCCACAGTACCCTGGAGAGCAACTGTACAAGCAAAAAGTCTAATTCCTCCTGTGAAAAGCCTTTTAATTATTTTTACAGCACAACTAAAGCTTGGTTAAAACAGTAAAGGTTACAACAACAACACATGCTAACAATTTCCCAGATTATTAGAACCATTAGTATCTAAATTGCCAGATTTACAGCTAGACCATTAACCAACTCAGAAGCCAGCTACTGCAAGTCAGCAATCACCTCCCTCAGAATACGGTTTGTCTTTTTTATTTATTTTTTGTTGCTAATGAGATTTCCATGAAAAAAAAAAGAAAAGCTGGTATCAGAAGTGTTATTTAAGGAATCAAAACAAATCCCTGTCAGGCCTCAGCGCAGTGCCCGTAAGTTTCTGAAATGTTCCTTTCCCAAAGATCAGGATATTTTAAACTTGAAGAGATTTGTCCAAAGTCTTTTGACAGCAGCGGTGGTTGCAAGAATGGATGCTTTTAGATAGTACATCACCACCACGATCACAAAATGTAAGGATCAGCAGCCAAGTGTTACACTCCTTGAGCCAGACACCCAAACTCAGTAGATAAAGCTCAAAAAGGTTTGAGCAAACAGTTACATGACTCTCTAATGACAGGGAGGGCTTTTCAAGTGAAGGTCACACTGAGTGCTTGCCCACACAGACATGGAGCCTGAAGCCAGCTGGGACAGCCATGACACCCCAGCAATGAAAAGGATACTGCCTAAGCCAGAGGTAAGTTTTATTGAAAGGACCTAGGCACTCCAGGACTGGTACACCAAGAAACATCAGTGAATTACCTAGAAATCATAAGGTTAAACATAAATATAAATGCTGCGCTCTTATCAGCAGCCTTCTGGCGTCTAAGCCCCTGCTGTGAACTTGCTTGACATTTGCGAACTCTTTGCAATCACTTTTTTAAAAAGAAGCTTAAGATAAAATAAAGCCAAAATTCCCCCACATTGATTCTAACAGTCAAGGGCCTTAGGAAAAATCAAGACACATACAAGATTAAAGATAAAATTCTAAGTACCAAATTAAGCATTTAGGCTTACTAAACACATGAACAAACACACTCATTCCCTCCTCCCTGAAAGTTTCTAATAATTCCTGGAGTGCTGAGGCATATTTTACATCCTCTTTTTATCCCTCCAAGATCACACAACACGGGATGCTTGCTCTTTGCCTTAGATCTTCAGAAGAGAGGCAGTGGAAGCTCTCCCTCTCAAGTCACCGTGGCCACATATTAACACTTTATTAATTTTATAATATTAACATATTAATTTACCTGTAACAGGATAAGTGGGCCTCTTGTAATTTTGTAGGAACAAAGTCTCCTTGGTCCATACTATACTTCAGTACATATTTGCTTCTTAAAAATACATGTGCAACAGCATGGTCTTAAGGTATTGTTCTTAGATGCACTTTTTTAGTGCCAATTCAAGTGTGCCAACAGCTCTTGCAAGGAACAAATTGCTACAAAAGGAGTAGGTAAAATTGTCCTTTCTGTGGCTGAGAGACCAGACAAATACAAGCTTTACACAAAAACCTTCCCCTGCATTACCATACAGCACAGCATTAATATAGAGTAACTACTAGCTTCTCATGCAAAATTAAATTAACCTCTGCCTGAATCCTACACAAGAAGGGAGTACTAAATAAATTATGTAAGGAGAGAGGCAGTCTACCAGTCATTGTAATTCAATGCTCAAGCCAAGCAATTCCATTTAAGTACATTGCTTGGCTATAAAATGCTAATTGCCCAACTGACTGGAAGCCAAATGGTGCTTTCCGACTTAAAATGCTCATGAGGAAAAGACATCCCCGGAGTGGGAAACATTTGGTGAAACACTGAATCGTTAGAGAACGTCTCAGCAGGAGTCTGGCCATCTGCACCAGCCCAAAGCCTCCTAGCAGCAGCACGGGGTGGCAGCTTTGTCCCTACACATTTTAAGGCCCCTTTGGATGCTACCACAAAGACAGGCTGGGATCCGCACTTCCCAGGCAAGGCGAACTCCCAAGTCCAAGGGACAATCAAACACAAGCTTTTCTGGAATCAGAATTCTAAGGAAGAGCAAACATGCTAATGAACAACCTTTAAAATAAAACACACTTTAAACAGCACATTGAGACACAAGTGGGTTTTTTTTAAGTATGTTTTTTCAAAGTTTCCAGTTTTGTATTAAAATAACAATGAAAAGCTATTTTGCAGCCTACAAAGAGGTTATCTTTTAGATGAAAAATATATTTGTCTTCCAATAGATATAAACTTCATAAAGGTTGGGGGTATTGCAGTAATTATGTGAGGAGTTATTAATGGTGTCAGAGAAATAGCAAGATTCTGTGAACTGTATGGCAGGGTCTCACAAAAGATTAGACAAGATGAAACAAGTTGTTGCACAGAAATGACAAGGAAGTGAAACACAAATGTTTTATTGACATGTTTTCCATGTACATCTTGCCATGCAAGCACTCCTGATGACACCATGTATGTGACTCAGTGCTCGCTGTTTCCCTGCCAACACATTATATACATGACAAAATTTGATTAAAAACTTTGCTCACCTCTGCAACAATAGTACTTGTTATGTGACGGACTAGAGGATTAGCTGTCTTTAAAGCAATTTTTTTTTCCTACTGAAAACCAGTGTTACAAAGCACATTTCTAAAGATCCTTCAAGTGGAAACCCAAAAGCCACTAAAATAACTGTTGCCTCATCTGCTGAAAATAATCAGTTCTGACAATCGTAGACTGGAATCTCAGTGGGAGGGGATGTGAAGGAATCATACCTAGTCTTAACTGTGCTCAGCCTGTGCAGGGTGCAGATAACCCACTAAATGACAAAAATACACTCAGCATAGAAATACACCATGTAAGATCAAATTTTATTTTAAAAACTTAACACACGGGAGATTTGGATGGCATGTTATAGTCTATCATATAAAACCCCCCAAAAAACCTAGAAGGACCCAGGCATAACCATCCACCCAATTAATTGTTATGGCTCAGGTTTTGTTATTTGTATTAGAGTAGTGCAGAGGTCCCATCCAGGAGCAAAACCTCATGCACTGGAGCTGTACAAACAGTAAGACATCCCTGGAACAAAGAGTTTGTTATAAATACCCAAGGTATTGGTAGGCTGATGAAAAAAATAGTAACAAGCAACAGAGGAAGGAAATTAAAATAAGATTCTGTGGTTATAATATGATCCACTGTGTGCACTCTTGCTGCTTTATGAACTGGTTAAATCAAGTCATCCAGGCTGGAGAGAACTAATTCACTCCAGATATCAGAGGGCACGGGAAGCAAAACAAGTCCTGATAAATATATTTTGCTTTAGGATGAAATTGTTCACATCACAAAAAAGAAGAATCTAAGTATATTTAAATAAAGGTACTTTTATATATGTAAAAAGCATTTTAGGACACAATTAGTTTTACTTCTAGTCCAGTGGAATAAATAATGGAGAAGTTGACACACATCAGTTGCGTAGGACTTTTATTTTTTCATCAAACTAAGTACAAAAGTGTACATTTACTTCTGAACAATTAAAGGCATAGCAGCAGATTTTTTTATCCTAGTTTCACTAACTCCAGGATGAATCACTTATGTTAATAAAACATACAACTATGATTGTGCCTAGTGGCAATATTGATTTGACCCAGAGAAGAGAAAATCCAATAGTGGAACACTGTGTTTTCCTGCTTTTATTGCCAGCAGCACCTTTGACTAATTTACCTACTTTCGCTACAAAGAAAAAGCCTATTGATTTAACCTCAACTTCTCTTTTTAAATCATGTGCAAGTGACTACACATGTTTGTAACAGTGTCCTGACAAATTACTCTTGACTTCTATTTTATTTCATCTCAGATTTGTCCTGCGGTGGTTTATGCAGTAACAGGGAATATGAAATGTGCTGCGTTAAAGGCTTGTCACTCTACATTACAAATCTAACCAGCTAAAATGCAATCCATCTGTTGAACACACTTTCAGCTAATCTATGGTGGTCTCTAAGGACTGTAATAATTCACCTTAATACACAGTAAAAAAACACCACAGGCCATCAGAAAAGACTTAAAGCACCACTGAATTCTCTGAAACTCAGCACCAAGCACCCGCACTTGTTACAAAAGGAAGTCAGTTTTCCCCATATACTGGGCATATTTTACTGGGATAATCAAAAATTTTCACGTCAAACTCTAGAACTGAGCAACTATATTTAACACTGAAGCCTGATACCAAAACACATTAGCCATGCAGAGCTCCGAGGTATAAACTCTGCTCCACTGCCCTTGATCACTAGAGTGAAAAAAATCATAATATTAAAATACAGCTTATCATCAAGAAACAAACACCAACACAATAAAAGCTTCTCTAAGGAAGATTATGTGCAAGATCTGTTTTCTGCCATTTCTCCTCTTACAAGCTTTTCTAAATCTTGGGGGGGTTTATGTGTTTATATGAAACATACACAGTAAACATCTAACTGGGCACAAGATACCAGTTCACATAAAATACAGTGAATTTCTTAACACAATTTCTATAGTGCCATGAAGAAGAGCAAAATTAATTAACCCAAGGCAAGTACATGGCAAGTTGTGAGGCTTACTTAGACATTCAGACTCTAAACATCTGCACTGCAACTTCAACACTGTAATAGAGGTCCAGGCAGTGAAAAAATGCCAAGACTCTAAAGAAGCACACAACCACTGGAGTGGCAATTGTGACACAATTCCTGAAAAAGCAGCAGTCAAAAGTAGAGGGAAAAAAGGAGTTAAAGACGGGAAAATGTAGGAATACCAGTTACACATTACAGCAATACTACTTTCCCAAAGATGTATAACAAGCAGGAGCTAGGTAGCACAAATGTGTACTTTTTCCATTTTTGACAGTATAAAGTAATTTATTAGTACAAATGTTGCTTGAAAAAGAATGTGTTTTCTTGGGGAAAACTCTAAAACAAACTCTTAATCCTGTGAGGGCACAGGGGCATGTGTGACAGGAATAATTTGAAAAGCCAAGTCAACGCTGAAGTTTAAATAAGAAAACAAATCTGTCAAACCAGAAAAAAAAAAAAAGAGTAAAGCAGGAAGGGGACAAAAATGGGATCATTTCATGATTTCTAGTATTATGAGAAATATTTTAGTAGCAAACAGAAGGCCTAACAGATGCAAAGGACTTTAATGTGAATGTACGAGTCAAATTTAATCAGTGACTCAAGGTAATAGAAGTAAAACAAACATCCAAGTTGACCGTTACCAACCTGATACTCTAATGTCCTGTTTGAAGCAGGAATGCATGAAAAACTTCCCATCTACCTCTCAGTCCCCTAAAGAAACAAGCAGCTTTACCCTGCCACTCTTACTAATGCTGAGTAACATCCTACTGTCTCAGCCATCTTGACTGCCATGGGGGCAGCTCACAGAGAAAAATATTTCTCAACAGCAAAAGGTGCCGTGCTTTGCCCTCCAAACATCCAAACACCCTCAGAGCTGCTCAAATATAAGGCAGTTAAAGGCTCAGAAACAAGCACAAATGTGTTTAGTCTTTCCAGAATAATACTCCCTGAACAAACAAGATTTAATTCACGTTACGCTGGTAAACCATTTTGAGAAACCCAAATGGCTAGCACTGGAGAAACACAGAAAATGACACCTAGAAACTGAGAAACTGTAAATACATGGACACTATTCAAGGAGTGATGACCAACAGGAATTTAGTGGGATAAACATTTACATTATTGGTTAGCGTTGCTCGCTTTGAAACACATGAAAATCTTTGTCTCTAACTCAGGAAAAGCATTATTTCCAGGACAATTTTTTTCTCCCGATGAAGAAAAGGGTTGTGACAGTGCTTGATGAATACCTGTTAGAGAACTGAGTAACTGGTCTGTCAGTACTTGTCATACTTTCTTCCCCTAGCATGTTTATAAATGTGAAGGAAAAAAAAATCAATTAAGTTTAATTTAAACCAACTAATTTCCAAAAGCTAATTTTAAAGATTTTAATTTTTAACCATGAGTTTCCAACAAGCTTAAGACCGGTGCTCAGGCAGCTTACAGGCAACCTAGTATTGGACAGCAAGTTAATGTTTCAGGAAGCCTGCACACAGTCACTATGCCATCAGCTTATTATCTAACTGCAACAGAGAATGCAGCCTGAGCAAGAGAGGTCCTTGAGGCATTTGCAGATAACCATGCAAAAATCCACACTGGATTTACAGAAGAGGGAAGTTTTTAGCTGGTCTGAAGGGAAAAGGAGAGGGTACCGGGAACAAGCTGTGCCACCCTAGAAGGATGCCTGATCCAACAGTATGATGCTATGGGACAAACGAGGTGATTGAGGAAGTAGAGGGAACAGAAGGTTTCACTGGTGAGGTCTGTAGTTTAAAACAAAACCAAAGGAGTTTGTATTTGCTAGTCATTTGATTATGTTAGGTGCTTTCTGCTACAACCACCTGATGCTCTCTTGCAGGCAAACTCCCATTACCAACCAGCTAACAGAGGCACTGAAAACTCAAATACCAGTAAAGCAGAGAGTCCTTGCAGTTCAGGTATGCCCCTCTCAAATACTACTAAAAAAAACTCTTAATGGGTATCACTGCAGGTTAATGTTATGAGCTTTCCAACTACTCTGAAGCAGAATTTATGTTCAACATCATTACTTCAATGTATCACTGCATTATCACTATCACCTAATTTAACCAATATTAACAAGTTCAAAAACACCCACACATCCCTTGCCATGTGCTTTGCCATTGTAGCAACAGTCTCAAATTTTTTCTCAAGGTGAGTAAAGGGAGAAGCTTCAAGTCAGATCAGATGGTTTTCCAATGCACAAATGTACAGTGGTGTTTCTCTTTATAGCTAGCAGATTGCCCCAGGCAGGGATCACACAGGGAATTTTCAAGACCATCAACACTTCTTGCGCTGCACAGGTGGAGAAGCTGCAGTAAATTTCACATGACTTTCTCAAGGTAACCCAAGCACTCTTGGGAAAGAAAACACTCCCAGCATTTACTGCGACAGTCATCAGTTCTACCATTAACACTGAGCTGCAGTTACAATAGAATAAAAAAAGGAGAAGAAGAAAGATGACCACAGAACCTAGCATGAATAAAATGAGAGGACAGGAAAAGGAAGCCATGTCCTCAAAATAGCCTCTGGGCTCTCATCGTCCCCTTTCTGGATTTTCTATGCTCATTTGTTTTCAAAGGCAAACAACCTTTCCATCTGGGGAGTTACTTCCTCCCCCTCGGAGGGGGGGGCACAGGTACCCACGGAGAGGAGACACAGTTATCTACAGTTGACACTCGGCTATTCACAGAGTTTACTGCCAGTAATTTGCACCTCGGCAAAGCCAGGTCAGGCGAAACCCACAGGCAATTACCAGGTCAAGCTGCCAAGAACATCCTCCCTGATTTGCCCAACTTGTTGCCACCCGGGAGGCGACAGAGGAGCCTCCTCCTCGGTCCCACCCCACGGAGACCCCTCCCTGGCATGTGATCCCTTTGTAAACTGCCAGCCTGGAGCTACCAGAACAACGGGGATGGTGCTTCAGGATGCTTAGTGCTCAGCACCCACCCAAAGCAAGCGGGTCCAGGAGGGGACCTGGGGCAGCCCCCGGACATTCTCCACCCCAGGACACCGGGGGACTTGTCCTCTCCCGTGCCATTCCCATCTCACGGAAGTTCACTTGTTGCCCCTGCCTTCTGGGAGTCCCATAGTAACAAATACTGTCATCTAACAAGATACAGATACACGCATTATGTATCTATATACATCTACACATACCGAGTTTTGTGTACATGTGTTTCTGCTATTTCTCCCCCCTATTACTCGGGGATCATTATAACTGCTCAAACCTGTAACAAGCAAAATCTTTCTGGAAACCCCATCTGATTTGCTGTAAGGAAAACTGCCCCCACATTCACGCATTTGGAGTCCCCACGGCTCAGCAGCAAGAGCATCAGGAGTCTTACCCACACCACACAGCAACAAGGTGGCTTCTTAAACACACAACACTGAAAAGTCTGCTGAAGTGATGAAAGAAAAACTGTGATACATCATATACTTGATAAAATTTAAGGTTAGTCTTTCAGGGCCAGGTCAGTTATCCAACTTATTTTGAGTCTGAGAATTTACACCAAAAAATAGTTGCTGTAACACTTGTTTAAAAAAATCAATGCACAAGCATTTTGAACAAATATGAAAAATCCTAACACAAGGTGCTGTGGTACATCAAGATTTTACATCTGCAATCACCAAATTCTTGTTTGTGATGAATTCACCCTCCAGACACTTACAAACCCCAGAACACCTTCCACATTCTGTTTCACAGATACGGAAGAGAAAGCCATTAAAAATTAATGCTGAAAAGCCATGAAGCCACACTGAGTCCACAATTCAAAAAGCAGTTAATATCACAGGATAACAAAGATCTCCTTACTGCACAGCAGGGGAAATATTTCACAAAAAGAAAGTTATGACCAAATATAGATAAAAGGAAAAAGTCCCTTCCAACAGCTGCCACAATTTGGCCTATACACAGGACAGGAAATAGCCAATATCCCTGTGTGGTAGCTGCTACGAAAAATTTACTTATCAATGGCAATCCAGGCTATGCATTCACACATATATGCATAATTGCACATGCAAACACTCTCAAGAATTTTCAGTCTTGCCAGTTCTTAACGGTGCTCCTTTAAGTATCAGAAAGGACTGATTAACCCTGCTTAATACAATCTGTGTAATCTACTGCGAATCTTGCAGATAACTCGTAACTGTTAACATTAATTAACTCAGCAGAGCTTTACCCTTCTTGCTCCCCCACCAGCCTCATACCACAGAGCTCAGTTTAAGTGTTCTTTCATGACAACCCTAGCAGACGGCTTCCACAGAGGTAAGCAGCAATGGCAAGCTTCTGATGCAGAAACCTCGGTTAAGTAATTGCTATGTTTTAAGAGAAGACTTTTCTCCACATTTTATACTTCTCTTCATCAGTACTGACCAGTAGTCACAGCACACTCAATGCATACAATATCCTGGAAATACCCATGATAAGAGAAAAAACGTGAAGGATACTGTTGCATCCTAGAAAATCCTTTCTTTATGCTATCTGTGAGAGAAACAGACAGAAGCTGTGTAACTATGTCATTATTAACATTTAGGATAGATTAGCTTCTAACAGTACTATGGCAGTTTTAAGGCTTCAGACAACTACATTTTTTTATGTCAACAAAATACAGTTTCTTTCTAAGCTGTGATGTTTAGTGCTTTCCTGAAAGCGGATGTCATCTATCATTTGCTCAGACAAAAACCTCATTTACAGCTGAAGGAAAAAGCAACTTTCAAGACCTTGTATTTACTGAGGAAAATCTTAAAAAATGGTCACAAAAGATTAAAAGTCAGCGAGAGCCCCCAAACACAAGGAGCTGCCTTGGCTATAGGCAGAAAAAGCAGAACTATGCATAGTGCCAACCCCCTTTTTTATTACTGATGCCATTTTTCCAACCATACTAAATTTTCAGTGTCCTTGAAGGGCACACGAAGGTAGAAGGCATGTATGGTTCTCAGCAATTTCCGAGCTGCCTCACACGTAGCTAGTATCTCTTACCTCCATCAGCAGAGATCAGGTTTATTATTTAAGCAACATAATGGAGGGAAACCCAATATGAAGTATCAAGTGACTCTGAGCTCCCTATCAACCAGATCACAAAACAACAGCCACGCAACCATGACGAGCTGGAAGCAGCAGAGGGGAGGGTAAATCCCTGGAAAAATTGCTCCAGGCAAGAGGAATTCAAGCCTCAGGCTGCAGAGAACAGCAACACTTCCCATCCAGCACATCTGGGCTGCGTTGCCCTGTAGAAATAAAGACTATTAGTATTTCAGAAGATACAGGTTATACAAAAGTGTGTATACTGTTGTTGCATCTACTGAGCACCAGATCTAAGCCTAGCAGCACTCAAAGCATGCTGAACCTCCTTGGTGGTCTGGAAGAAGTCTGATTCTTAGAAGCAGCTCCCATGAAATTTTAAGGGACACTACAATCAAGAGCAATGTAGCACAAGCAATATTTTATTGGCAGAGACAGTGTTTATACCCTTCACCTCCGTAAAGCACAAAACCTTGGCAAGGAGTTCCACTGTAAAACATGAAAAGGAGCCACGTGAGCTCCACTGCAAACTTGGGAATGACAATGACATTAAACGCTGGAGTAAGGACTATCTTACTCTGATTTAGTAGCAGCTTTTCACACAACTTATTAAAATGGCTCTGCATCATTGTTTAAACATACTTTGGTGGAGGCATCAAATTACTCTGACAAACCTGTTTGTCTCAGAGTATCATGAATTAGTTCAGTGATGAATGGCTGATCAGAAACTGGAGCTCTATGGGAACTGGCTCAGTCGCTCGCCAGAAGAATGTTACAGTAAAACAAATTGTGCTCTTCAAACCTATAGTAATAGCCTGCATTTTGAAGCTGGGCATCCAAACTAATGGTCTTTCTTCATAGTGCTCAGAAAACATGCAGCTCCCACAAATTATAAAGGAAGAAATAGATGCTTACTACCTGGAGGAAGTAATCAGAGAAAATCCAGCAGTTGTAACACAGTACCTCAGCACAAGTCTAGGTACTCTGGCACCTCAGTAGCAGTACCCAAATCCACTGTTCCTCTAAATCTCAGCATAAGGCAAAGTCTGTCTTTCCACAACATTAAGATACACGGTAAATACAGGGTGCTAAAATCAGGCATTTTACTTTGAACCTCCAAACGAAGCAATTTCTTTTGACAGTGAAAATATGCAGAAGATCTGCTAAGTCAAACATTAACACACAGTAGTAAAGACCAGAATTTCCTCCTAACTAAATTTGTAGCCACTGATGCTACTTTCTAAGCAGCAATACAAAAACAGGCACAACTGAAACTGAAAATAGAAAGATTATTTGCTGCATTTCAGACTCGTAGATACATGATTCCTTGTGAATTTTGACTAGAAGTCATTCTCACGAGGTAGAGGCAACAGCCCCTTTGAAATTGGCTCAGCACAATGCAGGCAGGAACTAAGCAAACCTCTTCAAACAGCTCTGCCAACACCATTCAGCTCCAAGCTGCAAAACTCCTGCTGTTTCAAACTCGGGGCCTCCTGTGAGCAGACTGCTGATTACACCAGGTTGTATGGCAGGTTTTTGATATGTGCACAGGCCAGAAGAATAAGAATGAAACTTGCCCACTAGTCATGTTAAATACAAGATTTCACACCAGACTGAAGGAAAAGGACACTTTGCCATCTATTCATTCCCTTGCCCTGCATTAAAGGGAAAATTCACTGTAGTACACTGTACACACACTGTTCAGAGCGTACAACTCATGCAAGCATTACCGGACACACTGCTATCACAAAAGATAAGTGGGAAACAGCACCATGCCAACGTCTTATCTCCAAACAGGGGAGATATGCACAGTCAATAAAGCCAGAGTGCTGAAATGCAGGGCTGCAGCACATTTAATGGGGTTCTTTATCCCCAGTTATGCTTGTACATTACAGAAGATTTGGAGTAGACAAGGAAAACTAAGTATAACAACTCCACAGGCATCTTTCATACTCATTTTTATAAAACCAATCCAGAGGAATCAAACTTTTACAAGTTTCTGCGAAATGTTGCCAATGGAGACCCTTGGGTATCGCTCCAGGCAAGGAAAGAGCAAAGGAAAGAGAGAGGTAGGTAGAGGACACAGGACCTGCAGAGAGCTCTCCCCTGTTCCCATAATACTTGGTTTTTATTTATGAATTTGAGCAAAGAGGCCTTTTCTGCCTAATCAAGTGCAACCCCCTTGATGCCTTGTAGCACCACAGCTGTGAATCTCCTAATTGCATCTTTGGTATGCAGAAGGTAAGAAATGCTCATGAAAAGATGACACGAAAGGCTTTGCTGGTCGGTCATAAACATGGACACAAGGGTTTTTCCTCAGGGAATGGCCAGCACAGAAATCAGATGTTCAGAATATATTTCTGGCCATATGGTTCAAAGTGATGAATAATGTGCTTTGGAAAAGAAGGATGACAAAAATAATACAGCTCTGCAGTAAAGCGCCAAATTAAACAAATAACAGGTGGTGACTAAAAATGCATTTTTAATGAGCACCTCTTTATGAATGCACACAACACAAAGTAGTTTCCACTATTTTGTAACACACCACTCCTCCTTATGGATTAAAAATATCTCAGTTATACAGAGCCAGATGTGTACATTCTTGCTCTTTGGACCGCTCATAGAATTTATTTTTGTAAAATTTGGCAGCCAAGCAACATGAACTTGAAATTCTGAACTCTTAATACTCACAGATTCTTTAATTAACACTAACTTTTTTCACTAGGCAACTTTTTTATTAAATGCTTATGTGTGTTTTAATAAACTTTGATGTGTTTCCAGTACATCTGCCTCATCAAGTGTTCTGCTCTTCACATGTATATAATTGAGGAAGACAGCAGTCCAGTGGTTAATACAGAAGACAATGCTTGAATTCCTGAGTCCAGACAGACATGAAACACAGATCCACAGCAGTTCTTCAAAGTGAATTACTGCGTTCCCAAGCTCTTTCCAAACCAGTCTGCATAAAATCCAGTGGTCAAGAATGAGACACTACTCCATACCAGGAGGTACTGCTACACCACAAGGTATTAAAACATCGTACGAACCAGGGTTACTTATCCAACTGAGAGAAAGCTAGAGAAATTATTAGAGGCCAGTTACTCAAGAATGCAAGACTAGTTTAAATGGCCTATTTCTGCAATGGAGGAAGTCTCAGAAAGAATCCCAGGCAGTTAATACAGTCACGAAATGGGAGTTTGTGGTGTTAGAGGTACAGTGTAATGAAGTACATTCAGCTAAACCTGTATCCTGCTTTGTCTCAGCAGAAGAGCAATATTATCCCAAGGACTGATGCAGCAGTTTAAGCAGTTACTCAAGTCTGAATCTTCTTGCATGAAGGAAGGTCAGTGTTACAGAACATGAAAATAAATGTGTTCCTCCTCTCAAGTGCAGCTGTCTTGTTAATCTCAAAGATGACATATTCTTCATGTATCAGTCACCACTTTAAAGCCCTGATTCATACAGAGAGACTTAGGAGCACACGGCAGGTTACTATTTCAGCAGGTTGATTATTTCTGCAATGCGTAATACTCCTTGTAATTCTTAATTGCTTTACTCCTCAAGGGCATACAGCATATATCTTGGGAACTGGAACAGACTTGCTCTGAATATCAAAGAAAAATTAATGACTTGTCACTAAAAAGGTGAGAGGTAGTAGTTAAACTCTACCCTCTTCTAGCTGGTTCCTCGGAAGGACAATAATTTTTAAAAAATATTATTTTTCCCTTTTAATAATTGTTTTGATGATACACTAAAAAAATAAACAAAAAAGGCTTGTCCCCACTCTGCAAACAGAAATTATTTTAGGCTGCTGTGTATTTAATATTGTATTACATTACTCAGTATGGTTGTTCTGTTAAGCACAAAGTTCAATGGCTTCCCAAGTGCCAGCAACCAGTTCACTCCATTCATAATTTCTCTGATACAGCAGCAGTGTGTGCCAAATACATGGAACTCAAAAGGGCCTGTATCACACAGAGAGAATGATGATTAAACAAACTGGGAGTGCTTAAACTGACTAACAGTGCAAAAACCTCTCTCTCCCCCAGTAAGTGCAGTGAGCTGATCTCAGTTAATATGAAGAGCCAAATTCCTCCTTTTTATGAACACACAGCTTCCCTAAGGCCTTGAGATTTGCATCATAGCTTACAAAAATTTAACAATCCTTTAAAATCCTTTCCTAATTTAACACTAGCAAAAGGAGACCAGAATACCCTTTTAGGAGACTTCTTGGAACACCAAGCAAAAAGCACTGCACTTCCATCATGACACTTGAATGCTTCTTCACATACATACAGAGTAATCAAATGACATGCCTAATGCCAGCCAGCTAGATACCAACAGGACAGATTACTCTGAGATAAATAAACCCAGAGGCTTATGAGTGTATGTGGGGAGGAGCTGCCTTGTGGAAGCAGCTGCCCATGGCTGCAGTTCTTAACCATAGTACTTGGGGGAGGAAAGTCTATCCAATGGGAGCTTCCTTTTGTATTGCAAGATTGCAAAGCTCCGGTCTCTCCAGGCAGGTGGGTGTCAGCACTCCAAAGGAACACACACAAACTGAGCTCCCTGTACCTCACCAGGGGTCTCTGCTTCCAGGCACAGCCCCTGCTGTGAACTGCCTGAGCTCTTGTGCCCTACCCACCTGAGCCCACCTGGAAAGGCTTTGTGCGCATCACAGTCACAACAAGCCCAACAGACAGAAAACCAGTCCTTAGAAGCTGGCACTCATCTGACAGAAGGCTTGTGCTGCAAGGCTTGGGCATTTGGGAAGCTGCACATTTCAGTTTGTATAGATTCATGCTTTAAGGAAGTCAAAGTCACCATCAACACCAGCAGATCTACCTGGCAATAAACCAAAGATTTCAAAGTTGTTGGTGCCATAGCTGCCACAAATCCAGCAAATGGGATCATATTTCAGACTCTCCCCTTCTCCCAGGTAAATCTATCAACATCTAGAGTGCAGGTATTCTGGGGTCAGGGCTTTCATAGTCTTTTTCTCTGACAGCTGTTCCATTTAATTTATTTCATGTTCTTAACCTATCTCATGCAAGTCACACAGATGTACTTCAATACCACTTTTTCTCATTTTGTGAAACTACCTCTTTTCTTACAAGCGACCTGAAATCTTTCATTTGGGGCACATTAAAATTTTCATGTGATGGCTCAGAAGGTAGGAAAGGGGAGGAAGGAGTTTTTTTAAAAAAAACCCTTAGTCCTAGTTGAAAGTGGAGTAAGACAACAATTAAAACAAAATTATCACAGTGCATAAAAATAGTTTAAAAATCCATCCTATGCACTCATGTAATTTTTGTTGCTGTAGAACCAAACATATTAAACAAGTGTTACACCAAACACCTCAAAAACATATCTGAACTGACCAGTATGAAATACTAAGCAGTATATTTTTGCAGTTTAATCTTTTTCTTTACACTCAAGCGCCCTTCATTGTAACTCTTCAACTAACTTGACAGTACAAGAAATCTGCATGGTGAGAAAGGAGTTCCAGGTATGTATCTCCAGACCTGTACACTTGTCCTTTTCGCAATTTTTTGGTACCATGTTAGGCAGGACCCATTCCTTATCATCCCAGCAAAGAAAAGACAATGGTTGTACACACCCCAACAAAAGAACACTGTGGCAGTCAAACACTGCCCCATCATACAGGCCAGACAAAGAGGGTACACAGGGAAACAACTGCAAGGTCACAGCATGTACCTGCAGAGTGCATTTACTCTTTCTTAAGAACAAAAAACCAACCACCCACTCCAAAAACTACACACACAAATGCAATGAAACCTACAGCTCAGAAAGCTAGTCTTTGAAATAAATTTACAGGGGTGGGGTGGGTGGTGGGGAGAGGAGTTTGTGTGTGTGTGAGATTTTATTTTTAATACGGCTTTGTTTTGGGGACAAAAACCACAACAACTGAGTATTTCCCAGCCTCTTCTCTGCTTAGGCAGATATATCTTCCAGCACCTCTTTACCGGTTACACAAACCTCTCAAACTGCAACACTACATACTGAAAACAATCCAAACAAACACTCCACACAGAACAAAAACAAAAAACCCACACACAGAACAGAAAACCCTCACAACTACAATGACTTAAATCTAGTGTTGACCTGATAACCTCCTCTGGCACACTTATCAGACAGCTGCTTTAAAATCCCAGATTCACTGATTCAAAAGTATCACACATAGAAAAGCTTATTTAAAACAAATGTGCTGAAGGCCAATCTGCTTGTCACCTCCTTTGCATATTAAATATAGCTGGCAGAAGCAGCTGAAGTATTTTACTTGAGTTACTGCTGAAGTTTTAAGCTGGGAATTATATGCTACCTATTACAGAAAAAACAGCTAATCAGGAACTTGTTTGTGTTTTAGGCAGCATTCAGTGGCATTTAACCAAGTTAAAATAAATCACTCTTCACTTTCTTAACTTACAAAACACTTAAGGGAATTAAGATTAATGCAACCTGAAGGGAGAGACTTGCATGAGTATCAGTAAGATCAAAGTGGCTTGTGGGTTTGGGGTTTTTTTGTTGTTGAAGTTGGGTTTTTTTTAATGTATTTGATATTTAAGATTATTCCTTTAGAGTAGCGAGAGTTACTGGTAATAACTCTATATCTACTTGGCTATAAGTGTATTTCTATTTGTTTAAACGCATACTGAAAAGAAGTTTTAAATGAGCTGTCCTTTATAAATGGGTGACAGTAGAAGCCCGACGGCAAAGTCTGTGTGCTAGAAGAGCACAGCAGTTTACTGTGTTACAAAAACAACTGCTTTTTACTCTCTCATGCCAACTCAGCTCTCTCATCTGAGTGTGTCTCTCTTACAGCAAGTTTGGCAGAGGACTCAAAGCCTCCAAAACTAGGTGTCCTGCTAAGCTCAAGACTGCGAAAGCAAGCCAGTGTATCTTCTGCAGATACTCAAGCAGCTGCCATAAACACTGCAAAACCTCTAAGCACTGATAAAGTGTGATACGTACCTTGACACTGGTAAAAGCTGCAGTACACTAGCAATATGTCAAGAAGAACCAAAACACATCATGATCTGGCAGACAGCTCTGGTCTCACAATATCAAAGGGTATCAAACCAAAACTATTTGAAGACCATGCTATGCAAGATGCTCAGCACCTCTAGTCTGTCAAGTCAGTGTCACTTAAAATCAGATCCTATGCTATATAAAGGAAAGACAATTGCAAGTTAACTGAAATGCTTTAGGAAACTAAAGGCCAAACTGCAGCTGTGTCTAAGGGAAGAAAAGTCTTCAAACAACAACAAATTATTTGAAATCTGAATCCCTCAATTGCACAGAATTTGGACCTAGCCATTTATAAGAAGAGCATGGGCTAAGTGAAAAAGGGGGGATGAAATCACCTCTCTAATCAAGATTTTGGCTCAGGCTACAAAGGAAATGCATACGGGAAGAAATGTGAGACAACTCAACCAAGTTTGAGAATTAGAGCACTCTGGTTTAGTTTCTTCTGCATGACTGGATGCTAGGAGCTAGATTAAGTGCCAGAGCACTGAAGTGTAAGCAAGGCTTCTAATAATGGCAGCTTTTGTGGTCTTCTACTACAGAATCATTCCTTCTGCATGTAAAACTGTAAAGATACATCCACATGTTGTCCAGATAAGCATTTGCCACAAACTCTGAAAACAAAGAGAAAGCTTTCAATACTGACACTCTTGCATATTCAGGAAAACAGAGTGAGGCTTTTTTTGTTTGGTTGTTGGGGGTTTTCTTTCACTTTTTAAAATACCAACATTGAAGAAGTGACCTTGAGATATTTATTACACCTTAAAGGGGCAACTCCTTATAGCTGAATTGCTGTTTTGCTTTGAAGTAACTACACAGTCTTGAGAGACTCCAAGCAACTCAAACAGGTTACTAGTCAAATGAGAAGGGTTTTGGCTGTAGGGCTTTTTTGGTGACTGCAGTTTTTGTTGGCATTTTTTTTGTTGCTATTGTTGGTTTTTGGTTGGCTGGTTTTGCTTGGGATTTTTTATATTTTTTGATTTTTTTTATGCTTGGCTGGTTTTGGGTTTTTTTTAAGTGAAATGTATTTTACTTTTAGAATAACTGCTTCTTGGGACTGATGCAGTTTCTTCAGAAACTTCATCCTGACAAATGAACATTTTAACATACTTGGTAGTTTTGCCTATAGTATAAATTCACCTCCTTCCAATTTCTACCAGTAAATGCTCATGCCTCCCTTGGGACCCCAGTCATTTAGCTTTACTCCAACACAGCTGCTCCAAAATGAACCAGGCATTAAACTCAGTGCCAACCTCCCCTCCTATAAAACACACTGCACACCTAGCAGGTCTTTCTGTGATACAAATTTGACGCTCCGCTTCCTTGCAAAAACCTTTCCAGTGGATATATTACAGATAGGAGCACCATTTAAAAAAAGAAGAAAAAACCCAAGACACACAACAACTCTAAGGTTCCACATGGAACTTATCTTCTTTTGCTTCTTAAACACACAGCAAACAACTTAGATGTCTTTGAAGTCAGTTCTTTAATGTAAGGTAAATAAAGGTGACTTTTTTAGAAAAAGAGCATCACCTACTGTAGTTTAAAAATATTAATTACCCACTAAATAAATATCTTCCTGTCCTGTGAAAACGATTAAATGGCATTCATACAGTATTTTTCCTTTGTGCAAAGACAAGTCTTTCTCATCAGCCCCCAAAGGAGCAGATGTCTATCACTATAATCTTGATCACCTAATACACACAACTGATGTCATTCTAAGTCTAAAAAACAAATTAAATAAACATTTAGAGACTTTTAATAATGATAATTATGAAAGAGAACAGACAGCAGCAGCTCCACAGGGGCCATGTCTGTCTGCTGAGCAGATTTTTATTTAGGCACTTTTATGGGCCATATGAGGACCCAGCAGAATTTAAACACTTAACTCTCCTTCAACTCCCTCTCTTAATCTCGCACACAGCTTATATTCAAACAGCCCATCTAAACAGCTATTTCAAAAAGTCATTCTGCTTACTCAAAGTACAATGTGCACACACTTTAATTTGCTGCTTTATTTGTTCCTTAGAGCTTGCTGATTTTATAAATCCTTCTCTTCAAAAACGAACGTGTGCAAATGGGAGACACATGCATGCAGAAATGATAGCATTTCAATTTCTGTGCACTCATGAGCAGGTGCCTTCCTTAATTTGCATTGGTGTAAAGTCCATACACCATGTAAAGTAGGAAATATACCCTTTCCTGTGAGTTGGCTTCAGCAAAGAAATCAGCACACTAAAACTCCCTCCCGTCCCCACGTCCGTGACTTTCTCAGGTCCAGCAACCTGCTCAGCAGGGTAAATCCCACCATTCTTAACCAGGGTAGGTGTCTCCACAACCCTCACACCCATTTCTGGGCCCAAGAGCACTCACATTTGCCAAAAGTACAAGGAGGTCAACATAAACTCAAGCACACCTTTACAACACAAACCACAAAAGTTTTCAGAAGTAAATAAAACTCTGCATTAGATCCAAGATCTCCCACACATTTCTGAAACCTGATACTCCTTCAAAAGGACAGTGAAACACTGCTTTAAAAGACATCTCAAATACCTGTCTCAGATGGAAATACACTGCGGAAGAACTGCTTACAGGTCTAACAAGCCATTAAAAAGGTGAAAGTTCATTACAGAGCTTTGTATCACAAGCTGAACTAGGAATGCTGTTGAGTGGAAAGCCAAGGCCAGCTGAGTTACAGGCACAAAGAGACACCTTTGCTTGCTCCACACCACAGGACCTCATATCACTGCCTGGAACTGCCAGGAACAAGCCTGGACACCAAACCTTAATCCAGAGTCAGAGCTGTGTGAAAGCAAGACTGTGGACTGAACCCTGTGTGTCACAATACAGAATGTGACAGTAACCTCAGTGAAAGTGACACTGGATTAAATAACACTTTCACAGGCAGAACATGCCTTTAAAATAAGAATATCAATCCCTTTACTACCTGCCATTAAAAAGCAGAAGTTACTTGCTTTGGGAACTGGTATGCAATTAGGGGACTGTTTGGCAATCATACTTTATACATTTGTGGACTTCATCTTCTCTCTTTAAAGACTTTTGAATGAAAAGTACTAAATGACATGGAACTCATTACAGAAACACAGCCAACAAAACAATCTTTAGCTTTCATTTTGTATTATCTTTTAGCAAAAAATAAACCTCAACTCTATTTTCAGCTATAAGTGGCATGCAGGCTGTTTTCTGACTTACCCAAAATTGGTAGGTTCTACAAAACTTAATTCCCTCCTTTGCAAAATTTCAGCTGACAAAAATAGGACATTTGGCCAAAATTGAGGCAGCAGGCCTGAACATGGCTGTCTGAACAGCAACTTACATCTCAAACTTAATAACCAAAAATACATATGTAGTAGAGGACTGAAATACTCTGTGGCTTTAGCATTGGTAATCACAGCAACAGTCAAGGAGATTAACACTAGGCCTTGGCTTTCATTAAGGAAGGTCTCACACACTCTCACATTAGTCTTTTTAAAGCCATATAAATGTGGATGCGTTCTGCAGTTCAGACATCCCAAGAACTGCTCTCAATTAACGTCACAGGTTAAGTAAATGTTTCTGTTTACAGAATTCTGTTTTACAGCTATTCCATACTGTAAAATTTTACAGGTCACCTCCATTTGCCTCTCTATTTTAGACCACTGCCCCTCTCTTTCCTTGGTTCAGTTTCTTCATTTGTCTGCACAATATATTCACACCCCTCAAGCCTATTAAGCAAAACAAAGACAAGACTGCAGACATATGTCAGGCTACTCTGCCCTTTCCCATATTCTAGCTCCAGGAAAAAAGTAGTTTAAAAGTCAACCCATTCTCTTCCATCTGTTTGAGGTCACTATTTCATTTTGCATTAAAATGCACGTAGAGCCTCAAGGGAAGAAAACATGTCTCTAAAATGAGTCCTCCCTTAAACTTCCAGATAGAATTCAATCTATCAGCCAAAATGCATCCTAGAATCACAGCCAGTAATCTCAATCAGGTGTCTAACATCATGCTACTAAGTAACCTGGAATGGGTACCTCTCACCAACCTGGGAACACTTTTAAAACTGACCTCTGCAGAAACTTATTTCAACTCTGAAGCAGAAATGTTTGTTTAGTTCTTCTGGAAATGATCAAGCCAATTTTCAGTAACAAAGCATCAGACAGTCTGGCTGCTAGTGATGAGTCACCTGTCTGTCTCTTTCCCACTGAAATACCTGATAAGAGGACCTATAAAAAATGATCATGATTTTTGTTATTCTTATGTTTGTTCCACTGCAGCACAGCAGTACCCATTTTCAGCTGAAGAACTAGATCAAAGACTAACATCACTGGTTCAGCATTTCCTGGAATGGCTGCACCAAGGTCAGTCACTCCCTTGCCCTGCACCCACCACTACAGTAAGTGAATTGTCTTCACAATTCACTGTGGACAATACCAGTCTTACATACAACATTCATGTCTCATGATCATGCTCCTGCAGAAGAGAAAGCCTAACTCAAAATATTTTTGTCACTGCAGAACCAAGAAGGCCTCATTAAGCTAAGTACTACATAAATACATATAGACAGTCTGTGCCTGCAGCAAGTCTAAACCAACTAGAAGTCAAATGAAGAATAGAGGCGGAAGCAAATACACAGCTAATAAGGTTCTACACCAGGTTGTGCCAGTGGCAGAATCTCGAGTCCTGAAAGGCCCTCTGCCTTACTGAAACACAGCCCATCCCTACAACAGTACCTTACAAATAACTTATTTGTCCTAAGAGTTTGTTTCTTTCTTGTGGACTCATGAAAAAGAGAGAGGCTTCATGGCTGCTCAATGTTGTTGCTTTGTGCAGCTGTAACTTCACGCCACAAGAACATGCACACTACCTCTGGTAGGTGCAACAGTGGAGCTGCCAAAGCAGAACATTTGGGAGGCTCCATGAATACAGCCCACTCAACTGTACAGAAAAGGCAGAGAGCTGCACTTAGGAGTGCATGAGATCAGCAAAGCATTTGAATTAAAAAGAGTTTCTGTTGAAGCTTTGGATACCTTGCTCATGAGAAAGCTGAGACTCTCAGTCAATAATTTTGGAATTTAAAGCTCAAGATGAGGAAAGGTTGTCCCTAAGCCAAAACTGTTCCCTAGGGAACAGGAGTCACAGGAAAGCAGTCACTCAGGCACAGTGTAGCTTAACCCATCAAGCTCACAAAGCTAGTAAAAGAAGTTTAGTTTTACCTAATTTCAGTAGGCAAGTGGGAGTACAAACTTTCCCCCTAAGAACAGAAAAATACTTTTTTGACTTCAGGGTACGTGCATTTCTAGCATTTTGGTGTTTACTTTGCTAAGGACTAGATTACTAGCCCACTAGAAGTAGCCTGCCTAGTAGGGAAAGATTCCAGCTCACACAAGAGGACAGTGCTACTTCCAGAACTTTATTTATAGCATGAGTACAGTTGCCAGTCCCTAAGCTGTGCACAAATCTGGACCTCCAAGTTTGAATTCCTCTTTGCAGTTCAGTCAAGAGCTCTAAACCTGACTCAGTGCTTCAACTACAGAAGTGGGAGTTGTTTACTGATCTGGAAGCTACTGGCATTGCAAGACCTTCACTGATCTACAGGGAAAAATAGCATTTGCCTCAGTCTGAACACAAACTCACCTCTATTCCAGAGGTTAGAAACAGCCTCAACAACTCACGGGCAGCTAATACCCTTTAATGTGCTTGATAAAACTCTGCTGCTCGTACTTGTTTTACACAAGTATAGACCAGCGAAGTAAAAGGAAGACACAGGTTTGAAGAAATACGCCCTAAAATTAAGGCATCCTTGCCCTCCATGACCTCTGGGCCCAGCTAAGTGATTTAGGTGGGGACAGTAGAATTTGTGGTGATACAGTGTCTCTAAAAATTCAGTGAATTACTTCCTCTTCACCCACCTCCCCCTCTCATTTTAATGAGAACACTAAGGGTTATTATGAGTTTCTTACTGAAGTTGCACATGCCACACAGTCACAACTCTTTTCAGAATTGTGGCTCAGTACAACCCTTTTTTTTAATTAAGAGACACTTCCAGCCTTTTAGAAACACAAGGTAATCTGCTAGGCATTTAGTGGCCACAACTGCAGGGAATAGAGGCGACAAAAATACAGCCGTGACCACACTGTAGCATTTCTTCCAACAGCATTTCTCATCCACATACTCCAGATGTGACCATAATACCCATCCAGGCATAGCCAAGGGATGATCACATTCTCTTCTTCCATCAGCTTCAAGTTTTTCATGTAAATGCTAGGAATTTTTGCTTGAGAGTGCAGTATATACTGCTGGAGTGATCGCTGACATTTTTGAAGGTTAGGAAACTACCTGTTATCAAAACAGACCCTTTCACAAAACTCCTTTTTTATAAACTGGTATCAAAGTGATTTTTAGTTCCTTAGAAAAAACATTAAACCCAAAGATTGACACATGAGCAGAGGAAGCACAATAAAGCCAGTTCAAGCTTCCCCTGGCAGCCTGCCTTAGGCTTCTTCCAAAACTCTACAAGTATGAGCATATTATCCAAGCATTGCAGATATCAGGACAGCTGCTCTTACATGGAATCTTCAAGTAGCAGCACCTACAGGATTTAACTATTCTGTGCAATACAGCAAAGCGAGAAGCTAACACCCTTCAGATTTTCTAGTTTTCTTCGTCCATCTTCTTTCAGTTTAAAGACAGCCAAGCGTTGGAATTCAGTCAGAGCAAGAAGAGTCACATAAAATTCACGCTATGAGGAAAGAAAACTTTGTGCTGTGTTCAGCCTTTTCCAAGATATGGCACCAGTTCCAGAAGTTTTATGATCAGCCATTTCTCCAGTGAACCAGTAGCATAACCATTATTAAATGCAATTAATGACATTATCTTGAATGCTCATAAAATCCCACAGCAAAATGAGTCATATGCTCAGTTTCAAAAGAGGGGCCTCTCAAGTCAATAAAAACCTGCAAAGACACAACTGTTGAGAGAGTGGGAAATGCAAAGATGTTGCATGGTACCACTGGTACCAAGTATTACATAGCCAACAAATAAATAAAAACCACCAAAGCCTGCAGCAACCAATGTTGTCCTCTGTTTTAAGAGTCTTGACACTGTTTTTCTCAGTAGCCACCAGCAATGAAGTCTCCTGCAGCTTAAAGTTGCAAGATGGCAACTCTTCAGAAAATTGCAAATGAACAAATTCAGTTGGCAAATTTCTAAAATAAAGAGGTTATTCAAACAGAAAAAAGGCCTCTTCATTGCACGTACCCCTCCCAAGTTATGTCAGGTAAAGCACATCTAGGGGCTGATCTTTAAAGCTTAAATCAAACCCAAATTCCACCAATAACCTGTCTTCTTCATACTTATTTCCAGCAGAAACCCTCAGCTTATGAGATCAGGAAAGTGCCAACACTGTAATACTTGGAACTGTACTTCTGGATCAGACCTGTCCTTGTTTTCTGAAGTATTATCTCTATTAATGAGAATTTTGCTTTAATGAAGAGATCAGCTATACAGATATACTAGAAATCTGATATTAGATACAGGAAGATTAGACAATTACATGATCTGAAATCTCAACTACCTTCTGAACATCAGCATTAATTTTAGTAGGCATTTATGTCACCTTCCTCAGATACTGTTTACAGTACCATGAATTTATATCATATTCTTGATTGTTCCTGCCCAGTACAGAGAAGGACAAATATTCTTTCATACCTACCAATGTCCTTCAAAAAACAATGAGGAAAATGCTACTTCATTCTAGATGACCTGGTCTACCAAATTCAGCAATTACGCCGTAAAGTTGACTTTGGTCCATTAAGTGAAAAGGAATGTAAAATGTCAAGGCCAGTACTGTGTTTTTAAGAGCTTTTGTTTCTCTTGAGGAAGCAGAAAATTTGTGTTCCTATTGTTTGTCAGGAACTTTTCCGTCACAGTCTGCAAACATGTCTTCAGTCAGTAAGAGACTACCCACACTCTAACTTAGGGTAATGTATTAATACTACTTCATCAAACAATGCCCACAACTTCAGCCTATTTAAAAGCATCTCTAATACTCAGGACAGAAGCAGTCTAACAATATTTAATTATTAAGAATATTTAATATTTCAAAGCATCTATTTGGTTGCATGTTAAAAAAATCCTAGTAAAACCTACTTAAATCATATCCTAAACAACAAGAAAACTTCCAAACATTTAAGAGAGACATGAGTACGGATGCAACACTATACTTGGCCTCAATTGCACACAGAGCTCAGTTACAGCATAGATGGCCTCAACTACCCCCAGACTATGGAGAGTTGAAGGCTGCATACACCACATGAAAGGGAATCTCCAATTAGCATCAAGACCTTGGATTTGCCCTGAAGATATGATTGTGTCAAGGAAAAATAAGTTTCTTATCTAATGCTATTACCACAAAAAAAAAAGTTTTTATTTTAATCTTCGTTGTAATTACATTTTCAGGACCAAATGCAAAGACTGATGAGCTCTCATGACTACTTTGTTTACATACAATATCTGTCATCCTCAGGCAGCAAGATTCATAGTACTTAATTTCTGGACTACAATAGGAACATGACTGTTACAGCTGCTACTGCAAGCCTCAGCTACTGTTTCCCATTGAAAATTCTGTGTCTTAACCTATTTTAGTTGTTGCTGGTTTTATTGGATTAGCTCAACAGCTAGGTCAACAAGCAACATAACACATGACTCTGAATCACTTTTCTTTTTTCCTGACTCTGATCTCTCTCCAGGTACTCTTAAAAGAGGTCAGAGTATCAGCTTCAAGAAAAGAAAAAAAGGCACATGAATGAAAGTTTCAACACCTGAAGGACCAGACTCTCAGACATTAAATCTTGTGGGGGGGCAAGGAGAAAGAAGGTTAGGACTAGTCTCTCTCATAGACTCCATATACATTTAAACTATTTACTGAGTAACAGAAACAAACAGCAACAACAGGACAAAACAAAAAACCAACCCACTAACCCTCAAACTTCAGCCTCTAGTTATGACCAAATGGAATTTCCCCCTAGAAATCACAAGTCTCAGGAATGACATCACATTGCATCAGCATTTCCAGATCTCAACAAGAGTCACAGATCAGTTATCGTCAGAAATACATTATACCCTCCCCTACACCATCCCAAACCTAAGTTACTTCATTTTCCTAGCAGGCTGCTGGAACTTGCACAGATGACTCATACGCCCCATCTGACTTTGTCATTTTTCACAAGTGCCTGTCTTTCAGGCTTCCCTAAGCAAGCCCAGGAGCAGAGTTGTGGCAATCACATGGAAAAGCAGTAGGCAAGCTTTGGAAGAGAATGGCATGAAAAGCCACTACTCTACATCTCTTCTGTTTTGAAGACAAAACCAATACACAGTCTCTTCTATATATACAGAAAAGATGAAGTGTCCAGGGTAAACACACTGACATCAACTCCTACAGTGTAGTTTGCTTGTTCATTGTATGATCGAGACACACAGAGAAGCATTTTAACAATCCTAAGTGGTTTCAGCCTGGTTTATACTGCCCAGCATGCAAATCTGGCAAAAGATGTGTAGAAGGAAACAGCAGAACAGTTACCTTCTCACTGAGAAGTCCAACTATACAGAACAGTGTGCGTACAGAAATTCTATTTAGAGTAACTGAATTTGTGCTGTGGCTCTCCAGCAGCAGCCAACACACTCGTAACTCTGCAAAAGCGCTAAGCTGTCAGCACCCTGGTTTTAGGGGAGCACTGTTACAGTAGAGGAACACTGACAGTTCAAGAATGACACCCAACAAGTGCACTGTGAGACTCTGCAGTCATTCCCACACTTCGCTCTCTTAGAGGAGTTCTGAGCAACTACTTCAACACCAAAGTACAGAGTGTAAGAAGTCTACCTTCAAGCTGTCTTGGTTTGAAAGACAGGTGCCTGTCAAGGAAGCAGGAGCCTTCCCTGAAAATGGAAAATGCAATCCCCTTCCCTCTGAAGTACAGAGTGTAAGAAGTCTACCTTCAAGCTAAGCACAGATTTATTTTTCCTATCAATTTAAGGTTTATATTCTAGTGTTAAGAACATTTCTTCATCAAGATTTTATTTTCTAGCAGCCCCTTTAAGAAAAGGTTTCCTGCTTTAAAAAGTCTTATATCTAGAAACACTACTTCCATTTCAGCAAACTCCTTCACATACACAACCCACAACCCTACCACAAAACAGCCCTTTTAGTACATGCATCTCCAAATGCTAGAACAGTCTTTGAGCACAAAAAAAAGAGGAAGGCAAGGAAGAAGCCTCTGGCCATGAGGAATAGATAGAGAAGATAACTGTATTGTCATTTTCAGAAGAGAATGAATGGCTGGAAGTACTTTTACACAAACACAATTTCTCCTCCATTTCCTGCAGCAAGATTCTTTGAGCCCCCAGCCCCTGCACTAGCTAAAACAGTACAGCAGCCACCACAGATCAATGAGCAGAGAGCAGAAATCTCACCTGATAGTAAGTCTTAATGTTTCTGATCAAGATGGTCAGGTTTTGAACCCGAAGGTAGGTATCATTATTTACGTGCTTGTTGACACGTTGGTTGGTTGGTCGAGGATCTCTATTAAAAAAGAAGAAAATAAAATATTACTAATTAAACTGGTGTTAAGACTTAACATCTCAATAACACATTTAAGTTTATGCATTAAATACACTGACAATTATACAGGGTACATATACATTAATTCATGATAGAATAAGCTCATTACCTCTGCACCTATGTGTAAGTTGGCAATATTTTCTGCATTTCACAAAGTACCCTACTGCAACCCACACAGCACTTCAGGGGAGCTTCCTTTCTTACCCATATTTTGCTGAAAAAAGAACATATCTAGTTTGTGCAAGCTAGACCAAAGCAGTCTCTGATAATATGGGGTTTTCCTTATTCAAATAAAGGCAAGTCTAGGAAATACTATCATGCCTTCCTTGGCTTTGGAGTTTTATGACAAGAAGAGGGTATTAATACTTGACCAGTGATATAAAAAAAAAAAAACTGCAAAGACCAGATGTATTATAAACTGAAGGGAAAAGAAGAATACTGTACTTATTACACCCATATCATCTAACTAGAACTCTCATATACATGCCATGTTTTTTGTTTGATTTTAAAGAAAACATATCAAAATTGTACCTGAAGCAATTTTATTTCTAAAATAAAAAATAAGACATGGGAAAAAAGCTGCAAATAATTTCATACAAATGTACACCTTCAGATCCTCTCTGTACACTCTAAGATGTCGCAAAAAAAGGAACCCAAAAATCTTTATCTGCCAATAGCACAGATCAAAGCTTTTTGTTTGCCCTCTAATAATGACTCTTATCAGCAGACTCCTACACAATCCAAACACCTGCCTCCCAGAGCTCTGCTCCGGCTGTTAATTAAGCCATTCACAGCTCTTCCAGGGCCAGCTATTGAACTCGAGCGTTGACAAGGAAATAAAAGAGGAACTGATCCAATATTTATTTTTAAAATATATCTGCCAACGTTTACATAAGTATGTCAAAGAGCTTTTACTTTTTTTTTCTAAATGCACAAGCATTCCAGAGCACCTCTTGAGTGAAAGCAGTGCTATGTGAATAAGTATGAAAAAATACATAGATATTCCACAGATGAGAGAAAACTGCCTTGACAGCAAATAACATCAGACACGGTATTTATGTACAAGGGTTTAAGCAATGTGAAGCACAGATGACCAATACTGGCATAAACTAGCAAGACACTACACAGCCTTTCCAGCAGCACAGGATCTTGTATATGGATTAGTACTGTAATAAATTATGAAAGAAAGAACAAAAAGAGGCAACTGCAACAAGCTTTTAAAGTAAAATTTGTAGTAAATATTCCATTTTACTGATGCTCAGATACAGGAGTGCAGAAGCCACACTTGTAACAGTTTGACAGGATGGGACCTCGACAACACTGAAGGAGAAGCATAAATGCCACCTGGGCTTGAGCTCAGACAGCACCCTGCCTTCAGTGTCTGAGCAGATGCTGAACCTCAAAGGAAGCTGGATACAGCTTTTTTAGGCAAGGCCATGACAACAAACTGGGAAGCTAAAAGGGAAGAAACATTCAGCAAAGAGAAGCTGGCCAAATAGAAGGGTCAGCCTACAGTTCTCATTTCCATGTGAAAGCTCATGTAGGCAGCATGCTGCCATGGCACTGTCTGGCAGTGTTCCAGGTTTGTGTCCAGGAATGGAGATCTTTGACTGGCTAGCAGTCACTACTCCACAATCCTTCCCAGAACTGCACAAAATGGGGCAAAAATCCACAAAACACACTGACAAGTCACAGGAAAGGAGAGGCTATTTCTTCAACAACTGCAGCAGTGGAACTGCAGGACTTGGATGAGGTTTCCAAAGGCACATAAGGCACAGAACTACTATTTCCTAGACAAGATCTGCTCATTTTTGCACAGTGGAGAGATTGCGTTACAAGAACATAAGCACTAGCAGGACCAGGCCCTCAGAAGCAATTCCAGAGCTTTCATCCTATCATCTTCCTTAAGGGTAATTGACTGCTCCAAGAGCCCTTAATGCCACTGACCTCAGGGTCCTCTTAACCTGCAGCCAAGCTGCAGCACAGTGTAGCTCTGGCACTCCTGCCACTTCTCCATCACGAAGAAGTTAAAAGCTTTTCTGAAAATAGAAGGTAGCTCAAAAACCTTAGTTTTCTGAACATGTTGTGTAACCAGCTTCACACCTCAGCTCACTACAGAGAGGAGCCTCTGCACAAGATGTGCAAGTCCAGCACAGCCCACACTTCAAACTGCCACAGGGATTACTGTCTTAGCAGGAAAATGAAACAATTCCTTCTCAACAAGTAAGATCCCATTTCTTCTTTCTGTACTTAAAGACAACCCTATCCTAGAGAAGACAGAGCTGTTGGTACCACACTTTGTACATTATAGCACCTGCTTGTATGGTGAAACTTGTTTATCAAGAATTTTATGGAAAGGAACTTTTTCCACGGGTCACATTGAAAATTAAAGAGAATTTTTTTTTTTTTTGCAACACTAACCAGGTAACCCAAACAAATTAATGTCTGGATATATCTGAAAAATCCATGAACACCACCTCAGATGCCTTTTCAGTCCTTTGATGTTTGGTCTTTCCCTTACACACAAATGTAATGAAAACTACATGTCTTTTTTTTTTTGAAAACCACCTACTCCTCAAGATCAAAAAGGTTATCTAAATAAGACTGAGACTGCATGGCTGAGGTGTGACTTAGGGAGGTACTCCACAAACCAGTAAAAACCCACCCAAGCCAAATAAACAGAAGGAAAGTCTCAAACCTCACTATATACCCAAACATTTTAAAGAAGTCATCTGGTTTGTACACTCTTATGACTCTTCTAGGAACAGAGAGAAAAGGAAGGGTCAGGAGACAGATCAGGTGACAAGCTCAGCAGGCATGGGGCCAGCAACACAAGTGCATGAAGATGCAATCCCTTAAGTCACCTGTTAATGAAAGTAACCACAAAAAAACCCCACTTAAATTTTAAAATGACAATCCCATTCTTACCATTTCTGACAAGCCATTTTGATGAGCAAGGGGAAAGCCCTCAAGTCGGGCCCAAGGGTTATGAGATGCCAGAAGGAACTCACTGGCCCAGCATCCTGCAGCACTTCGCTCTGCAGGCAAGGCACTAATCAAAAATACACTACTCTGGGGCCATTCTAACTCTCCTACCACCCAACTTCTTCCTCTGTCATCAAGTGAGGCACTGCCACTAACGCTGGCAGATTCCTAAATTGTCAGAAAATGGTGGAAAAATGCACCTCTAAGTAAGATTCTAAAATTTTAAATTTCTAACCTTCTGGTATTCATGCCATTTGCTAGAAACCACAAGGAGCGGGCAGTCACAAGGTGGCTGTTCCTGTCACATGATCTAAATTAAAGACAACAGATCAACGGTACCACAAACCATGACAGTTGCCACTGAAATGGAAAAAACCTATTACTGTGCATTTTTATAATGGGATTTTAACACAAATACACTGTTAGTTATACAGTGTTATCAGCTGTATTCCTAACACACATTTCTGTTAGCTAAATGTTTTGACAGAAAAGCAGTCAATTATCAATTAGAAGAATTAGAACAAGCCAACGCGCATACACTTACGTGCCTGCATAAACCTCCACACTATTTCTTACAGGAAGTTTCATTTGGGAAGTTAAATGGGGCAAATATTTGCTTATTCTTGTAGGTATTATGCCACAGCTGCAACTGTTAACACTGAAGGCAGTCAATGCAGTGTCACCACGTGCTGATTTCATACCAGGAAGTGACACACAGCCATCTGAAAAAAGTACTTTAAAGTGTGTCTGCAGAGAAACTCATTAACCTAGTATATATAAATCCATCAGCAACACAAGCTTGAAACATAGCACTTTGAAGAGTAACAAACACTTTTGTATGCAGAGCATTCAGCCAGTACTGCAGGTCTGCAAAAATCAACGTTGTCCTTCATGCATTATCAGGTTGGGATATACACTTGAGCAGGACACAGGCAAACGAAACCACTCACAACAGAATTATTTGAAAAATCATTTGTCTTGTTTTACAATCTAAGTGGGGAAACCAAACACTGCTGTCTGACTCTTGCTACTAAATTCAACTCGCTTAACAACTAGGTGCCCCTACTGAGAACCAAACAATGCCCAACTTTCTTAAAAATAGTCTTGCTTGTTTCAGAGATTGCCAGTAAGCAAAGGGATCACCAGCAAAGCCCAACAGCTGCTGTCCTGCTGACTACAGTCTGCCTAAGCCCAGGCCAGGTTCCCTTCCTCTGCCCTTGTGCCACGGCTACATTTGGCAAGCCTGAGCAAACCACATTTTATTCAGGGCTAACATTCCCGGGGGGCAGCTCATTTCTGAAGAGGATGAAGTGAAGGCACAGCCCTATTTTCACCTCCTGTCAAACAGCCAGCAGGGACCTGGCAGGAGGAAAAGTGATAGATAGCTGTCACATATCTTTCTGATGACACAGCTGCCTTGCTGAGATGAACCCACCACCTAAAAAACATTGACACCGCAACACAAAGCAGCTGGAATCTTCTCCACCCAAAGTTGCCAGACAGCATTTGGGGAAAATCCAAACCATTACAACAGAAATTAGGGGCTGACGGAACTCCTACAGCCCACCCACAACTCAAACAGCTAAAGCCTTACTTCCACTCAGCAATCTCCACTCAACAGGTACATCTGGATTTCTTCACAGATGCACCTGCCCTTTTTGCCCTGAATGAAACTTAAAATCTGCTTCGCTGCAGGGTAGAAATGTTGTATTTTTAGTAATGAATTTCCTAAGAATCTGGCTTTCAAAATCTTCACTGAAAGAAACACATTGATTTGCAGCAAAGTACTGCATCACACCTGGTATTTAGATGCCAGCTCGTGTGCCCCTGCTATTTCTGCTCCTGTAATCAGGCAAGCAGGATAAAAAAATTCCAAGTGAAGTTACACACAAGTGATGATGCAGCTGTTCACATCAGGAGCCCAGCTCTTTCACCCTGCCAGCCCCTACTCTCTACATGTGTGTACATGTCTGCACCTGTTCTTTCAAGCAATCAACACTATCATGGCATGGTAAATCCAATTCTAGATTTATCAAAGGCCCTCATTAATACGCTTTCAGCAGTAAGAAATCTCCAGCCAAGCACTGAAAACTATCTTCAGGGACCAAGACTTAAAAACAATGAGCAAGAATTTTGAAAAACACATTTATTTTTTTTATTCTGAAAGCTCTGTGGGGCAGAAACATGCCTTGCAAGACTTTCGTGACTTACAGGCAAGCAGTAATTGCATTGCAATTTCTGAAGTTAAAACCAGGGAAAGGTAAAGGTCAGTCAGCACCTCTCCTGAGTGCCTTGCTAGGTCAGGATACATAAATAAAATTGCAATCCTTCCTAAACTAAACAATCCTGGGCTCTCAATACAAAGCTTTTAGTTTCAAGCTCCTTAGTCACCATTAGAAGCACTGGCAAATCTCCCTAAAAAGGGGGGAAAAAAGGCCCAACTGTGTATAATGGGACAGTTTCCTACTGCACAGTGCTTGTGCCTCCAACACTTCGCTTTCTGAGACACCACTGCCAGAGATGTTTCTCGGGGAAAAAAACCCAAACAAATTAAAGCCAACACCCCACCAACTTATTTACCTGACTGCTTAAAACAAGCAAACATGCCAGGGCATCTCTTATAATCACATGAGATCAGACAAAATGCCAACTGGTGTCACTGCACTCAGCCAGCCTATATGCTTATCTTTGTTATTTCCATGAGATCTTATCATTCTCTCCTTGTCTCCAGACCACTGCTCAGTTGCTCCCTCGACTTTAACAACTCTATCTCCTTAGACTTAGTTCAATGGCCAACTACAAATACTTAAGTTTGGACACACCACCAAATAAAGCTCTCATAAAAATGCCACACTCATTGAAAAGCCACATAACTTCATAAATTTGTGACTAAGTGTGACTCAGTTATTTTTTTCTTGTTTTTTAATGAGAAGACTATTGCACATAGAATTAAATAAACGTCTTAGATAACACTTCTGTTTAGTTAAACCTGCAGCCGACTCAGCTGCTGTTACCTTGATAGTTTGGTTGGTCATCACTGTGCCAAACACAATGGTCATAAATCAAAATTTAATTTCCCACACCTTGGAAAGCTACAAACCTGGATCTAAACATTTCTACTTGAGGCTTTAATTTGCAGAAAATTATGTCTTTAAATAGTAATTATTCCTTAAAAAATTCTGGAAACGATGCCTTCTCTTTCCAAGAGGCTTCTATCCCTGCTAACATTTTACACCATTAGTTTGTTATCTCCATGTGTGCTGGCTGATCTGGGTTCTGTTCTGAATCATGGATCTTCACCAGCTTCACTATCTAAACTCTAGTACACAATTTTCACCGTTGGTAACATCAAATCAAAAGAAAATTTTATTACTTTCTCACATGGAACAACCAGGTATCGGAAGATAACAAAACTTGGCAACTTGAGCGGGTGAGGCATTGTCAGACTTAATGTTATTTCTTAAGATTTAAAAAGATTCTGATATGAATTCTTAATTTAAATACTTTGACTACCACTGCAAATCACTGGTCGAGCTTCAATTGATTACAGTCACTTAAAAGAGTGCACTGCCAAAACTGAGTGACTTCCAAACTCTCCTCCACTGAAAGGCAAATACTTCTCCCTACAAATTCTCTCAGGTGTATTTCAGAATATTTAAAAGCAAATACAGAGAAAACAAAAAACAGTCAGGCTCTGCATACAGCACAGCAGATCAGCAACAGGAAAGGATGTGGTTAAAACACAGCACAAGTCCTAACAACGATTCGTTTCAATGTTAGGGTATTTTCAGCACTCCATCTTTTAACCAGTTTCTAAGATGCCTCGACACATGGTCTTACAGTGCCACCTGAAAGAGGGTTTTTTGCAAATTATGTACTCAGTATCGAAGTTTACGCAAGAGTAGACAAAGTTCAGATGAAACCGTCCCAGTAAAGCTTTATATGATACTGTACTTTCATTTCCTTCTTTATACTGCCACACACCTCCCACTGTAGCATGCGTGAATAACTGAGATAACTGGGAGAGAAAAAAAATAAAAAATAAAAAACGAAAAACACACAGAATCCATGCAAAAAGACCAGAAAAAGAAGTTAAAGAATATCTTATAGAACTGGCTTAGTTCGGAGCTTTTTTCCCCCTCTGTTTTTCGTAAATTTCGAAGAGCAATCAAAACGAAAATCGCTCCGGCCCCAGGCCGCCCTCCCCGCATGAGGAAAGCTCCGGGCCGGAGCCCCACACCCGCGGGAGGGGCCGGGGCGCGCCTCCCTCATGTCTGCCGCCCTCCGACCCCACTCACATTTGCAGCATGATTTTGTTCAGGACCACGCCATCCACCAGGTCCATGTAGACACCGAGGTTGTCCTGGTCGCCACTCCCTAGGTCCCCGAAGGTTTTCACCTGCCGGAGGAAGGACAGCGGGGTTGGGGGATGGCGGGCAGACACAGCCAACCCCGGCAGGACAGGGCTGCCCTGCCGGCTGCCCCCTCGCTCCCCGCCGCCCCGCTCTGCTCACCCAGGTCACCAAGGGGCTCTGCAGGAAGAGCTCCAGGAGCTCGGAGACGGTCACGTCCATGTCGCCGGGGCTCGGGCGGCGGCAGGAGGCTGCGGGCGCGGGGCCGGCTCACTCGGGAGACAAAGGCGCGGAGCCCATGGCCCGCCACCCCGCTGCCCGCCGGGCGCTGCCTACAGGGCAAACAATGCGCGGCTCATCGCTCCCCCGCCCCGCTGGCACACGCGGGGCCGCTCGCCCCTCCCGACGGCAACAGGCCAGTCTTCCCCCGCCAAGCTCGCCCCACGCCTGCAGTAGGGGTTCCCCAAGCAAGAGCGAGCCACGCCGGGATAAGGGGGCTCAGCCGCCAGGCCAAACGCCCAGAGGCCGGGAGCAAAGGCGCGGAGCTCCGGCAAGACGGCTCTGAGGAGCAGCACCACAACGTCTCCGCTCCGACCGCCGCGGTACCTGTGCCGAGGCGTGCCCGAGCCCCGGCAATTAGACCCAGGCGGCGGCGGCGTGAGGGGCAGCGGCCGCCGCCAATG
>VZTI01004088.1:1962935-1973280 GCA_013397865.1 Struthidea cinerea
CCCCGGCGGGGGCGGCCCCGCACCCCTGCGGCTGCGCCTCGTTCCCGCTGTCACCGAGGTGATGCGCGGCCTCGCCAGGAAGTTCGCCCGCGGGGCCGCGCCGGGGGCGGCTGTACCTGCCGGGAGACGCCCGGCGCCGCGCCCTCCTCCGCTGGGAACGGCGCCAGCGCTGAGCGGGAGCGCGCGGGTCCGAAGTTTACGCTTTAAAAGCCACGAAATTCCCCACAAAGTACTTCATAGGGGCGCTTCCAGACGCGCCGCGTAAACCCCTTAGTGCAGGTGAAAGAACTAAGAGGGAAAACTTGGAGCAAAGCGAGCGGCAGAACCTGCTGCGCGCCCTCTTGGAATGAACCGGGAGCAGGTGCCCGTGGCGCTCCCGCCTCCGGGGCAGGTCCAGCGCGGCGGGGCCGGGCGGGCTGAGCCCGCGGAACAGACCGTCCTTCTGCCAGAGCGCCCAGCGGGGTGCTAGCTATTTTCCTGCGGGGCAGAATTCACCCAATCTTCAGTTAGGAAAATAAATAATGCCAGGTAATCTGGATGATTGCTGCTTTTTTTATCCCAGGCTCAGAACTTGAGGAGAAATAATTTAGTCATGAAGCTGACCAGTTTAATGCACGGTGTCACATAGTGGGGCTTTGTTGTGCCAGGATTTCTGTTTGACAGTTTGCTCTGTTTTTCACAGATGCAATCTTTTATCTCTGGTATTTATCAGGCTGTGCATCAGCCACTTTTTAGTGCATTCTGCCTATTTCTTGTTCGATCATACTGAACTCACAAAATATATTTTGCATCTTGCGCAGTCAGACAAGACATATCTGAAATTCTGGTTATTATTAACCACCTACCTTCGATACGTATTTTTGTTAAGGGGGTGGGTGCATGTGTGTGTGTGCATCGGCTGAGGGAGAGACATCTGTTGTTGTGCCTGAGGGACTAGAGCAGTTTGCAAGCAGACTATTACTAAATGATAGACACTGGTGTTCATTGTAGAGGCCTGTTTGTCCCACTAAAGATCGGGTTTAATGATCTGCTTCATGCGGATCCTTATTTTAGGCAGCCCTGTAGACAAGGACGGATAACTCCCACTTGCTACGCTGGTACATGTGAATTGCAACTTGTTTACGAGCAAAAAAACAACTTAGTATTTGAAAAATATATAGACCAATTCACAGAAGACAGAATAAAGATGGAAGACTGCTTTCCCACTTTTCACAACTTGGATACAACTCGTTTGTAGGACAAACAGACTCCTGAAAAGAAGCAACAGCTGCACAGTCCGATCCAGCTGTTGCCAGTAGTGAGGTAATTGAAAGGGAGGGCGCATCATGGAGCACAGTTATAAAAACCAAACTTCTTACCCAGGAAACGTTCCTGGGGATGCTGTTAGCTGCCAAATGCTCACGCGTTATTCAAGGTGCCTGCCTGTGTTACAGGAAATATTCGGCCTCGGGCAGTATGGAGGCGGGAGCTGGAGGTGCAGCCCCGGTAGCAGGACGGGCCGGGGCTGGGAATGGGGCTGGGAATGCGGGGGCCGCCACGGCGGGCGGGGACCGGGCGCCCTCTGGCGGCGGCGGGCGGGGGCGCGGGAAGCGGCTGCGCGCTCTCGTCGGATGCCGAAAGCAAAGCAGCAGTGGGAAATAATACTTTCCCTGCTGTGAAATGCGCTGGGAGCACTGATGTAGTCTGGAAAATACTGATAAACTGCTTCTACACGGATGCGGGGTTGTGAAGGGCTGCAGGCCGGGGGGACGCACGCTGGGAAAGGCTGAGTAGCTGCGAGTCTCCCCCAACCACTCGAGCCTCACGCTGCGGATGGCAGAGCCCGGCTGCCCCGGGCAGGAACAAGCCCAGGCTTGCCCGGAGCTCCGCTGAGAGCAGCCCTGGACGCGGGGCTGCGGAGGGTAGGCTGCCCGCCTTGGGCAAAACACATACTCTGGTTCTGAGCCCCCAAAATGCTTGTGGATGGGTTTCCCCTCGGTAATTCCGTGTCATACCTGTCAGCCCCACCTGGGTGCGTGCTACTTCTTCCACGTCCTGTCCAAAACTATGCCTTAGCATTTATACTGAGAGCACTTTATTCACCCACCTTGTGTTCCACCAAGGATGTATCTTGTAAAACCTCACCTTCCTATTTCAGGTCAAGTTCTCATTTGTGATGGTACCTAAGCTGCCGCCTTCCCACAGAAGATAAAATAAAACAAATACCAACGAATACATCCAAGAAAGTTCAGATCCAGACATGTACAAGCAATTGCGTTTAGAAATCATGCTTCTTACAGAAAAGCAAGGACGAAAACTTGCAGTATGTAAGTTTAATGTGATTTGCAACAATTTTGTTTTGACACCATTTCACATGCTCAGCTTTTAACTAAGAACATAATTATCAAAGAATTAAGAAGCACCAGAACTGTTATTTAAGACACATACATAGACACAAGCTACTGAAGACACCCGTGTGTTTAATGCCTCTGTTATCATCGTGTATTTTTAAAGCAGTTTTCACAGCCACAAAGCACTCGATTTTCAACAACAGACTACAGAAGGAACTTTCTAAGCTCAAACATTTTCAAATGTTCCTTTAGGCTGACTGTAAATGGCATGATTCACCCCCCTCAGACTGTCCCCTAGCAACGAGTACAACCATCAACAAAGCTCCACCATTCATCTGCTGTCTGAAGTGTAAGTTGCTGAGGGATGGGAATAACAGAATTCATGAGGTTACAATACAAGAGTTAAACTCATGGTAATCAGGAAAGAGCTTTTTCTCCTCCTTTGCTTGGGACTGTCATTAAGCAGCTTTCTTGTAAATATGACTCGACTGCTCATCAAACAACTTCTCAGCTATGGAGCACGATTGCTCTAAGTAGACTCCAGAGCTGTAAACAATGGGTGCCAGGAGAAAAAGAAGGTGGTCAGATGATAGCTTTGCTCCTCGCAATATTCAATTCTGAAATGCTGTTTCCAATATTGTTCATTTTTAGACAAAGGTGGTAAAGAAACAGTGTTAGAGAAATTTGAATGAGAGTAAAAAGAAACAAACCCGTACGTGCTACCAAAACACAAACAAAGCCCCAGGAGTATTCACTAATGTGCATTGAATGCGGGGGCAGGGGGGGATGCCAGTGATTAACAGTCTGTGGCTGGTATCTGAAACATTCAGAGACAAACTCCCAGAAAAAAAACTAGCATTGACCTTTGGCACGTTTGTTCAGTGCTGAAATTTAAGCCAGCTGCTGAGGCTCCTGAGGAGACCAACATGATAGACAAGCTAAAATACAAAGAGAGGGAGTTTGGGCAGAATATCTCATAAACCTCTGAGTCCATAGAAAATAAACAGAGAGTCAAACACACCAGGCAAACAATAAAGTTAATAATCAGCAAAAGATATGGGGAGGAGATGAAGTTTATGGCTCTTTGCATGAACTTGAAAGCAAGGGAGGAAGACTCACATCCCAGGCAAACACAAAATGATGACATAACCTCCTTGACTTGAACCCTTCAGAGAGGCAATGAGTGTCATAGCAGTGGAGGAATGCTCATGTGTTGTAAGCACTACCCACACTCATGGACCTGCAAGAAGAGAGAAGAAATTAATTTCAGTTAGATTCATAACCACAAGAGGTGCTAGAAGCAAAGGCTGGTTCTGGTGATCTAATGCAGTGAGCTCAGGAGACACAGTAGGGTGGGAAGCTCATGTCCAGCATATTGGGAAAGATGTCCTCTGAAGCGGCAGCAGCAGCAAGGGGAAGGTGTCTTCTTGCAGGTTTTAAAGACACAATAGGTCCTGGTCTGTTGAGACGGTGATTACTGAAGAGAATAATTGTGTAAAGGCTTGGGCACCTTATCCAAAGACTTGTGTTCCCATCAGGGCAGGGAACATATCCAAGGCAGAAGATTGCCATGTATGTTTCTCAGTTTCTTTGTCAGGAGGTAAAAGAAGAACTACATCAGCAGCACTAACTGGGAATCATGAGACAAGTAAAAGAACTAGTAGGACCACACTAGCAACTGTTATTGACTGCTTTAAAGGAAAAATAGGGAAGTATAGAAAGCATACAAGGAGCTAAAATGTATCAAATAGAACATATTTTGATTATGTTTTGTTAACATGAAAAATATTTCAAATCGTAAGTATCAATTCCTATCAATTGTAACTAGCAAATGTCCTTATAAAAACAGAATGTGATTTCGAAGGTCCAAAACTTTAGGGAATTTTCATTTTTCAGACTGCTGTTTTGACATTTGAGTTATACAAGGGCATATCAATATCTATATTGATAACACTGGGCATGAGGTAAAAGTAAGAGGCAAGCACAGCCAAAAGTTTTATAAGCAGCTTTGGGAAATAGGCTGTTCAGAGTTGAAGAAAAGTATAAATTCACGTGCAAGGAAAACACTCCAGGGAGAAGTTAACAAAGCTTCAGCAGGGAGGTGGATGGCAGTACTGTCCGCCCAGCTGCCCTTGGATGGCCCGGTGTAAGCCCAAGAAGCTGAGGCGGCTCTCCTGAAGGACAAGGTCCACAAAGATCCGGTGCCCTTCCCGGCGGCCGGAGTTTGGCAAATCCGCTTCCAGGCTGGGGAAGCCTGCCTAAGGGGTGCCAATAGTTCGGCTGCCAGGCCTCGGAGGCAAAGGGAGAAAAGAGAGACAGAGACCTTCCAACTGTCCAGCAACACTTATTGCCAACCAGGGTAGGGGAAGATCCCCGAGGGTCCAGGGCAGTTACACAGCCTTTTAGCGAAGGGAGAAAGGGGTGGGGCAATCCGGATGGGCCAATGCAAACAGTGACAGTGGGAGGATACAATCATGGGGGGACCAACCAGGGAGCACTGAGGGAGGGTTCAACCATTAACATCCAATCAACAACCGAATAGCTAAGAACTTTCCGGAACTGGGGGAGGTGTTTATGCCGCGTCTCCACCCAAGGATGCACCCTCTGACTCAGACTCATCCAGCCATTAGATGGCCAGGGCCTGATGGGCGGGAGTGGACCACAGCCCACTGGGTTGGGCCACCACAGCACAGTACGGCTGGGACCACCACCTCTGATACCTACCAAGGGCAGAGCCATTTCTTGGAACAGTGAACAACATGGGAATGAGGAAATTTGTGTCCCTGCTATCTGCTCAAATAGCACGCCAAATTCACTTCTGTGTGCAAGAGTCAAACAGATGTGGGAAGAATAATTTGAGGAACTAATGAAAGACTCCAATTTTGAGGGGTTGTGATAGAAGGCACAAAACTAAGGTTATCCAGTGATAAAGAGTCCCTTTTTTAATTGCCTTTTTTCCAGCAGTCCACAGGGTTTCATTTCAGCATTCAATTGTTCTAATAATTTATATGAAACCCCCACAAGATTCATACACCAGTAAACGTGGTTGCAACTAGAGCAACATCAAATCAAATCTACAAGCTCATCAGGTAGCCGGCCACTGATGAAAAATCATAGGACCACAGAACAGAACCATAGAACAGAACCACAGAATATAATGGGTTGGAAGGGACCCAAAAAGGTTGAGTCCAACTCCTAGTTCTGTACAAGACAACCCCAAAATACAGTAAGTTATGCCTCCCTCACATGAATTAAGACATTAAATTATGGCTCTGATTGAGGGTAGGCATTACAGACCCTCCCACAGAAGGTTTTCCTGTATCTACAGCATGCCCACATGCCCTGCCTCCTTGCTGAACTATGAACTATATATTCCTTCATTTCTTCTGGACTCCAAAAAGAGAAAGTGGTGGAGAACACGCACATGGACAACTTATCTAGAAAAAATTAAGTTGTGGCAACTTCTCTTCTTTGAATGCTTGCCTGGTTTTACACCAGGTGACCCATCTCATGTCCTTTCACAGCTGCCGAGGTATGACACTGGCCCAGCGCCAGGCACCCATGAGAGCCGTTCGATCGCCCTCCCCTGCCACAGCTGGGCAGAGGAGGGAAAAGGAAAAAAAAATTAACGAACGCTTTGTGAGTGAGATAAGGACCGGGAGAACACTTCAAGGGCGAAACAGGCTCAACTTAAGTTGAAGTGAATTTATTACTAACAGAATCAGAGGAGGATAATGAGATGTAAAATAAGCCCTTAGAACCTTTTCCCCCCAGCCCCTCCCTCCTTCCCACTGACAGCGCAGGGAGACAGGTGTGGGGGTTTGGTCAGTTCGTCACTGAGCTTTCCTTCCGCTGCTCCGGGAGGGTTGTTCTTCCCCTGTGAGGCTGTGGGGTCCCTCCCATGGGAGACACTTCTCTGTGAACTTCCCTGGCATGGGTCCAATCTCAGGAGCAGCAGCCACACCGCCCCTGCTGCAGTGTGAGCCCCTCCCACGGGCACACAGTCCTCCCAAAACCGCTGTGCCATGGCTCTCTCTTTCCTTGGGGTGCAGTCCCCCAAGGACAGGCTGCTCCAGCCTGGAAGCAGGGGCCCTCTCTCCACCGGGTCTCCCACTGGATCACAGTGTCCTCCAGGCATGCACTGGCACTGGCTCCGGCACGGGCACCTCCCCCACGGGCTGCGGGTGGATCTCTGCATCCCCCGTGGACCCATGGGCTGCAGGGGGACAACCTGCTTCACCATGGTCTGCACCACGGCCTGCAGAGGCATCTCGGCTCTGGCACCTGGAGCACCTCCTCCCCCTCCTTCTCCACTGACTTTGGTGTCACCACGTTGTTTTCCCTCACACGTTCTCACCACCTCCTCTTCTCTGGCTAGAATCCAAAACTTTGTGACTTCAAGAAGAAAACTTCTTACGTATGTCATCACAGAGGTGTTACCAACCTCTCTCGTTGGCCCAGCCTTGGCCAGCAGCATGTCCATCTTCAGAGCCATGAGAGATTGGCTCTGCTGGACATGGTGGAAACTTCCGGGAGCTCCTCAAAGTAGCCACCTTTGTGGCCCCCCTGCTACCAAAAACCAGGCCGTGCCAAACCAGTACAACAGCTTACCTGGAATGCGAGTCAATGTCCTCAAGGCAGGGGAACTGCAGTGCTGCTCACAGGCATTCACAGCACAGCTCCAGGATGCCTCTGCAGCTGTGGAATGGCTGAGAGGGGTAAGGCTGAACTTCTGTGGCCACTCTGCAGATGCCAGGAAACATCATTTAGCAAGGTAACCAACATCACTTGTGCTGGGTTGAAAAGGCAGCCACTTGCCTAATAGCGCCACAGCAGCAACATGAGAACAGAGCCCCATCAATTCTCCAATTAAACATCTCTGCAGGGATGTAAAAACACAGGCAAACCTCATCCAAACAGTTCCATCCTTAGTACATTAAGCACTTAATTCCATGAGAACATGGTGTCTCACCCAGGTGGGCTACGAGAGATGGATGAATGGTGTGATCTTTGCTGCCAAGCAAGCACATTACAGACAGTACATTCTAGACAACTCACTGTTTAGATACACCAGGTTTTAAGATCCTTTCACCTTCATGACACAGGAGGTCTTTTTTTTGGTGATGTGCACCGTAAACTTGAATGCTGCCACACTCTGCACACATCAGAAGAAAATCTAGAAATACTCCAGATCACCTGGAATTTCTTTCACTAGTGTGTGGGTTCCTTGGGGGACCAGGTACTTCACACACATTCTGTCTGGTATTCCCAGCAAGTCTAGGCTCAAAGCTTGGAAGTACATTCGAGGAATCGGCATCAAGTCTTTCAGCCACTGAAGGAGCAGAGGGGTCTCTATGGATGATTCAAACACCTTGGCTCTTGTCTGTAAATATGGAAAGGGTGCCCTGTAAACCACACTTCAGGGCACAATTAAAATGCAACTAAGATGACTGAGCCATGCTTAGTACAATATACATGCAGCTGTCTTGGGATGAGGACAAATGGTTTTAAAAAATCAGCCCAGAGAAAGATCTAGAACAGAGCACTGTTTCCTAACATCATTTTTTCCACCACTTAACTCAAACCCACTTTTTATTTTTTTTAAATTATCCATCACTTCTTGCAATCCCAGTATTTTCTTTTCTTTCCCTCTAAAATACATTTCGTGATTTCCACGAACACAAAAGTGAGTATCACTGAGCAAGAGCATACCCACCATTCACCTACTTCCAACTTCCAGAAATAATGTATTATCCAAGTGCAGACATGTCCTGTCAGGCTACAAGCATTAGATAATTGGGAAGACAACTAACTGTGAGTTAGAAAGCATTAAAAGATGTGCAGCCTAATGTTTTACCAGTCTTTTAGAGCTTCATAAAAATATAAAAACTTCAAAAAGTTCCTGCTTTCATTATGATTTTGACCAAGCCCAGTAACTTCAGGATAATATTTCTCTGTTAAATGCAATGCTTCAAAATCCAAGATTCCTACAAGTATTATGAAAGTATCTGAAAGTCTGGAAGACTGAAGCATCAAACATCACAAGATCCAAGCACTCGATTGCTAAAGGAACAGAAAAAACCATTAAACAAAAAGTGTGCCTTTGACCAACTCAGAAGAATGGTTTCCTGAGATACAGCCTGGAAGACTTGAAGATGACTGTATGGATAAATTTTGAGAGCTTTATGCTCAAGGAAAGTTTGACAGTTTGAGCTGGATTTAGGTTCTGGTTAATTAAGAAAACCTGCAGAATGGCAGATTTCCTTGTCACAATGTCTGCTCTGACACCAAAGTTGCAAAAATCAGGTTTCAGACAGTTTGTTGAGATAGCACGGGGACTCAGCGTGCAGCAGCAGGTTGTGTCTAATCCCATAGTGACCACGTGCACAACTCCTGACCTCTAAAATTTACTGCTGAGAACTACCCTATCAGAGACATTTCAAATACATTGTAATAACTCAACCTTAGAAAGTGATTACAAATGAACTCTTTGAGGAAAAGATGGCTAATAATTTTTCCCTAATGCACACTGTTATTTAAATCCAAAATGGCTGGTATGTACTGACAAAGCCCAAGCACTGAAGCTTTGCCTTTTGTAGTTGGCACAGAACCTGCCACGCCGTCTACAACATTCAGAAACAAAGTGCTCAGCTACCCTTGGGTGTGATCACCGATGATCCTGCCTCAGATTCTCATTTCTCTTATTTCTACTGGTATTGACACATTTACGTATTAAACATCATGATTGTTGCAACACCGGTGCTTTGAATGCCCAAAAGGAAATTGGCTCTTGAAAACAAATATAAGAATGGGTCTCTCATTTGCAAAGGAACTGAATAAATGCCCTTTCATAGGAAGCACTGCTGTGCAAAGCCATCGTCTGTAAAAGGAGTAAGGAAGCAGGATATAATGCCTAATTTCAAATTAGTATTATTTAGACTTTTGGGAAAAGGGGAAAGAAGGCAGTCATTGAGTTAGACCAAGTCAATTTCAAGTTTTTCAACTGAGCATTGGAATAAATTTCAAAAGATGGTGTCCTTGTAAAGAGTTTATTTTACAACCATCTTTTATTCATTAAAACTGGTATTCCAAAGGGAATCAGAGATTTTTAAAAAATACTACTAATGCCATTTTCCTTCAGCTTTATTTCTTTTTTATTTTTCTAAGTCAAATGAGTCAGTATATTGGTATTCCTAATTCATCCACCTTGCATTTTGATGAGTTAGTTACCATCATTGTTCTACATTATGAAATTTCAAAGTCTCTTTGGAATACTAATTTCCTATTTATAGGTTTAAATTTTTTTATTTCATCCTATTTCCCTGATTTTTCTCTCAACAGGTGCTGCTGTAAAATTTAATATAAAATATTTAGTCACAAAATAGTATTGCTTTTATGCATATTGTGGCAAGATTTTTTTCCTCCAATAAAAACTATACCATCTTCCATAAATTCCTTAACACATTAAGAACTGTGATGCGGAATAAAATTACACAGTGTGAAACAGGTACCAGCACAACAGTGAGATTATATTACATCAAAAAATTTTAATGGTCCCAAATATATACTCAACAACTAAGCATACACTCAGGGGGGCAAAAAAAATTATGACACAAAAGTGACCACATCTAGAATTCCACTCAATCTTTAATCAAGAAGGGACAAACAAATCCCCCACCTCAAAAAAAAATTTCTGCAGTTTAAAGGGCAAAGGGAACAGATTTAAAAAAAAAGAGGAAACTTTATATTCGGCCCTCCCCCGCAGAGGTTTTTAAAACCTGTTGTAGCTTGAGTAAAATGTTCAGAATGTACGATTTCAAAGGCAGGTCTCTTTTATACAAAGAAACTGCTGGCATTCTTAACTAGTGAAGAACTACGGCAAAACCTGCCTTTTCTTCAGAAGTCTCATACATGGTCCAAGAAAGCATATTCTGATTGTAGCAACTGACCAGCCAATCCAGAGTTCCACTAACAAAACTCCTGCCCTGTTGGCTTTTTTTTTTCTTTTCTTTTTT
>VZTI01004088.1:1973312-2090099 GCA_013397865.1 Struthidea cinerea
TTGTTTTGTTTTGTTTTCCATTTCCTTCCCTGAGAAAAGGGCAACATGTGGTCCAAGCTGGAGAACTCAAAGGCGTAAGTCCTTCCCCTAAACAAAGTATTTCTCCTTCTTCTGCTCCTTTGAATTGGCACTTGATTGGCAGAAATCCATTTGTATAGGTTGATCTGTGTCATACACAGTAATTCACAAAAGATTGCTGCTTTGCTGTGGGTTTGTTTTGTTTTTGGAAAAAAAATCCTTCCCCAACTGGTAATGTTCTTCAGCAGTTGCCATTATGATGACTCAAGCTTTGCTTTCTTTGACAAAGGTAAAGTTTCCTCTTTATCTTCATCTTCATCATCCTCTTCATCATCATCAGGATAATCTACAAGCCCAACAAGGCCTCCCTACAAAGATAGACACGATTATTATAATTAAGAAAATGTTTGCACATCAATAGTTCACGACTGTATTGTAACATGATGTTTGCCATAAGCACACTGGTTCAGGAGGTTTTGAATAAAATGAAGCAGAACAAAAATAAATCCTTCAGCATGAATGAAAATTACATTCTCTGAAAAATGTTTAAATTAATAAAACAAAAATGGGGTTTTACTTACCCAGCTGGAAATATTTCCAGCTGAAATTTAAGTAAAGCCAAAAATCTACATAATTTTGCTAAGTGTCACTGCAGCTCCATGTGTGAAGACATAAAGTTTATTTTTACTGAGTACAGCTGACTACATTAAGCAATCTGGAAGCACTTCAAAAACAAATACAGAATATCCTTCAATTTGAATTTTTGAATTATGATACTTTTAGAACACACATTGTCTTCACAAAAGTTAGTTTAGATGTGTAGTGACTAAGAATTTTTTTGAATAATGTAACTGAAATGAGGTGTATGGGTTACAGAGTTTAAACAACTTGTCAGCTGAAAATGAAAATGTATCTAGTAACATTAAAAACTCCCTTGTATTGCAAATACCCACAAATTTAGGATTAGGCAGCTCCGGACCCAGGAAAAAGCAGCAGCATGAACTTCTGAAACTTCCCCTAGCTATACTATGTTGCAATTTCTGAAGCTTAACCAGCATTTGACTACAATGGCAGCTGTAGTCAAATACTTTACTCAAAGGTCCTATTACTTATTCAGGTGCCTAATAAAGGACATCCAAACCAGAACATTTCAGTCAACTGCATACCAAAATAGAACTTGAAAAACAATTACACATATTCTGTACAGTCACATACACATAACACTGAGTATACTACACATAAAACAACAACATCAGCTGGTTAATGAAAAACCGAATTCCAACACTGTTTCTAGTTTGCGACTGTGACACGTTTTACTCTGAAAGAAGGTAAGATACCTTATGCCCGAATCCATGAGTGTTTTTCAGTGCACTGCATGTTCCCCTTTGTAACCGGAATGTTTTTCTTTTGCCACCACTACTTGAATTTGTGGAGTCAATACTGTATCCAATATGTTCCATATGTAAAGAGTCCATTTCAGACTCAAGGAATTACACTGTCTGGGAGAGAACAAGCCTCGAATAGACTGAATGGATTTCCAAGCCAATTCCATCCCTTTTAAAAAGTGCTTGACTAACTCTTGGGTCATGCAAGGAGTTTCCTCCACAGAGGGATTTAGAGGAAGTGTCCTTAGCTTATTCCATCAGACAAACTCTTCTAATCCAGGTGTTTTCAACAGAATGCAATCCAAATACAAACTCTTAAGCCACACTGAGTAGAAGAAAGAAAAAACCTAAACCTCCATTTACCTTCACTAGATGTTAGGTGAACAAGCAGAATGGTAGCATTACAAAACGAGGATGAATCAGTGTTATTCCAAGATTATCTAAACAACTGACATACATAGCTCACCTTTCAGAAGTGGAAACACTTGTTTATGAAAATAAATTATCATTATCTGAACTGCACTGTATAAGCACTACCTTATCTGCCCTGCTGTTCTGGGAAAACAGCAGTCACTCTACTTTCCTGACTCAGTTGAAACATTTTTAGTCAAAAATCTGATAAAAACCAACAGTGTCCTAAAATGTATTTAAAAATGCTAGTTTTGAACATTCACTCCAAGTTACAACGCTCTTTTAAAGGGGCTTTCTTCTTCTATTTCAGTATGTTCCAAATCAAAACTGTAAGTTAGTTCAAAGGTAAAAATGTCACACTCGGGTATCAGAAATTGTTCTGGCTTACAGCAATCACCATTCAATGCAATTTATTTCCTTCACATAGGTCAATTACAGAATTCTGAACAGTATTAAAATGGTGATAGTAGAAATCCACAATGGATGTGGCAGGGCATTATGGTTTCTACCAAAATTTGGCTATGTTTCCAAAATACTTATTTTTACCAGTCAAATATCTCAGTGCAATTTAACGTAAGTACAGTGGTGTCTGTATTTCACAGTAAATATCACTGCTAAGAGCAACTAGTGGCATGCTTCGTACTTGACTAGTCTGGGCATTAGAAGAGCTTTCATTTCTTCTACATACAGCAGATCTCGTTAAAAATGCTGAAGGCCAGACAAGAAGTTCACACAAACCAGACAGTCCATTACTGCTTAACGTGTCAGGACTCACACAAACTTCAGAGAGATGCAAAAGCAAATTCCTACTCTGTAACAATGAAGTCAACCTACAACCATTCAAAATTACCTTAGTTGTAATAGCTGCCATCTGAGATGTGCTTTTAGAAACTGAGCCGGGTGAGCCAGGGGACCCTGGAGACCCAGGTGACCCAGGGGATCCAGGCAAATTACTTGCAGATGACTGGCTAGTAAGGTTAGATTTTGTACCACTGGAAAAAGAAAGCTTGAAACTTGGGCTCTGACGACCTGAAAGGTTAGTTTTCAGAAGAACTTCCTTTTCTTCACTCTCTTTCACTGGAAAGAAAAAAAAAAAAAACCAAAAGCAAAAGTAAAGCATTCAGTGCAATATTTAACTACAAATCACTTCACTGTTCGGGAAAAGACTTAATAGTTTATGTCTTTATGTATAACTCAGTTAAGTGAGTCATCATAGACGTTTTTCCATACTACTGTACCACCTACCAGCTGTTGTCAATGGCCAGGAATGAACACTTTTGTTCTACCAATGGTATCACCTGAACATTTATGTAGAAAAATTTGAGTTATAAACCAATATTATATATATTCAATACATAACATTGAATTATAACCCAAATAAAACACAGGAAAACTTGACTATCAGTTAAGATTTTAATTCAAATGCTTTAAGAAATCTACAACACGTGTTGTATCATTTGCCTTTTGAAGACAACAAAACTGTTTTAAAGGGTGGTCCACCAAATTGACGTTGCAATTTCAAAATAAATACATGCAAATCCTTCACTGCAGTAGGACTAAATAATACAAGTTATGGCATTCATCTTCTCATCACTTACATTTTTTTCTTTCCATGAATTTACTGATTGGGTCCATAATATCCTCATCATTTTTAGGCTTGTCAGAAGGGGGCACCACTGCCTCTCCATCTTCCATATCATCCTCATCAGTATTAAACCACATTTCCTCCTCATCCTCCAGGGTTCTTGCATCCCTTCTGTACCTGTGGTTTCTCAAAATGGAGCGCATGCTGCAGAACAGTAAGTTTTAAAAGCTTAGATTCAAAAATCAACTTGTATTAATAATAAAACTTCTACTCAACACTCAGTGACAGTTTACAGATCCATACACTGCAGAGCAATAAAAACACCAGCAAATCATTCCCTAATGTGAACCTTTGTATTTTCAATGCAAATATCATTAAAAACTTTTCCCTGTAAAGAATCAAATAAAGTATAACTCCGCTAACAGCACAGACTACTTGATCAGTACAAAATTCTGTAGCACATAAACAGCACTATTAAAAGTAATTTTAATAAATGTCACTGAAGTGTTGCATTCAGACTTGGTTTACCAGTTTGCACTGGTACTTAAAAAGTTGTAAAACAAAGAGTTTAGAAATATAGACTTATTCTCTGAAAACATTTTGTAACCTGTTAGCATTCAGCGTCCAACAAAAAAAATCTAACTTAAATATGACTCCAGTTTTAAAAAGATACATTTAAAAGAATGCTATCTCTCTCTGCCACATCCACCTGTTACAACTTTTGGTCACTTATCAGTATTTTCCATTTTTCAGGGCCTTGGATATGAACTGCTACCTCTCCCTATTTGATCTATTATCAGTGTTGGTTTATTTCAGCTCCACCTTACTTTTCTCTTTTCTCACAGAAGCAGTATTATGGTCTTGGAGCAGAGGGACAGGGATGTGGCCCTTCAAGAATGGGGGAGGAGAAGTGGAAGAGAGGTTGAAAACATTTTCATTGCTAGATGTTGATTTTAACAGTCAGTTTCTAACAGCAGCATGAAACTCTTGATGAAGCACTTCACAATTTACTGGATGAAATTTCATGGTTTTCATAAAGTCTCTGTTACTGGGATCAAAATGTTAATAATACAACCTAGACATTTGCATTACTGACTGCAGGAAAAAGCCACAAGGGAAAAATTAGAACATTACACGCTATTAAATAAAACCACTAAATGCAGTTTTAATAATAAATCTAGTTATAAGTAAGTTGCTTGCCAGCATTATCATCTATATCTATATATACTGCATCATTTTACATTATATTTAAACTCAAGTTCTACCAACAGCACAAAATTATGACCTAAGTGGAACTCTAATGAATACTTTCGTGGCCCATGTCCACAAAATGTTGGTCTCCTTCCTTACTGAACTTTCTTTGCTAAAATATGTAAACAGATTCTTTTAATTTGTGTATTTTATTATTTCTGGGTTTTCACTTTAAAAATTACATGGACTGTGACAGGACTTGTGCAGCCACTATATAAGATGTAGGAAGAAGGTTGAGCTACAGACCTCTTGAAGCTCTATTTTCTGTTGGATAAACTCATGCAGCATAACCACTTAGCTCAACTTAAGCCAAGAAAACAACTAAAGCTTTACTTGCTGTACTGGATGGAAATTACTGAAGAAAGCAGCTGGGTGTTCTTTCCCACACATGCATTAATGTAAGTAAGGATCATAGCCTTGAATTTCAGCTGTTTATGTGATAAGCTTAGCTGACATAAGCCAAAATAATAACATATCACTTTCAACACCTCAGTACTCAAAACTGCAGATCCTGCACATGCTCTTGAAAGTGCTTCAATGTCTTAAAATAAATCTACACTTACAGTCTCATTTTAATTGTACAAATCTCAAATTTAAGTATTAAGAAATCTTAATTTCTTAACTGTGGCAGGAAATAAGTCTGAAATTTCAAGATATCCTAGTAGGACTAATCAGAATTAATTTTAATGTGTTTTCAAACTAATTCAAGACAGCAGAACAAGAACAGGTCTTGCTAACAATTCTTAAGAGGAACTCATCTGTTCACACAAGCAGTCATTTTGTTTTAATGAAACTAGACATAAACCACAAAGAAATGGAGCAAAAAAGCCTAAACTTCCTATTTTTATACATCTCAACCTTTTAACCTTGGGCACCTGTATGCTTTGGAAGGGAACTTTTGCTCTGGCAAATGGAAGGAGCTTCTGATTCAAGCTTTGCATCAGATTGTTTTTACTCCATCAGCAAATCTAAAAAAAAGCGTTCTCTGAAAATTTCTTTCTCTATTCTATTCCTCAGCCATTTTGAGAAAGCCTATCTAAATATCTACTCCCACAACTAAAATAAAAGGAAATCTGATGTCTAAATTTTTGAAAGAAAAATCCACAGAATGGTAATTCACAACTGAACAGTCTTTCAAATCTGTTATTTAAATAAATGAACTTGGTAGAGATATTTGGTAGGCTTCCAGCCTCATTAAAGTAGTGCACATACGTTTAAGATATGATAAATTAGCATTATGACTGGGGGTCCAACAACTAATGTTTCCTGAAAGTTGATCAAAAGTCTGTAGCAACATATTTGAAAATCACACTTTTAATCAAGTAAATTCAGCAAGGCTTGAGATGCAAGCAGGACTCTAAATTATCTCAATTTCCCAGTGTAAGAGAATAACCCGTCAATAGTCTGATAAGGTAATTAAAGCATCAGTACACTATTAAGAGCATTTAGTGCATTTTACCTGTCAAGTTTTGGATTATCTTGTCTTTCCCTTTGTTGTTCGAATCGTAGTTTCAGTCCTTTGAATGTCTGCACATAATCTACATCTTCCAGTGCCTTCCAGTAATTTTCAATTACATGAGCTGTTAACGATTTTATATCTTCCTATAGGAAGAAACAAACATAAAGTGACTTACTTACATTCAAATTAATTTATTTAATGCAATATAAAAAGTATCTGAAATGAGAATGCCACAGCAAGCACTGTATTCCTTAGCTTATGCAAAAATGAGTATTATAAGTGTAATTAAAAATCTAGAGCCTCAAGTATTTGATTAGCAAAACAGCATCAATTTTCTACCAGTATCTCCTTCAAAACATGACAGAACCTAAAGCCTGATAAAAACTATACCTAACCCAAGCCTAAAATGTCTTTCCCACTGTAACTTAAGAGATACTTTTATACTGATAAGAGTGCACGGAGTGCAGTCCTTCAGGAACAGGCTGCTCCAGCAAGGGTCCCCCGTGGGATCAAAAGCCCTGTCAGCGAACCTGCTCCAGTGTGGGCTCCTCTCTCCACAGGGCCACAGGTCCTGCCAGGAGCCTGCTCCAGCAAAGGCTTCCCAAGGGGTCACAGTCTCCTTTGGACACCCACCTGCTCTGGCCTGGGGTCATCGACAGGCTGCAGGTGGATCTCTGCTCCACCACGGACCTCCAGTGGGCTACAGGGGGACAGCTGTCTCACCATGGACATCACCGTGGGCTGCAGGGGAATGAATCTCTGCTCCGACCTGAGCCAGCGGCACGTTCATCTTGGAGCCAGCTGGCATTGGCTCTACCAAACACAGGGGAAGCTTCCAGCAGCTTCTATAGAAGCCACTCCTTTAGCCACTGCCCACCAAAACCTTGCCGTGCAAACCCAATACACCACTGTACAAGTCACAACCACCTACACAGATGAACTTTTTTCATAGCTGGAAAACCAGTTTTCAATCAACTCTTCCGTGATGATCAGGTCATCTTATTCTTGAATTACCTTGAGTCCCAACTCAAAGAAAAAAGAGGTGATCAACACTAAAGATTTCAAGAGGTAACAATGCCTGGTGACTTACTCCTCCACAACTGTCTGCACCCTAGCTTGGCCCCATTTACCACATTTACAGTCTGTACATCCAGCATCTTGTCAGAATCTGGATGCAAACAACAGCAAGGAAATAGTACTGTGCAGACAGCCAACTGGCATGAATATTTAAGAGACTCCCCATGGAAGGAACTTGGTAGCACTCCATTAAAATAATCAAAAGAGACTGGTAGCTCTTCTGTGTATTTCCATATTCCATTGAACTGACATTATGGAGCACAGCTAAATTTTATGGGTTTGTAGCAGTAGTTTCTAACTACATTCCTGTCATAATAAGCCCATCCAATCTGCATGATGAAATTTGATTAGTGCTGCCTTTGCAAATCTGGGTACTGTGAGTACAGCATCAAGTGAATTTAATCTTCAAGTAATGGTACTGTTTGAATGTAAAAAAGAACATGTACAAATATGTAATAGTGATATAAAACAAGGTTCATATAAATACAGTATCATATGGTCCCATTATGATAGCATAATTTATGGCAAAAGCAAAAAGAAAAGTAATCTTGAATGACAAGACTAAACAATACAGTAATTATCTTCAGCATATAATAGCACTCACCACTCTGATAAATTCAAACATCTCTATTATGGCAGAGTTCATCAGATTATAACGGGAACCATTATTTAGAAATGCTTTGACCACAGGTTCAAACAAAAAACTTTTCATTATGTAACGGTTGTAGAATTCATCCTTTAGCCCAATTATCTTTCTCTTGAAACGAAGGGCACCTGAAACAGATGTGTTGTCAAAGGAATTTTTAAATTTAAAAGCAAAATTGCAGAAATTGCTCAGCATTAGTTAGGGCAATTTACAGCCTCAGTTCATATACAGCAATACGTGCAGTTGTTCTCTGCTTCTCAATAGTCTTGACTATATTGCTGATTACTTATCTGCTTTATCATAAAGAAATCCTTCATCATAACTGTGCAAATGAAATTATCTCTGTTCACTGAAGGATTCATATAGCATTGTTTAACTATACTACTGCTAATATAAAAATCTATTTTCGATTTTTAAAATTACTTATGGTAAAGGTAAAACATTTTCTCAATAAAAGAACTGAGGAATTTGCTTATCATCCCTATTATTCAAATGTTTGATTAGATTTAATTAGTTCTATCTGATTAGGCTATAAACCATCTAATTTTTAAATTGGTAAACGACATTTTATTCACACACATAGTAAGGCAAAGGCTTGATTTACAACCAGTTTAAAGCTCTTTCTGAAACTATAAAGTGTACACAAGTGAGAAAATGTCCATGCATAAAGAGAAAGTACAGTATCACCTGGCAGCACATTTTGCTTAGCAGCCATGTGTACAGGTTATTCAGTTACAAAATGTAAAAGGTACTTCTTACTGTATGGTACTGCTCAGTCAACTTAAGGCTTTGTTTAACTCTGTGTGCACAACAGAACTACAGAGAAAATCTCTTACTTGCCTCCAGAATTAAGTCACACTGCTTTGACACTACTGAGCTGAGCATGATCAAGAAACTACCCTTGTCTGAAGAGCAGCACACTGAACTTCTGTGCAGTTTAATGCAGTCAGGTAGTCATAGTTCTAATTAACTACCTCTGATAATTTCTACTAAAAAAACATCAAAGCTTACAATGCTTCTCTTAGTATATTCAATACTGACATACCATCTCTTCAATTCCCCTCTCCACTGAGATGAAGCAAAATCCTTCTTTTTTCAGGATAAAAAGGTATCTATAACTGCAAAATTATTTACTAATAGTAGCTGATATATCTATAATCTAGTATGAGAAACATAGACTATAACAATAGAATTTCTGTATTCAGTCAAAAATTGTCATGATTTATGAATAGTTTTCTTCCAGCAGAGTGAAGATATGTATCAGTTCACATTCACAAAATTCTAGTTTATTCCTTAGCTTTCAAACTTACACAATGCCAAGAAAGCGTGCTTTGAGGCCATGAGAACCAGTACCCTTCGCAGGATATCTTTGTTAATAATGTAGTTTTTTATGTGATAGGTATGATGTTCTACACAGAAAGTTAGCAATTCCAGTATTAATGCCAAGAGTTGGGCTGTCTGAAAATCATCTGTAATAGAACAAAACCAAAATAGTTTTACATATTTGGAATACTGCCTTCAGAAGCTAACTTCAAATATCCAACTGCACTCCAGTAAACATTTCCAAGTTTTTTTTTATTTTCCCATAGACATTTTATGAAACATGCTGCAGGATATGTTTAGTCTTTAAAAGAGAAATTGAACAAGCTTGTTATGGATCGAGTGTTTTCTATAAATACAGGTATGGCAGGAAACTCTTAAAATATGAAACCAATTACATTTTTCTTAAATTGGTGTTTGAAGGTTCAGAGTACAAAACTTAACCCTAACACAAGCAGTCAGGCTTATTTAACCAAATCACATTATGATGTCCACACATCTAGATCATAAACTATTGCCCCACATGCAGTATCTTGACTAAGTTTGCACCATATAGTTCATTAGTTTGCACCATATAGTTCATTATAGTTTGATCTATAATGCCTTTTAACTAAAGTACTATGCAAGAAATATCTCAGGGTCTTTTAATACTTGTAGTAAGAACTGCTGCTAGTAGCCAGCACGAACAGTTACTTCATCACTGATCTCCGCTTTCTTAGTCTGATCTAGAAACAATACCCTCAAATTCAGCACACCTTCCCAGGGGAAATGTTGCAACATTTCTAGTAATCCCTGACCTTAAAAAAACATTTAGACATGGTTACAAGTCTATGTCAGTGAACTGCCCCATGAGTTCCTAAAAATTATACAAGTATTTTAATTTTTGCTAAAGCCAAATTTGCAGCAAAAGTTGTTCCCTTCTTTAATCAGGTTTCTCTGCTGAGTTTTACGCTTATGCATTATTCAAATAACTAAATAATGAATCAGCATTTTACTTTGAACTACATATCATAATCTCAGACTCAAATTTTTTAGACTGAAAATGTCCTTTGACAGTTATTATAAACATTGACATTCAACAGCCTTGATGTGCCCAAAATCCAGAGTGTCATTACCTTTGCTAGGCTTGTCCTCTGTAGTATTGGCCAATAAAGGGGCTGTCAGAACATGCATACAATGTTTGTAGAAGAAACCTAAGAACTCTGTCTTTTCTGTTTTCTAAGGAATGAAAAAAAAATATGTAACACATATCATCAAATACTCTAAAAAAAATAAAACGTAATTTCATTTGAAGGTATTTACTTACATTGGCAGTGGCAAGCATATTTTCTGGATCAACTAAAGTACGAAGCAAACCCATGAGTAGCACTGCCCCTCCAAGTTCTGGATCTGTGTCACAAATCATGTGTTCTATAATGAGGTTAATGAGTAATATATCCTAAGAGGAGTGGGGGGAAAAAAAAATCAATTCAAATGCTACTCCCTTGCGCCAAATCTGAAATTATACAATGCAACAAGCATCTGTGAACAGGTGAACACTCATCTCACCTAACAGAACTCTTTTAAAAACACAAAGCAGTTCAGTATCCTGTTACCAAAATCCATACTTCTTTGAAACTAGGGTTCATGTAATTCATAGAGTCATAAATATAAACCAGTAATTTCAAAAACAATACACACATTTCTGAGGACTCTCTACTTACATCATCATTCTGCTGTGCTTCCTGCATGACGAATTCTCGTACCATGGATGGGTTGTATTCAACCAAATATGAGAATATATCAGTGGCTGCACTTCGTACTTGCGCATCATCCATACCCTGGGAAAGTCAAATAAAACCATTTATGTTTTCTTGAAAAGCTTAAATGGAACCAGAAAACATACAGCTTTAATTCCTTCTCACAAATCATACCTAACTATTGCTAAAACCATATTCTAAAACTAAGTTAACTCTCACTTCTTCTTTGTAGATTTGACAACAGCTGGGCAAAATACATTTTACGGTTTCCCTGCCCTTTGATTGATTTCCCTATTTTCTTACTTATTTGGATACCAAAAAGCAAGCAAAGCTAGGAAAGCAAATGAGAAAACAAAAACTGAAGGATGCCACGGCACCTACCAATGTCATATTGTAACAGCTTTTACAGTTTTACAAAAATATTTTGAACATTCTGAATCTTAAGCTAGGACAAGCCAAATGAAGCAAATAAAAAGGAAAGCACTTGCTGAAGTTTGTGCTGAAGCTACTTTTTAAAAAAAGCCTCTCTGAAGACAAACAAACTTGTTATGACAAATAGAACTGAAATGACTTACCAATATGACTTCTAGTGCAGGCAGTATGCCCATATTTGACAAAGTTTTGAAAAATGCATCTCTGTTTTGAGGTTGCAGTGTTTGTGAGAATGCACAAAACTCTTTCAGAAAATTTACCTGAAAACCAGGAATATACTAGTCAGTAATTAAAAAAAAAATGCACGTGTCACTTTGTGGTAATTGTCACATGTATCTTTTACAGATTTCTTACCAATTCCTGTCTTTTCTCCTCATCTGTGGCTTCATCTGTTAGTTGCGCAAACAAGTCTGTCAGAAATTTTTCATCTTCCTACAAAAGCAAAACAATACCACTTGTTTATTTGACAATATCAAAAGGCATCCAAATATAATATAAAGTTCTTCTAGACCATGCTTCCTGGAATGAGGAGAACATATGTTTGTACACTGTAATTAATCACACCAGTATCAACTTTCTAATTCAATTTTCAAGTAAATTAATATCTTGTTTTTGAGCTTTTATCATATTCATATCACTCCACCCCCCAACAATTCAGTCTCAATTACGACGTTTGTTGTGTTGCCTTCTAGTTGCCCTTTTTCTACTTTCTACTGCAACTCTCATTGTTGTCTTTGACTTCTTCAACTTCCTTCCCCCTTGTCACATGTCAGTCCCCCTAAATCACACTACCCTTGCTTCAGCTGTTTACATACATTTACAAACATGATCTCCCACACAGCCCTATGCACTTACACACACACACTCTCATATATTTATATCTTTGGAACGTTATTAGATGTCTGCAGCAGAACAAAAGCAAGAACACAATGAAGGGAAAGCCGCCTAACAGCAGGAATGAGGTGAGACTCCTTCCCCCTCAATGTTGTGAAAAGGGTGAATTCTAGAGACCAAATCAAAACAACTGTTCCCATTACATACAGAATTTATTGGGCTTTCTGGCTGACAGCAATCAAAACCCATTCCATTATTTTCACACTGCTGTGCCTTAGCAAAACTGCAAACAGCTGCAAACACATTACAAATGAGTATTTAGATTGAACGAAGCAGCAATACTTAGCTTTCCATGAACTTTACAGTCCTAATAACTAGGAGATTATTAAGACAGAAATAAATCTTCTCCCATCCTTTTCCCAATATTATGCAGTAGTAAAACAGCACTTGCTTGAGAAGGATTCCTGTACATCAGATACTAATACATTTTTTCAGAAAGCTGCCAGTGTTGTTTCTTGTGATGTCAGTAACACCATGTGCAACAATCCCTCCATCCCAAAACCACAGTGCCAGAAATCCAAGCTGCTTTGCTTATGTTTGCACAGCATAAAGCAAAACCATGGAAGTACTTCAGAGACACCAAAACTTTCTTATGTTGTGAATTACCTTAGTACTCCAGGCTCACCACGCAGCCTTGCTGAGAAAGTGAGTACCTCAGTTCTGACAGCACACCATGCTAACGCTGCTATAACACTGCCACAACACAATCAGGATCTCTACATGGCACTGCACAACACAGATAAACCCACAACAGGCTGGCATGAGCTACTATATCTCACTGCACTATAAGATAAACCCTATATTTAGAATATGCCACGTTTCCTCTTGTCTGATGATGAGCTGTGCTCCTAACCTGACCCAACGGACAATGAAAAAAAGTGATTTCTGGACACAAGTTCAGGTGCTATTTCTGTGTCTGCTTCAAAATCCAAACAAAATGAGATAGGAGAGACCTCATTTGAAGTATACCAAAATTCATTCTGGAGGATCAAGCACAGATGTAAATTTTGATTTTCAGATATCAACAGTCAAATATGTTCAAAACAACTATTACGGTCTTTGATTTCAAGAAACATACCTTAAGCTTTGATGGGAGAATACAAGGTTGTTTGACTACCTGCTATCCAGCTGTTATATGGCTTTGTAAGTTTTCTGTTTTAATATTTAACCCATTAGACATCACAGGTAACGTAAGTAACCCCCAGTAGACATACTGACATACTTAGTCACTGAAATTATTAAAAAAAAAAACAAACAAAACAAAACCCATAAAACCCAGTTCTTCTGAAGAATATGCAGGTTCTTTTCCATGACTAGCAGTGCATTTAAGAAAAGGCTACATAGTTTGCTTTCATTTCTCTTTTTGCTATTTCGATCAAGATTTAGAACTAATCTTATCTATGAAAACTATTGAGAAGATGCATGCTTATTCCCAGTTGGAAAGCATAACCCTTATTTCCATTCTCACTGTGAAAGCAACTTTGCACCTCTTCCATAACAACTGAGAATAAAGGCAAGTCAATACCACAGAATTATCGTAGAGCGATCACTGTGAAAAAATAATGGAAACATCAGCAGCAGATAATCACGGCTCTTACATATGTAAGAGCCATGGATAGTGTACTTCTGAAAAATAAAAAAAAGGGTATACAATATTACCCGATGCACCAAACTGGGGTTTTTATGTTGCAGAAGGAGAAGAGTAGACCCTGTACCATTGGTGGTATGTGGGTCTCATTTATGGGACTTCAGTGTCCCAGACATAGAGTTTGCTGGGGAAGCTGCATATCTGGCACTGTGTGGCAGAGCAGGACAGGCAGGAGCTGGCTGGGCAGGAAGGCATGGACAGGACCTCAGCTCAGCTCTCCGACCAGACCCTGCCACATCTCTGACCCGTTCAAGATGTGGTTGTCTGCAGCAGAGGGAAACCCACTCACCCTGGTATTGGGCTTGTAAACATATGGGACTTGTAGAGGGAACTTAACACTGGCAAGTGATAAATACTTCAGTGCTGGCACTTAATGTTTCAGGAAGAATTTGCAGAAGTTCAGTATGTAATTATTTTTCAGCATTCCAAATATAGACCACAATACAGTATTTTACAATTCTGCATTAAATATAATATTGAAATATTCTCCATGCCATGTCCTCTCCCAAACCCCATTAAATACTTTGCACTTTTAAATTAACGAGATTACCTAAAATCTCCGTGCTTCAAAACAACCATGACCTAATTAAAATCAGACAAATTAAGATGGATCTGAGTGATTCGAAACATCCCACCCTTACATGGATAATATGCAGTAAATGGCACTTATTCCAAGAAAATAAAAACAACTTATTACAAACTTCACACTTACAGCTTAGCCCTGAAAAGCTTTTAGCATTTATCTCATTCCAGATGCCTAATGAAAGGCAGACAGGTTGCTGTTCATGAGAAAAGACCCAATCCTCTCACATTTATAGAAAAATTGTCATTGCAAAGAACATTCTAAATACAAGATTCTCTCTCTCAAGCTGTAAAATTACTGACAAGGGCAATATATCTAAAGAAACATTCCTGAACAATCTACTAGGATCCGTGGAAATGCACAGTCTGAGAGCAGAGTTCACATATTTTAGAAGTCACAAAGCACCAACACTCAATGATAGAATTACATGAATTTACATGTTTTTTTTTTTTCAACTTCCAAAAATCCCCCAAAATAGGTCTGTGAACACAGTGCAAATGCATAATTCTCTGCAGTATGTGGTCTTTTCACGCAGACAAGTATCAAAACACATTTTGCTGTATCTTAGAAGCTGTGAAGGTCACAACTGTTTTCCAAGAAAACAAAACTGCAAACAATAGTTTATGATGTAATTGTGGATTCTAGGTACTTTCCCCAGGCACAGAAATTATTAAAAGTGCAACGTTTAAACTATGTGTATACCAGACACTAAATATATTCATTTATGCTTTGCAAGTTCTAAGTAGATGCTTCTAGGATATAATACATTTCAAAGCTCATGAAGATAAAAACAAGCCAGGCCAACTACTCACTCAATCATTTATGACTTTTAAAAACAAGAAAACCCAGAGATAAGATAGGGTCACAAAAAAAGACACTATTTACATTTGTGATTCAACTTTCAAAGTAGTCCTCCTCCTCCCAAAAGGCACTTAAAAAAAGATTCTTGAAAACCAGGCCTCTCTAGTAATTAACATTCAATTATCAGATACTTCTGTGTCTGTGATTACAGATACATGACATAAAACATACTTTTCTCAAAAAAAAAAAATCCAAGAAACTCAGCACCACCTAAATTGGAAAGAGAGCACACATTCCATCCTAAATTCCACCTCCATATTCATTTTGGGCAGAAATAGTATTTTAGCCCATAAAGTAAAACTTTCATGAAATGTTACTAGCAAACAGATAATTACCACTTCAAACACACTTTCCTTCCTGCTACCACACAGATTTCTTAGTTTAAAATTTCCTTTATATCAGACTACCTTTCCACACATGCCTTCACCATGCACTACTTCCACGTGAATCGACATGCTGGAAAAGTAACGAGGATCCACCAAATCACTTTTGTAGTTCCTGTACACGTGGAAAATAATTTTCTACAATGAAGAAGTTAATCCCAAAAATCATGAGCATGCACCACTCACAAATGTCTTTCACCAAGTCATTTCCCCCAGAAAGCAGTATCCTTTTACACTTTACTGCAAGGTGAATTTTGCTCAAAGTAAATCCCCAGTTATTCCTGAGCCAACTACTATAACAAAGAAGACTGGATTTGGGCAAAACTACCACTATGCACTAACACAATTCTTCCTCTAAAACAACTACAGATAATTATGTTTGCATCCACAGGACTGTTAATAAGCAATTATCTGTAAAACCACTTTCAAAATTAAAACCTGCCTATTGTTACACATAAATACAGTAAAATATACAGATGTACCTAAATGCCTGCAATTTTTTAGCTCTTGGAAAGGGATATAGGGACTATAAGTAATATGATTTCTGTATTTAAAAATTCTGATTTACCAGTACAATAATACATCCGATCACTGCTCTACCAGGCACAAGAATTATTTTAACATATCTCTACTTTTCTCCTCCTAACTCTCCACTTCCCTGAAAATTAAAGACCCTGAAGTCTACATGCACATACCCAAAAGTAATCCTAACAATATTCTTTATTCTGGAAGATAAAAACATCACACAATCTTGCTGGCAAAAAGAGCACACCAATGAGAAAAAGGGGAGAGAACAGAAGGAAATAGTGTTTGCTCACTCTATGGCGCAGTTTTGCAAGTTTTTTTTTTTACGAACTAGTTAATAATACAAAGGAAAAGAACTGGTAGCCTCCAGTGTGAACATTAATATGTATTTTTTTAAATTGCAAAAGAGCGTCATATAAAGCAAGAAACACCACTTACCTGTCCCACCCCCACTCTCAAAACTTGGTGAACTCCATGTTTCAGCAAGGTTTCTTGGTGGCTATGACATCCCAAGACTAGAACAGGCTGGACCCCAAGCAGTAAGAGCATATTAGGAGGGGCTGAAATTGCAAAAAAATGTTATATACCTCTTTCATATCTTACACACTGTGAATGACAAAACCTGTAATTGAGTAGATTTTCACAGCAGTTAATTCTGCAGGCTGGAAATACTGCTTTCATGGCTTTACTATTATCATGCAACAACAGTATGTAGTTTAGTGGGATGGTGACATGCTCACTTAAATTGACCTATCTTATAAAATCAAATCACAAACTAACCTCCAGCTCTCAGAAAAGCCCATTCATGTAAGCACATTTTTATAAAGCTTATGGGAAAGCTAACCTTCATGAAGAAGGAGGGAAGAATATGGTTCATAACCCTAATGCCAAAGGTTACCTATTTTCTGGTTTTGGTTTTAGCACAAAAGGGCAATAGTTATTTGCCTACCAAAGAAAGCAAAATCATGGAAGCAAGTATGTTCCATAACTACAGAATTTATTTTTTTTAAACACATGCAAAGTCTCTCTAATAAAGCCAGAACTCTGAAGAATCAGCATATTCTCATGTACAACATTCATTAATTTTAACTGAAAAACTGACTTTAAATGTCAGTGACCTTTAATGACCATAAATGGCCTATCTTGACCATAAATGCTTTAAATAAAACACAGTGGTAGTTTTTAGTAAAGTCACTCAGCCTGTTAAAAAGCCTAAGACATAATCTGTACAGTCTTGTACAAACTTCTAGTCACTTCTCTGAAACTGAAGTCTGGCTGAGTTAATTGAGATGAGACTACTGCAAGGCGCCACTTTGGTTAATACACAGCCTGACATGGAAAGGCCTTGTTACAGCTCACTATTTTTCCATGATGGAGGTAACAGTTTTTCCTTTCCATCACAGCCAGAGAGAGAGAGAAAAGAACCGAATACCCAACAACTCAGTTGTATACACAAGAGTTGCAGTATGTCATGGCATATCAGCTACCCACTTTTATTCTACCAAGTGAAACTTTCCAAGAAGAGATCTCTTTTGTCACATCCTCAATGGTCCAAGAGAGACAACCTAAAGTCAACAGCAAAGGCATTAACAACCTTTATCATGCATCAACTAAGAACTTGAGATCTCATCCATGGCTTCCAATAAACTACCATGAAGCATCCCAGAGTCTTTTCAATTAATAATGACTTTTTAAAGAAACCACTTCTTAAGTACACATGTAAGGTTAGTGAGTACCAAGATCTCAGAAGATCTAAAATAATGAATGGCAGGAACTACAGAGAACTATACATTCTTCATGAAGTAACACACCCCCCCATACACAAAGTATTGTGATACCAGCTACAGGAATGCATGTTAAACCACACACAAATGGAAGAAAAGCCCTTAGGAATTAGTTACAGAAGTGAAATCAACAAAAGAAGTATTTTAATTCCGTTCTCAGAGCATTAGTTATTCTGCTTAAAGAAATGGGAAGGAATAGCATCATACATTTTATACATAGACTGTAGGAATGGGGGGCTGAAATGAAACTAGAGTGCAGAGATTACAGAAAAGTGCAACCTGACCTATTGCTCTATGAATAAATGAATAAATAAATGCCAGGAAAGTAGGCTGAAACTTCGGGTTACAGCTACACTGCAAGAACTTGAAAAATCAACCAACCAACCAACCAACCAACCAATCAATCAATGAATGAAGCCTTTTAAACTCTTAGAATGCAAAGGACACAATTTGTGAGTATTTTTCAATTCCCTCAAAACCAAAAATTGATCAACAATGTCAAATGATTTCCAACCAATTCTTACTTACAACTCAGGGAGTTCTCCCTCCTTGCTAGAGAGCTGTACTGTGAAAGTACTAGAAAATGCAGTATAGCACAGGATGTATTATCTTTCTTGTGTGCTATCATTCTGGGCTCCTCAAAGCTGTGGAAAGCACTTCAACAATTCAAAATGTTTATCTAACTTTGAACTGCAATGTTAATTCTTCTGGCTCCAACATACATGAGGTATACTTTATTCTCAACCACAGAGAACAGCAACAGAAGTGAAGGTAAGGTTCAAAAATCTGCTGTCACATAACAAATCAAAATCAGATCTGAGCCTTTACTTCAACTGTAAACTGCAACTAACAAGTCTGGCAACCACATTAAACCTCAATATGCTAACCTAAACCTGCCCTACATCCATTAACCTAACACAGGTTGTAAGAGACAAAAAAAGGAAACTCATCAGTCACTACTCCTCAATAAAGTTATCTTGGGATGTCTGGCAAACACACCCTTAATGATTTTGCAGGATCAGGCCCTCTTTTTCTTGCCCAGTTTCTTTTTCAAAGCTCAAGACCCCTCTCAGAATCTGCCATGGTCACCAAGACTCCTAAATAATTCTTCCCCTCCTCCTCCTCAAGTCAAAGTGTATCATCTTCAGAAATTTGCTTTTAGCAACCCTTGCAAAGAGGGCAAGACATTTTTGAGACAATAGTCATACTGAATACTCCAGTTGAGACCCCTTAACTGGATCTTTACCAACATCCTCTCAAAGTCAGACTTGTAAACTTCTTCAAATTGGCAACTACAAAATGATTAAGGCCTTCTGAGTGTTTCAGATAAGCAACTGTGACTTTGTTTATCAGGGACACATATACAGACATGAACAGTTTGGTTCACCTGGGCATAAGCTGGGGCGTAGTACTACTGAAGATGGCCCAGGTGTTTCACCTGACAGATTAAAGCTCCAAGAGAGTGGATTAAGTAATACCAGTATTCTGATAACTGAGTGTGATGGATGAAAAGTTGTGAGGCCTAGTTTTGACAATTATTTGCTCTATGAGCTTGCAAAAGGAATTTTCACTCTCCTTTGCTATGTTTTCCATGAAATTATACAGGGTACATCCTGAGAGTCAAACTGAAGATAAATAAGGTTAAAGCAATCAGTAACATCTAACACTTGGTCCATTTCTCCAGATCAAACAGCCCCTACAAAGACAGCGACTGTTCACTTTTTAAACTCTGGGAGAAATAAGGTAACGATAATTAACTTCTACAAACCAAAATACATGTGCTGTAACACTCTGCTGAATTAGCTGAAAGCTTTAGAAAGCTCCCCTTACTGAGATGTGCCACCCACTTCTAATACTGTTCAGGAAGTTCATGGGTTGGTGCAGAACATCTAAGACATTGGTAAGCTATGTAAAGTATCAAATAATCTCTTTACATTTGCAGTAAGACATACTTAATGAAAAACTGGTAATTCCAAGCAGCATTATTTAGGGACTTATTAAGACAAACTAAGGAAACATTCAAGCGTCTAAAGCAGTCTTATGTTCTTAATCTGTACTTTCCAAACAGCTAATTTAATTTACTTCGAAATTAGCAACAGCTACATTGTGGTAGGAGATTATATTGTGAAATTTAGGCAAAGTAATTTTTTTCATAGTAACGTGACAAAAGATATCCCTACGTCTAGTGACTAAAAAGTCCCAAAATAAAAAAGAAAAACTAACCCTCAAAACTCCTATTAAAATCAAAGATTCAAAGTGCAAACAGTACTGTTCATTCCAAAGAACCTCATTCAATATTCTACATGTTTGCTCCATTTAAATCAGAGAATCTACTCCAAACCAGAAATTAAAGAACCTGTATTTGACAACTCAGTACTCAAATCCATGCCTTTTCTGTCACACTCTACAATCACTTACAGAATCACAGAAGTGAAAGCTCCACCAAAGCACCTCAATCTTTCCAGGAATAATTACCCAACTTTCTTTGCCCAAGTGCAAGTTAAGAGACTATGAATTTTTGAAACTTACCTGTAACATGCCAACTATTTCCACTTTATTAAAAAAGATGAAAGAATGAAGTGTTGATAGCATATTTTCCTCAAAAACTGAGGGAGTGGGTAGGACCATATCTTGAATATACTGTACTCTGTATGTCTGATGTATTTTTTGCTTCAGCTCTGGATCAGATATAGGTATCACCTCTTTAAATTTTGCTGTCTTAGTCAGAAATTCCCTGTGTTTCCGTGACTGTGATAAAGACGGATCATATTCTAGGCATCCAATTACGTCCATTATACATTCCTCGGAAAACATGACTTCAAAAAGTGCAGTTCTGTTCAAAAGGAAAATTCCCTTAATAATTTCGTATAAGTGGTGTAGTCCTTCAATGTTCTCCAAGTCTTCGCACACATGAAAAATTTCTAAGAGCTTCTTAATGTAACCCTCATTTTCCAGTGCTAGTGCGAGTTTTTCACGACGTAACGGTGAAGGCAGTGAAGATGCCACAAGTTCTGCGATTTCTTCTAGTCGGCTGAGTTCACAGGATGGCAATTCTAGACCTGGTGATGACATATCATCAAAGCGTTCCTCCTCAGATTCATCAACAAGATCCTGAGTAATATCGACAGAAGGGTCTTTGCCTTGAACCTGCAAAATAAGACGTGTCGAAAAGTGGAGTTTAATTTTACTGCTACTCGAATGCTTTTTAAAAAATACCATTTAAGTATCACACACTTTTTCTTTGTATGGGCAAAATAGAAACGCAAATCTAGTCTGGCATTGAATATAGCTGGTTTGGAAAATAACACAGATAATGAGAAGATTTCTTTCAATAGAAAGCTTTAAAGAACTGTTTCTACATTAGACATTTAACTTTATTTATTTTCTAAAAACAGGAGGAAGAATAAGGAAAAACCTACATTTTCTGAGTACTTCAAATAAAACCAGAAATACGCAATTATTAATATGGACAGCAACTTCTTAATAGACTACTTAACTAAGCTGTTTATTTCCAGTCTTTATTCTCCGCAGACAGATTTTCAAATGCAAATCAGTATTACATTATTCCAGTGATAGTTTAAACATTTATCTATAGGCTATTAACTGTTCTTGTTGCTTTTCAAAGCTTCCACTACCTCAAACAGAGGAGAGAGGCCAGTCTTGGTAATTTACCTGTTGTTTTCAGTCCTGGAGAGCTGCAAGTCAAAATCTGTTACTGTGCACTTCCTAAGTACTCAACAGAGACAGAGAATCTTCTCTTAAGAACAAATAAGCTCAAACCAACACTGACAAAAGAATAGTGGAAAACTGACTGTCAGAAAAATAATGCACAGGACTTGCAAAGATCTCTCCAGATATATGAGGAAACTGTGGAAAATATGAATTAGTAAAAAAATGCACAGATGCTTGGGCACCAGAGTGTATCAGCTTTAATGACATCTTAATTTTAGCATCTGCCTGGAGTCTGATGTGTCAAATTCAGAGAAGCACTGACTGCTGTGCAGAACAGTAGAAGGTGCTGTTCTTTTTAATCTTGAAAATCGGCAAAAAACCCCTGGGAGAAATGCTTCATTTCTAACAGCAGGCCTATACTCAGAATGCTGCTAAACCCCACGTATTGTTCTGCTTATACAGCAGCAACCACTTTCTCTATAAACGGTATCAAAGCTTCCCTTTTAAAAGAAGTTTTAATGACTGAAGAAGATTAAGATCTATAAAGTACACAGATACAACAGCATGGCCTCAAAACAGGATGCAAAGACACTGATTTCCTACAAAAATATTAGAACTTTACATGAGGGTGAGGAAGCTAGGCTTATCTGGGTGTTTCCTAAGAGCAAAACTTCCCCTTTTCCCCACTTTGTTTCTGTCCCCAGCTTTTGGGCCATTGACTGCTAAGGTTCTTGGAAATGTTTCTGTACTTAATTTACATTAAGTGGTAAAGTGCTGAAAAGAATCATTCTTAAAAAAAGGAATGATCTATACACATGTAATTGTGAAACCAGATTTATTTTGTTTTATTTCTGAAATCAGTAAGAACAAACTTCAAAACACAGAGTGGGGAGAGCTAAATGTTTGTTAAGAACAGAAAGAGAATGCAGAGAGATTTAGATTAATTTAGAGGAATCCCACATAATGTAGCACAGAATTAAGAGAAGTTGTAATGCTTGGAAGGGAATAAAAAACCCAAACAAGAACTGACAAAGTGGACTAACATCAGTGACTATATTGATTAAACTCTTTTGGGTCAATAGTTAATACCCCAACAAATATTATCCACAAACAACACTGATCCAGTGTTGCTATACAGTCATCTGGTTGTAGTGGTAAAACATATGTTAAAATATATACATGCTACATATAAATTGTTTGGTTTCTTAAAACATTATCTTTAAGGTGATCATACAGGGATAGAGCTATCTCCTACTATCAGATCAATCTTTCACAGCCTGGAAACATTTACATGGCAAGAAGTTCTGAGAGAAACTCAACATTCCCCTCACCTGAAACAGAAGAATGAGAAATGCAGAAAGAGAAATGTAAATAAAATACAGTTTTATTACATATACCATATATAAAATCACGTTTTACTGTATACCCTGTAAGAAATACATTATAAAACTCACTAAGAGCTCCCATATGTTCTTCTCTCTACAATAAAACTTAGAGAGGTAATCTTTTCCTCTTTTCCTCTGAACTTTTTTTCAGGCCAACCTGAAAAAAGTTAATTATGACACCAATTGTTATGCAACTTTTTAAGCACGCATTTTGAGCTACACTTTCTTGGGCAAAAATAGAGCTAAAAAGTTACGTTAAGCAGAAAGATCTCAAAATTCTCTAAAAAAGTACCCGAAACATAGATTGGGTTCGTATTAAATTTCTGGAGGAAGGAGAAAGTTTTCAAATTTAAAAAATGCAAAATTTGGGAGAGCAGGCTAAAATGTTAGTTTTTACTTTCTATCTACTGTTGTTCAAATTTGCCTCTCAGAACAGCCTAAAAGTATTGAACACAAACATTAAGACGAATTAGGTTGTCTCAATCTTACATTTATCAAACTTACCTGACATATTTTTTCCCATATTTCATCACATCCTGCTTTTTCTTGAAAGCTAAGTGCCAAATCATAATTTTCAGCTTCAGACCACACAATCAAGGTATCCTTTAAAGAGAGGAAGAGTATTTTCAGGCAATATATTTAAGATCTTACAAACCTAAATAGTATTTAAAGAGTGAAATTTTAAAATAAAAACACTCATTATGACAGGACAGTATTACAATACAAACGCAACCATCACACTTCATAAAATTTTTATATGTTCTGAGATTCTTAGGATTAAAAACATTTCTGCATAAATCAGAAAAAAGAAGTTCCAGAAACATATCAAAAGTTTTAGTTCTTATTTTATGTGACCATAATATTGTAAATCTCAAAAAGGTTGATCTAGAAAATGCACTTCTAACTCAATGCATTCTTTAATAAAATACAATAACAAAAGCAACAGGTTTTGTGGGGGTTTATGTTAGGATTTTTTTTAATGTTTCCACTGGACCACAAAAAACTGCACTTTTTCTGTAGGATCAAAGTTACAATAAATTCATTATTGTAGGCCCCAGAAGACACTCTGCTAATGCACAGAACAGCTGTTTAAAAGGTAGTTCCAAGATGGCTACAAACTGGAGAAACAGCACAGCTGACTGCCTGGGACTACACTTACCCACTACACTGAATCACGCACAAGTTTTACTTATTCCAAACTACAACTCTGGAAGGAAGTTTTGCCCTAGATTTCTAGAAATTAGTTGAAACCGTGCCTACCTATGTTTACTACCCAGACACTGAAGCTCTCATCTACTTACTAGGATACTTCAAAAGTTTATCAGAGCCCCCATACTGCATGCAAAACCAATACATGAACGTGGAAGCTGATGCTGCTAACAGTAATGTCACACACTGAAAAGGTATTTGATCAAGTAGTTTACAGAGAGTCTTCTAAATAACTCTTAGAATAACTACATAAAAAATAAAACTAAATTAATAAAATAAGAAAATAAAATCAGCATTGTTTACATGTATTGAATCAAGTTTTATCGTTACTCTTTTGTCTTCCTGTAACAGCTGAATATAGCCACAGTAAATACACATAGCTCCACGAAACCACATTATTTCAGCCAAGTGCTGAATGCATTTACTCACTAGGACAAGAGACATGAGAATTTTTCTACTTATACATAATATACAGAATTTTTACTTCATTAAGTACAGATTTTGCTTATAGTGATATTAAAAATGAACACTGACAATAAAGAGAAACCTTACATTTAGATTTTGATATGCACTTACTAGAAAACACCTTAAACTAAACTATAATCTAAACAGCACAATCAGCCAGCTCCACTAGGATTGTCAAGCAATACAATATAATCAATTTGCCATTACCAGAGCAGCTATACTGCTTCAGAGGCACTAACGGCTTTACCTTGTAAATGGCAAATAGTTTACCTTTTCCTTTTCCAAAGGGTTGAGGAAGAGGTGGTACACAGAAGAAAGGGATTTAGGAAGACCACCTCCAAAATACAAAAGGAAGAAAAAAATCATAATTAATGGTTTATTCTCTACAAGACAGGTCATGGAGCAAATACTCTGGTAATAACAGATTGACAGCACCTGGTATTGCTGACTCCAATAGAGCAAGAAAAATCAGTTTACAAAAATCCAAAAAGTGAAGGTCCCCCAAAATTTTTTTTTTTTTTTACCATCTTTTAAAAACAGTATGTACCTTACTTCAGTATTACATGTAGGTATCAGGTTCAAAGTCTAATACATTTATCACTGCAATTGTATTTCTACTGCAGTAATTTTCAAGGCCTTTCTATCCTTAGCTTCATGCTGAGCAGTGCTTCTTTAACTAAAAAACCCCAAACAACTCTAACACCACATTTTAAGTAGACCCCAGCAGAACTTGCAACATTCCCATCTAACTACATTTCCATCCAGGTGAAAGTAGTTAGATTTCTAAACGAGTCATTTCCAGAAAACCAAAAAGTATTTTCTTCTTGATAAACAACATAACTAACAAATGAGGAAATGACTAGAAGAACACAAGCAAGGACAGTGTTATTTACATTAACTGCTTAAGTTTAATAAACAAAAGCTCTAAGTCTCTGAGTAACATCCAGCAATGGATCAAGACAGAGGAAGGAAGGCAGGCAGAGAAAAATGAAAGAGAAGACAGAAAGTTAAATCTGCTTTTGAAAACTACAGTCACAGATGTAGAGAAGTGTATTTGGCCATAGCATAGCACTTTTTCCCTTTAACAAGATCATCTACTACTAAACATGGAAGTTCACACCTCTATGCATTCTGGGTTTTTTTAGTTACTTCTTCTTTGGAAAACAAAACAAAAAATTGCTAAAAGAAATCATTTGAGCAGCAGAACAATCATCTTCCAGTCTGTTTTATCAATATTAGAAAAGTGTTTTCCAATTGCCAACATTAAAATTTAAAATTATTAGTATCTGTTGTCTTATCACAGAAGGGTTTTGTATTACGGTTCCTCAACAGAAACCTATCAATTGCTACTCTCTGGATCTTTAGTAAACTGTATTTGTTTATACAACCTTTCTTGCATCAAAGGGCTTTTAAAAAGAGAACATGAAACAAAAAGCACTTCACTCTGTTGCATAATATACAGTTTTGCCTAAGTTTAAATTCACTGTTAAATGCAGACAGTTGTGACTATAATTTCATTTTGTTAATCCTACAAATCTTATAATCATCAAAAATAACAGTACAAGACTTATACATGTATGAAGAAATGACTGAAGGAAATTCTAGATGGAGTTAAAGATAGAACACATCAATAACAGTCTATTTCTGTTTATTTTATTGAAAGAAATCTTTCTATATGCTTGATCTAACATTTCCTCAGTTTGAGTCCAGTAACTACTCTGGATCTCTCAGCTATAGAATAGGAGTATCTGTTGCTTCCAAATGTCAAACACTACTTCTTAAAACTCCAGAAAGCAACTGAAATTTCTTAAGAATGCCTCCTCCAAAGAGAAAACAGGAGTAAACATAAATATGCTTAGTAATAGTGGCTATTGGTTAGAGAGGTAGGAAGATAAGTCTTGCACATTACACCTTGATGAGCATAAAATCTTCAATTTTATTTGATTCATAATAGCAGTTCTGGTTCAGCTGGATCAAAGACACGTCCTTTGTTGTTGCATTTCATATAAAATATTAATATCTACACAAGGAACTGCATGGGAAAATTAAAACATCTAAAATTTGTTCTTATCTAGCTCACTGTTAAACAATTAAAATGTGAAACAGCAGTATTAAATCACAGCTATACTGTGTGAACGGTCACAAACCTGGACAACAGTTTTATCACTGAAGGATCTTATACTGAGTTCTCTGCAAGAATCTCAGCATTCTAGCTCCTCGTATTTTCAAGATGCATCACAGTTCTTGGCAAGATCTTGTTTAAATAGGATGATAATCAGGAGCTATTTACGTAGAGTTCATGATCTTATTCAAAGACTGAAAAATCATTTGCAGCTTTGCAAAAAAAATATTTTGACAGCAGTGCCAGTTGGATGTGTCATCACTATCTTAGCCCATACAAAATTTGCTGTCTCCTTAGGACCATTTACATTAATTTGTTTTCTGTTATAATAGTGCTCATTGTGACTGCACAGATAAAATGAGGAATTTTAAAATTTAATGAAAAGTTCTGAGTATGGCCTCTTTTTAGGAGACCTGTGTACTTAACATTCCCATAAAGAGGTATCAATCATTTCTACAAACGGAGGATAGCTTTGTACACCCTAGTCCTTATATGGGCACAGCCTGAGGCAAAAATTTCTAATAGAACGGGGGATTCCTGCGCTGCTTCTCCCACCGCTGGCTGCATCAAGCCCTCACGAAGCAAGCTGTGGTTAGAGGTTCTCCAGAAGCACTACTGCGTGCTACAGTTTCATTTGACACCTCACGCCTCAGCAGCTAACCTGCAATAGTTTAACTCAGGAAACAGAGGCAATTGCACTTAAGAAGGACAGGGTTTAGTATCTATCTACCCTATGACTTTTCATTTTTTGAAACTATTGCCAAAAAGTTTCTGACTTTCCTCAAGAATAAAAAGTTTTTGATACATACTATCAGTCTGAAGTTCTCACCATAGCATTCACTAAAGATCAATTTTTATTAGACATTAAATCAGTTTTATTTAACTATTAGAAAGCTGATTAGCAGGTGTGTTGTACAGCACTCACACAGTCTCCAAAGCAAGCTCTGGGATTTCATCATGAAGAACTTAAGAGCAACTAGTACTTCAGATTTGATTCTGCTACGATTTCTTTCCTAATGTGATTAAATTAACAAAACTGTTGCTGTTTGACAATGGACTCTCACTACTGTTCATATCCAGGGAGAACACGAATCTTCTCTGTAGCTCCAAAACATTCTCTTGGCATGATCCCTATGAGATTTAGGCTACACTCAAGAAGTAGTGATCCCCTAAATTAGGTAAATCTTTCATAAATTTTGCTTTCAGCCTTAAAAAAGCAAATTAATCTCTTCCTATTAGCCCTCACATGGTTCAGGCCTATGACACTTTCCTGGCCCACACAAGGTTCAACACAGCCAGGCTGCTTCTTCCCTCTTGGACTGCCAGATTGCTAGTTCCTTATCTAAGCCCTTATATTGTTTACAGACACTTCCCTGGACATGCCAAGCCACCTTTCAGCACCTTGCTATCTAAATATTTACAATCAAAAGTACAGCTTCATAATTTCAGGTTTCTCTTTATGAAATGAACTACTCGAACTACCTAGACTTCTTAAGTTAAATATACAGTATTGTGATAGGTCGTGGCAGAATCTTCAAGCTAAAAAAACCCACCCAAGTAATGTAATGTAAAGTTTTAATTCTGCATTTGGTTTCATGCAATTTTTCACCTAGAACCTGATTATGTGCTAAAAATTTATTCAAAAAACTGATTAACGTGTCAAAGGCATACTCAGATTGTGTTCTACCAGCTTCTATGAAAGCTCAAAAATCAAACACAACTTTTTAGTTAGTGATTTCATAGCTGCATTCCCATGAATCACACGGAATAAAATCAGTTTATTAGTTCTGCAGCAGAACCTTGACTCACTGGCCATACTCAGCAACAGCAGAACAATCAGAATACGCAGGAAAACAGACACGAAGGAAATGTATGTTAATTTAAAATAGATGAACCGGCCCACCCCAAATCCAAGAGCAGCCCATCCTTCCCCTTGTTTATTCCCTCATCCCACAAAACCACACACTTTTCCTTACTAAATTTGCAACAATATGCACAAATTTTATTGAAGTAGTTTCACTGTCGGCTTGCTTGCCATGACAGCAAGGGTCATTATGAAGTTCATCTTCTCTGAGCATTCTGCCAGTGCCTTTTTGGATCTTTTCAAAACTTGGCTTTTTTATTAGTAAGTCTGCTCTCCATTATTCGAGGATGGCCACCTTCAAGTTACATAGCTAGTAGATAGTACTCTGGATGAATTTAAGTTTTTATTCTTCTGAGGAACTGAAAAAGAGACTGCAAAAGCAAAGGACACAAGACACCTCTAGTGCAGAGGCAAGACTCTGTAGGTGGAAGCTGCAAGCAACTCAAGTCTTCCTTGTATCAGGCACAGAAAGGGATGCAATACATACTTCATCACTGCTTTACAGGATGCACATGGATGCATCTAAAAAAGCTGAGGATACAAGTCTTTACTGTTCTATTTTTAAAGCATTGCCAAAATACACTGAAAAGCTATATGCCAGTCCACACCTGTATTAGGTTTCTCCCTAGATAAATGCTATGTATATAGAAGGTTTTTTACTCCTTTAGGCTGCCTAGGAAGAGATGTGTTGTCCTAATATACTAGTGCAATTATCCATTTTCAGAATAAGGATCACTTGTTTAAGAACAGCATCTTTGTCATTAACATTCTGAAATTTTAATGCCTTAACCCCCTCCAATCCACAATTAAAATATCTTCTACCTTTACTAGAATATTAAGAAAACAACCAAAACCAGAAGAGAAAAACTAAGTATTCCATGTGTGACCCAGCAATGTCTTGTATAACTAAATTCCACCTACTAAACAAAATTTGCTTTTAAGGTGTATGCTACTTACCCAGTAATTAAATCCAGTATACTCCATGGCAAAGTTACGGGACCATTATTGTAACATTTTAGAATAAAAACACCAACAAAACTTAACATAAAGCTGTAAACAAGAATATAAATCAGGTGCTCATGTGGCTGTACTGTGCACATTTTCCTTTTTATGAAGAAGTTTCTGCCTACAAGTTGTGCCTTAACATAAGAAATAGTAAGTCCTTTTTTTGAGCCACAGGACATTAGTTTCTCAAGTTGTTTTCCTTCTAGCTGTTTTTCCTCATATGGCTTCCTTTCTTCTAGCTCTAGTATAAGTAGTGATGAGTTTGCCAGGAAGTACATGGTTCAGAGCATCAATACACTTCCACTGGTAGCAATTCTGTTGCAGAATCAGATACATAGACCTATCTTTCTTTTTGAACACAGCAGGAAATGGCTCTTCTTTGTGACAGACTAATTTATTTGACTACTGAAAAGGTAGTTAAAAGACTGTCTATGAATTTCATGCTTTAATGAATTATTTCAAACCTCCAGATGGCAGCTAAGTCTGGAAAGACTGGGAACTAGACTGTGCAAATGGAAGTATCTCAGGCTGATGTATGAAAAAAGAGTCCTTGAGCAGGACTCAAAAGTATTCTTTCTCTCCAAAGGCAGAAAGTTGTATTTACCACCACAAGGGGCAGTCACTGCTTTCAATACTAAACACCAAGAAATATAAAGCAGACAACTGGGACAAAATCATACTACAAGCTCAGCTTCACAGGTATAGCTTTTGTTGGGGTTTTTTTGGTGGATCGGTTGCTTTTGTTTGTTTTCAGTTTCCATGAATGTTTTGCACACCAAGGCAACAAAGGCAGCAAGGCAAACTTGTCCTCAGGTCTTCATGCTAGTATTTTGATAAATAATTATCTAAGCCATGCAGTTATATACACACATACGTATACCGTGAGATTGCATGATTTGTGGCATCAACAATTAACGAGACCATCTGTTTCACAATGGCACTAATAGAGCAGCATAGGTAGAAGGTTTTTTCACCAGTGGAAGGACTTCACTGTTTACCACAAATGTATCTATAGGCTTCTTTTGCTGAAGGATCCAAAGCAACTGGCATAGCAAGTTTCCCCAAGAACTTAGTACACATTATTTCTCCTTGCTTCCAACCACAAACTGTTTCAGTTGGTCCAATAAAAGACTGTTTCTTCTCACAAACCTCATGTCAGCTTAGACAAAGGTCAGAACTCATCCATTTATTTCATTAGATATTCAAAGTGCCCACAAGCTACATGCTGTGCCACAATAAAAACAGATGTGCTGCTATGTACTCCTTTAAACAGAACGGAGGTTCACCCTCACAACAAAATTCTGAGATAAAAGCCTGGTAAGATCATAACACTACACAGCTACTTTGAAGTCTTAAGTCTTAGATTTCTGGGAGATTTTTCTTGAAATTTTGTAAGTGCAACTAACAACAGCAGGCAAGCTCAAAAGCAAGTCTTCTATCTCGGGCTGCAATTTCACTAGCAGTGAGGTGACCTAAGTGGCCTTCTGCAGTCAAAAAGAAAGATCTCACTCACTCTTCCATCTCAGTTCTACAAATGGATCTTGTGTAAGGTGGCTTGAAATTTCTGCCAACATAGAGAGTTACCAGTTTTTGAAGAGAGATTTAAAGTACCAAGTCGATTTTCTTGTGGTTTAGTAAGTTTAAGCTGTTCAGAGTTCTAGGAGCAGAGCTGGAAAAAAACCCTACTCTTTCTTTCAGCTGCTAAGCTCCAAGCTTAGCTCATATGGAATCAGGTTTAAACTCTGAACTTGCCATTTACTAAGGGAAAGGATAAGTAGGCCTCACATGAAAGAAAACAGGCTACAAAGCAGATTTAATACACACACGAAGAAACATTTGGTATTTCTAAGGCTCGGAGTGGAGCCCCATATTCAGTCTGTATTAGAAACCGGTTTGCTTAAATAATATTAACAATCCACCTGCAAATAAAAATTCCTGTCTACGCAGCATCTGAAAGCTTTAAAAACTGCACTTTTCCTTCTCCAGAACAGAGAATGTACAGTGCTGTTCTAATGGGACAGATTCATGTTTAACATTTTTATTTCTCTAACCGTATTTTCACAATGACCAGTATGATTTATACAGCACTAGATTACAATACATGTCTGACCCAGAGTAGGAAATGCTGTTGCACTGACAGGCATGTGTGGCAGTTTGCACCAATCTCGCAATTTTATGCCTATTTGAAGTAGGTTTCATGTCTGATCTGGCATACAGCCTATTGATAGAAAACTCACCCCTCAACGCTCTTTGAACAGATTTAACCCAGCAAAGCAAGTTTACACCAGATCAGCACTTTATGCCACAGAGCTGTGAAATACTCAGTGTCACTTCAGGAGTTTTAAAGCGCAAGTTACTGTATCATAGAACCATGACCTCAAGCTAGTCAGGATTACAGCTAAAACTTAAGTCTGCTTAGCATTTTTGCTGGTCTTGTCCCTGGAATTGATTCTCCAGACCCACACTGGCCTTTATCAGTTGACCAGTATGGGCTGCTTATATGGTGCATTATGAATTCTATTCAGAGACAGGTATGGGTTAAATTTTTCAAGGAAGGGTATTTTTAACCCATACTGGGTTCTCCCCATTCAGTTCAAAATACAATCCTACAAACAGCTGCAGTTACACAACTACTGGGACTGCCTGTGAACAAAAGAACAGTATGTCCATGCCTGTAATAAACTATTAAAGCTAAAAGACTGAAGAATGTTTTAATATATTAACTGTACCTGACAAGATTTTAACAAGTCTGAGCTGACCAAACAGGCAACAAAATACAATCTGGTTCAGCATTTTTAAACCTCTAAGGGCAATTCTCAGCATCCAGAAAACAAGAACAGCAAATAAAGTACAAAACCTACACAGTTCACTTCTCACCCATCTCATGAGCACTCTTTAGGGGCTCACAATGTATGGCTTAAATAATTGAAGCAAGATGCAAACTAAAGGTGAGAAGCTGCTTTTATGCATACAGAATGCTTTGGAGCAGTAGTAACCCACAACCACCTTCCAAGTAAAAGACAAACAAAGGCTAATATGTAAATGGCTTTAAAGCCTTCTAGTCTTCCCTTGAATAAAAATACATTTAAAGTTATAGCATCTGAAATATAAAGAAGAAAAAAGCCAGATGATACTAAGTTTCAGATACTATAACCCTCAGGAACCTCAGCTACTTTGTGATTTTCACAACTATGTTTTGCCTGTCTCTTCCAAAGCAACTTCTGGTACATAACAGAGTGCAATGTAGCTGTATAACTTCACCAAAAATACAGAGAAATAACACATGATAATGTAATGCACGAAAATGGTGCACACTACTTCGCCTGTTTTCGGCACGAGAATATAAAATATAATTTACAGTAGAGGCAAAAAAATTACTATTTGCCACACTGTTGCTTGGATATTGTTAAAGAACCTGCCTTTAAACATGAGGAAAAGAAAAGTATGTTTACCTGTTGCTTCTGGTACGCAGTGTTCGGGTTAATTTTGGACTCCAAAAGAAGAGAGCCTAGAAAAAAAAAGTTCCACTTATTTACATGTGCACTAAAATTTTAATCTCCACATGAATTTTCTGATCACTCTTTCCTCAAGCAACAAGTCTCTTAACCCCTATCCTTGAGCTTTGTATTTCATTTGTCCCTCAGAGATATTGTTCACAAAGTACAGAATAATTGAGAGTGCTCTGAAGACTGAATTTTAAACCTTTCTTATTCTGAGTAATGACTTTTCCACAGAAAATTTTTTAGAGATTATGAAGTCTGCAGGTCAGCACACCAAAAGTATCACAACGGCACTCCAGAGATTACCTATGGTTGTTTTGTGTGAAATTTATATTCATATGGTATTTGTTCTTAAAGGTTAGCTAAAACATTTATTTTCCTGGGAAGCATATCTAGAAACTAATGCTTAGAGCAGCAACCACTGTGACTGCTAATACCAAAAACTTTCACACAATAAACTCAGGAACAATGGTTTCACAGCAGGTTTTACTGATGTAAGACACAGAACAGCAATTCCATTCTCATGTCTGTGTCTCCTTTCCCTTCTTTTTGCGTGTTAGCATTATTTTGTCACATTTAAACGATCTGAAGGGTTGAGCTATGCAAAAACAACCCTTAAAACTGATTTTATTCTTGGACCAATCACTTCCCTCATCCACCTTGCTACTCAGCTGCACTAATGCTAGAGCAGGACTTAAATTTACGTATCTGCAGAGCTTTACTCAGCTTACACGAAGAAATACTGATAAATTAACTTGCATTGTCAATCATATAACTAAAACATAAGGCTGCAAGCACTCCTTTAAAGTGGCATTCTCCATTCACTTACCTGTTTAAATTTATTCTTTAAGAACAGCCCGAACTTTCTTTATTCTTTAAGAAAAGCCCAAACTTTAAGAGAAGTGTTAACTTCTCAGTTTCATCACTGCAATTCTAAGGCAAACATACTACTAGAATATGGGCTGCTCTCCATCTGTTCATCCCCTAGCCTGGACTGATACTGGGGGCTGCCCTGACCCATGTGCAGCACTTGCACCTCATGAGGTTCACAAGGGCCCACTTCTCGAGCTTGTGCAGGTCCATGTGCATGGTATCCTATCCCTTAGGCTTGTCAACCACACCACTGCAGCTTGGTGTCATCTGCAAAACTGCTGAGAGCACAATCAATCCCTCTGTCTGACACTGACGAAGATGTTAGGCTGGGGGATGTGAGGGAAGAGACTGAAGAACAAGATCACAAAACTTCACTTGCCGTAAGAGTGGTCTATCATTAAAGAATTACATAAATATCAGAACATTCTGTTGTCTCATAAAAAAGGTTACTACTTCATGAATTTAGAAGCTTTACCAATGGTTTTTATATCCATTAGCTTACTATGTATGTGATCATCAGATACAATTAAGTATTTTTTAAAAATTAATGTACCCGCAAAGGCTGCTTGTTCCTAATTTTTAGGTCTGTTGTTCTACAAGAGGCAGCCTTCACTAATGAAGTTGGCTTGAGAAGCTATCACTGTCTCAACTGCTCTTGGAGTAAAAGTTGTTTACAAACTCAGATACAATTCAACAACAAAACTGAAATAAATACCCCTCAGGAGAAAACAAGACACAAAGAAAAAGCTCTCTTGCCTCAAGCCCAAATACACCATTCAGATTTTTTTGAGTTTTTCCAGTTTTCTAACTTGCACAAGCTCTTTTAGCAAAGCAGCTTATTTGTTTAAGTGTAACCACGTAACTAAAGAAAAAAATAATCACAAACCATACAGCAGGACAGAGAAGGAAAACATTTAAGATGAGGTTTACCAACAAATCCAATACATTGCTCATACTTTGGCCATAGTCTCGAGCTTTGAATTTTGGGTTTGCCTAATGAACATCTAAAACCAGCATTTCCTTTTCCATTACAGTCATCAGCTACACAGAGTCAGTCACACTTTCAAAATCCCAGCTTCTGCTACATGAAGTTTTAGAATATTATTTGTGCTATTAAATTGGCTAACTTCTAGAAAGTCTTTACTGCCTAGAAATACTTAATACCAGCAAGTATGAATTAGAATGTTCTAAGACTCAAAAGTAATTGATAATTTCAACATCATATTTCGATGGCTGAACACAGACCTACAGAAATGTAAATCCCAACATTAGAAGAATATCCTATATAACTTGAATGCCATGTTTGACAAAATACTATTTTAAAAAATTGAAACAATTGAACGCAGACACTTCATCTTCCAAGCTAGCAGCAGACACTAGAGAATCACTTCTTTACTAGACTTATCAAAAAAGAGCATTACTTCTTTGCTACTAAACCTGATGCTTGCAGGAAAGACAAACCAAGCTTTATAAGGCTTGAATTGCTTCTCACTACTATATGATTCCACTTATTCCTCACCATTTGGGACAATAACTAGAAAAATACTGATCTGGAGATAGAAACATACTGAAGGGTAAATTGTGCTCTGTGACTAATAACTGCCCCAAATTCATCCTTCTGGAGAATACGATGCTCTATTTGTGCAATAAGTTCCCCAAAAAGGGTTCAACAAGTCAAAAATCAGTGACTATTCTACTAGTTAGTTCAGTGAGTTTATTTCATACACTAAGTTTTACAGGATCAAGCCCCTCCCTGGTAGGAGGCAATGTTAAGTCTTTGTTACTTGCATGTGTAAACTAGGCAGCAGTAACAGATGTCTGAAACACAGATATATTCTTTAGAAAAAGGTTCCAGAGATATAACACACCACAAATAAACGTCTTTTCCATTCACAGTGATTATCACTTGTTTGAGATGCTTTTGCCATAAACATTACTCTCTATGTAGATATTTTTCCATTGGTACTATGCCAGAAAATGTTAAGACTATTCACTCTACTTCAAAAAAATACACCAACAAAATTTCATCTTCATTGACCCAATAACTCTATTCAAAGTTACGTAAGACCTGAAAACTCACCTTAATACAAGCTATGTTTTTAGTAAGTGCTCCAAAATTATGCAGATCTAGCTATTTTTAAAATTACAGCCTTGAATGAATTTGTAAAGGTAACTGCAAAACACTGGTGCTAAAAAATAACATCTGAAACCATCAATAAAAAAGAAAACTGATTTGCAGAATTCTGATACCTTCCACTGTAATGCAATACAGCACAGCTGGGGGTTTTGTTAGTAGAAAACACCATTCTGTGCTGCAGAAGAAATGTGTGTATAGGGAAAGACTTGCTCAAAACATATTACAGATATACAGATACTCGATGCTATTTTCAATTATATTTAGAGACATCAAATATCCCAATCAAACAGTCTTAAACAGCAAATTTGCAGATTTGTTTACAAATATGCATATGGAAGAGACCAGTTAATCTGGAACACTGCTCCTCTCCCACCAAACTGTGATATGAAGTCCTCCTCAAAAGAAAAAAAAAATAGTGCTGCTCATTACCCCTCACCAGTATAAACATGTTTACATTTAAATGAAAGTTTCAATTCAAGACCTGTTTCTTGCAAGATGCACACAGAGGTTTAAGTTCTGCAATCAGTTCTGCTGCAACCTAATCACAGAAACTAATCCTCAGAAACTCAAGAAATGGCTCAAACCGAGGCCCAAGAAAATGTTCTACAACTGCAAGAAACTATTCCTGAGTATAAGACACTTCTGGAGGGTCAAACCCAAATATTAAGGAAAGGGGAGAACTAGGACAAAAAAAACAAAACCGCCCCCAATTCTTCCCCTCCCATGCTTTTTTAAATTTTGATCTAAGATAAATACTGCGTTGCTTTCCTAAAAACGAGCCAATAAAATCAGTCCCTTGAGTTTGAACAAGGTAAAACAAACTTAAGCCAAATTTTGTCTAAGCCTTCTGCTAGATGTACAGGTTTACTGATACCTGCACTACAGAAACAGCAAGGATGGGTGCTTGCCCTGTGGCAGAAGTTATTAACATACAGACTTCAGAAGCAGCAAACTACAACGTCTGAATGAAAACTGCAAGAGTTCCTAAAAGACAGCTCACAAATATGGCCTGCAATGGAGGGGTTAACTTTGGCTTGTCGAAAAGTTTAGATACAAGACCAGTAAGTTTTAATTAAAGATTTAAGCCTTCAAATTAACACAAATTACTTGAACAGAAACGTTAACTTTAGAGGTCACTTCAGTCATCTGGGCTCAGAACAGAAAGAAGGTGATCTGAAACCATGCAGTAAACCCCAAGAAGCACAAAGACATTTTAAGAACGAGGCAGCCACAGCAGCCTAAAGTACCATGTCAGAAATGGGTAAGAAATTAAAGGCTTCTGGTTACACACAAAAACTCACATGGTAGGTGATAATTTGTAAGAAAAGATTCCACTATTGCTCTGCTGCAATTCAAGTAGAATATACTGCAACTAGGAATCACACAGCGAAACTTTTCAGGGTTTTAAATAAAAAGTGAATAGCTATTAAAGTGTAAAAAAAATCACAGCTTCATGCTTCAAAGCATAATATACCTGATATGAAAGCAGTTTATGGTATTTCTGTTCTGAAAATGATTACTCCAAATTGTCTGCAATGACTCTTAACAGTTTAGTGCCTGGGAACATCAGACATTCAGCTAGCAACACAAATCACTTATCTGCTCTAAATTATTTTATTTTAAGATGGTGTTAAACACCAGCACAAGTTAAAAAACCACTCCTACAGATAAATATCCCTTTTATTGAGTTCTTATTCCTCCAATTCCAAATGACAGCTTACCTTGGACATGGCATACTGATTGTATTTCCCTTATCTGAACTGACTGCGCTATAAAATCTCAACCACTTGTAAAGCAGCCTACTACACCAAGTCACAGCTGCAAAATCCAAAGATTGAACTGCGTGCTAGCCCACGTGGTCAGCCAAAGAAACCACTGGTAATTCTGCTGTTGATCTGTGCATAGCCAAACTGGCCGCTCAACAGGAGTGGGAATTTCCCACACACATCAGGAACTACTGCTCACATCCCCACGACCTCCTCTACTCAGGAAATGGAGCCTGCACCTTCAGGCAGATCCCGAGGTTTTCTGTCAGCTTCCTGGAGTAAGTCAGTAAGAACATTCCAGCGTGCACAGGATGAATCTCAGCTCAAAGGCTAGGAAAAGCTGGTTTAGAAATGCAGGAAGGAAGAAGTTTCATTGTGGAAAGAGGAGGAGCTGACAAAGAAAGACAATACAAGAATGCAATGGAAACATGGAGGCAAATGGTGCACAGGTCCATTCCTACTACTTGTATGTCCTTGATAACTGGGAAAAAGTTAAAAATCATAGTCAACTATTTCATTTAGTGAAGAAAGCATGCAAGGAAAACACAAACTGCACAACATATAAAACCCAGGTATGGCATTACCTTTTTCCAAATAATTTGCTCACATGTAAAAATGACTATTTGCCTTCAAAATTAGCCCACAAACAACAGACACTGGGAGTAAACAAAATATAAATCAAATTTTATGAGGTGTTTACACAAGCAAGTTAGAAAAACTAGCTATTAATAGAGTGCACATTTACCCAGGAATGATACTACCTACTATATCAAGAACTTTAACTCTGTATATTATTCAATACTTTGAAATACAAAGTATGCAGTTTGAGAGGGGTCTAAAGTGTGTATCCTACCAAATAAACATCTGTGTATTAGATGCAATTAGTAAGTTTGAGACAGTTCTGCTTTGATTAGAGTATCTTTGCTATGCAACACAAAGCAATGACTTAATTTTAGTTTTTATACCAATTTGTATCTTTCTTCTTACAGACATTCATTTACAGGTGAGCTGGCAACAAAAGTCCAACTCAGGTTCTAATCAGTTTGAAGCACACATATCCCACTCTAAGTTAATAAATGGATCTTAGCTTGAATGAGCTATTTCTTCACAAGCAGGTTAGGAACTGCAGTTCTTTTGATTTCTTTTCTAAAACAAATTAAAAAAAAAATCAGAAAACTTTTAATGTATAGGAGACATGACAGTTTTTAAACATGACCCCAACAGCCATGTAGGCAGCCAGGACGGTATCTATGACAAAACATACCGTAAAAATTAGCCTAAAAATTTGGTGATAGCTTTTTTAAGTCCCTTGTCATGTTGAAATTAAACTAAATCTACTTCTGTTTTGGATATTTTCTCTTGCACTATGAAGCTGCTCAAGGTTTAAATGCATCTTCCTCATCGTAAAATAAATAAAAATCAGGTGTCAGTTTAACCTTTTAAAGTACAATCAAGAAACTACAAGATCTCTCCGGGGGCTTATCAGAAGCTCAGTTACCAAAATCCTATTTAGATGACTGATTCCTCCATATCAGTTTATGAGCTTTGCCGTGGAGATTACGTATTGTACAGTTTGTCAGAACTTTTTCAAAAAGTAAGGATTAATGATTCTCAAGTTGCTGTTCATCCTACTTCCTACAATAAAAAAGCTTAATAAATAAAATTACAAGGTCTGTTGACAGTCACAAGCTACAACTAGATCTACAAGTCACTAAATACCGTAGCTATACATCTAATGAAGTAGTAAGTCATGCACTGACCGACTTTTACAGCAAAATGGTACAAGCCTGATATTGTAAAGCACACATTTTAAAATCTCTGATCACAGCAGTCATGAACTCACTTAACCAATAGCCAAGACTAGCCCAAACATGTAGCTACAGGGCTAGATATCACTACTCAACTTATACTACTGACATACGTTGCCAGAAAACGTGGAAGAATAATCCATCATTTTAAATTTATTTTCAGGAAGACCTAGAACTGCTGAAGGACTGAGAAGTCTCATCCCATTAAAATAAAAAAAAGCATCTCTGAAAATGCTGTTCTGTCCATTGTATTGTCTTTACTACCATAACTGTATTCGAAAACTGTTGATAGCTGTTACAATGCCTTACAGAATTCTAAAAGCTACCAAAGAAAAGGGCAGGTGGAAAAAGCAGGGTGTTAACCATCCAACGACTTCCTAAAAACAAATACTAAAGAACAAGATCTAAGTTTTGAACAACTTTCATGAGAGGATCGCTTCCAGAAACATCCAACGATCAGTTCTGAAACTAGACCACTAGATATCCAAACCCATGCAAGATTTACAACCAGACCTGAACGCATTTTGCATGCAACACTGTATTCAGTATGAACCAAGTGCCTACTATGCTTGCACTTGATGGCAATCTTCTATTTTTCACCTGGCCTAGGACGAATGAACCCTAGTTAATGACTACTCACTTTTAGGAATACCATTTGAATTATGCAGCAAAACATTAAGGCAACAGACACAAAGCTACACCCAGTTCCTTTTCTGGGTAGGCAGAGGAAAGACTGTACCTTCAGCCGTACACACTTACCATCACTCTCTGCCCTGACTAGCAGGGACATGCCCTTGAGCCTCTCCACGTAGCAAGAGGACACATGCCCTGTGCCTCGATCATCCCACTGGCGGTCCTCATTTAGCGTGTACACCTTCACCCTCCGCCGGGTGTCCGTCATCCTGCCGCCTGCCACACCGCAGCCACCACTCTGGCTTCCAATCGCTGGAGGAGCAGAAGGCTGGTCGGGGGCCAGGCCCCCCTCAGGGGAGGGGAGCGGGAAAGAAGGGAGCAGCCCCACACGGGCACGCCAAGCAAACTCTTCGTACTGCTCTTCAGTGCCCCAACGGGATCCTCATTATCGAGGGTAACAGAGGATTGCGGAAGAGAGGGAAACGAGGTGAAGATGTGAAACGAGGAGCTGCTCCTTCAGGTACAGTCAGACGCTGCACAAAAGGCGAGTAAGCCTAGGCAAGGAGAGCCGCAGAGAGGAAAGAGGCTCTTTGCAGGGCGAAGGGCGGGCAGGAGAGGCGGTGAAGAAGCGATCCCGGAGGAGAAGGGGATCCACGGTAGTGAAAGCCGCGGCGGACAGCCGCCGGCCCAGCGTGACAGGAGCAGGCGTTCCTGGAAGCCGGAGCCCTGCCGAGCAAAACAGGGGGGAGGCTGGTAAGGCCGGAGGGAAGCAGAGGAAGGGAGGCAGGCGGGAGAGGGGCCGCTCGCCCCGGCCTGTAGCCCAGCTCTATTGTGCAGCAGCTGCCCAGGCCCGAAGCCCCTCGCTCGCCGTCCGTCAGCGCGGGGCTCCAAGGAGCCGCCCTCCTTCCCGCCGGGGCTGCCCGGGGCCTGCGGACACTGCCCGTCCCGGGACAGGGTGAATGGCCAGCGGAGCTCAACGCCCTGTCTTCCCCATGGGCTCCGGTCGCAGGCGGCGGCTTCACTCCCAGCGTAACTCCGCCGCCATGTTCTTCTTCCTCCTCCTCCTCTTCCTCCCGGTGCTGCGGCGCCTCAGTCCCGACTCCCCAGCGCGCCCTGCGACGTGGCTGCGCTTCCAGGCGCTCGGCGGCCCAGCCGGCAGAGAAACGCTATGCCCTGCGGAGGGAGGGGGCGAGCGGCAGCGGCTGGTGCGGCCCAGCTCCCTCCGGCCCCGGCTCCGCCTCAGTCACTGCGCGGCCGCCATCTTGGTTTCACCTCTCACTGGAGGCGCGGGGTCTCCCAGCCAGCGGCGGCACGGGCCGCCCGCCGGCATTTAAAGAGCCAGTGGCCCCGCGCGGGGGACGCGCGTGTGGCCGTGGCCGCGCCGTTACCGCGGACGTGGGGAAGCCGCCGGCGGCCCTCGGCTTTGTGGTTTTCTTTCTTTTCTTTCTTTCCTTTCTTTTCTTTCTTTCCTTTCTTCCTCTCCTGTCACACCCTGCCGAGTGATCCCAAAGTTAAACAGCTTTTGGTTGAATGTCTGTTGGATCTCCGCAGTCGTAGATGGGATCAAACAATTCCAATAACAAATAGAAGCTGTCGAGGCTCTGCTTCTGCCACTGCTGCCAACATCTGAGCATATGTTTGACAGATTTCCCTAAAATATGTGAAAACACTGGTGCACTTGGGACCCCACCAGCACCCCTGTAGAAGAGAGTCCATTTCACAGTACATTCTAGATACACAGTGTATATGGGAGCACACTGCAATATATACTCCGTTATTTTATGCTTTTGAACAAGTACTGATACTTGTTTATCAAAGTGAGTTATATTTCGGGTGGTTTGAGACAAAACCACAGATTTGCAGCTTTCACCTCAGAATTAATTATGTGTCACAAGGAAGCCTCTAGTCAAGCTATGTTTTCCTTTGTCCATCTTCTATTTCGTTTGCCCTGTGACAAAGACAGTGTTTGGTTCCAGGATTGATAGCCAGCTTCCCGAACAATCTCCGCAGGGTCACAGCACCAGCCGGACTGAGTTCAAGAGATGTTTAGACACTGCTCTCAGGCACATGTTGTGACTCTTGGGGTGTCCTGTGCAGGGCCAGGAGATGGATTTGATGATCCTGATGGGTCCCTTCCAAATCAGAATATTCTGATTGATCTAACTGATGTGCCCAGTTAAAGTCATTTGGCCTTCGCTCTGATGCCCAAGGGCTGGTTAAGAATACAAGAGCCTTCAAGAGTGTTGTTTGGGTGCCTGTGATGTAGCTGATTGTATGTTGTGCATGTTGTTCTCAGCGTGGTTCTCAGCTTGGCTAAAGCAGCGACAGGTTTGAAGAGATTCAGATGTCTGAGAACTGTGGATTGTGGGCCCGGCTGAAGGGGAACCACCACACAGCATGTGCACAGAAAGATGCTCGTCACCTTCCTTTGATGCCCTGGGCAACTCTTGAGGGGATGTTCCTGATCAGGTGCTGTGATAAAACTTCTCTCAGGCCAGTCTGGAGATGGATTTTTGTGACTTTAGAAAATATTGATGTCACTTAGAGAAAACTCTGTAGGACCGTTATATTCGTGTACCATTTACAAATTGTACCCTCTTGTGGCCATCAGATTAAGTAGAGACCACACTGCTCACTGCAGTTTTGATTTTTTTAATTGAAAACAAGAACTTAAAACTGAAATCAGGTTTCAGTTTGCATAGTTTGCTTTATGAAAATGTTCAGCTCAGCTTCTTTTAATGGGCCTTGTTTTATTTTGATACCATTCTGAACAATGTTCAGTCCAACAATAGTGCCCACTTGTCAGGTTTTAACCCAAGTCTCATTATATTTGGGAAGGGGTTTTATTTTTTCAAACATTTCTACCCCTGTCATTCCAGAAAAAAGGGTTGGGCATTGAGAGCAACTTCCCATGCTGGAAAGCAGTTGTGAAAGAAAGAAACATTCTTTCTTTCTTTCTTGGAGTAATGAGTTAGAAGGCAAGTCTGTCATGTCACACCTCAATTTCTTCTCTCTATTTCTAGCGGTTTGACAGTTTGTGTCCAGAAGGAAATATCTTCAGGCATCATGAGAGTCTGCTCTTAATTGAGTTAAAAAGTTTAGGCCCCTTTAATTCCTGTAAATAATAAAGGACCTAGCCCTGACAGAAACTTTGGCCCACCAGGAACTGAGTAATAAATGATGAGATGGAGTACTGAATACAGTTTTAAACTTTCATATTCTTAGGAAAGTAACTACACATGGATCAACGTAATAGGAATAAGCCTAAACTGGGTTTACCATAGAGAGCTACTTTCTTGCACAGCAGTCAAGACTGAAGAACAAGATAACTTTTTCTTTCAGTGTCTAAAAACAGTTTTGGGAAAGAAAATCGCACTGTTATTATGAAGAACTTCAGGTCACACATAACTTTGGTCCTATGTACAAAGCCATTATTAGAGATCCTAAAACTCCTAGCTATTTTCTGACAAAAAAAATTATGTTAGGGAAACTAACAACTTCAGAATTTATTATGGTGAAGATTATTGCTAGAATGAAAGTCTGTGCTTGCCTGAGTATATAGTTATGGCTATATTCAGTATGTGCAAACAAGGTTACAAATTATACTACACACAGGGACACTCGCTATGTCTTCTTGTTCCTAAGGCATATATTCCGACTTGTGCCCCAAAAAGCTGTGGAAAATGAATGACTGAGTGAAAAGAAAAAATTACATAGAAAAATTATCATAATAGGAGGAGTCTATGAAGAAGAAGATGTCTATACAGGAGTCAGAATATTGTGACCAAGAAAGAGGGGAGATTCAGGAAAAATATGTTTCTATTTTAGTGGGGAAGCAAACACAGCAATTTGAAATAAATACATACAGTAGACAAAAAACAAACCTAGCAATCATTACAAGTTATGAAGCACAGAAAAAATGGATAAGAATGTCAAGAGTTATGCATAGTTGGTAGTTTTAGGAACAGCTCATATTTCCTAAATCTTAACATTATTATGGGGCTATTCTATCAAGATTTTTTAAAGTGTTGATATTGATACAAAAAAAAATTAGAATTGTTTAATAAATAAATTTGTTCTATACTTGAAATAATGTGTGATTTATTTGTATCATATGATAATGACTAAGTTATTTCCTGGTCATTATTGAGAAGGATATTAAACAACTTTTCTTAGAGACAGACATATTCAGGTATGCATGTCCTAAAGAACTTGAATTTGAGAGTCCTAAAGAGGCTTACATGTGTGATCTCAGGAAGCATGAAACCTTATTAACTTTTAATAAAGCTTAAATTATTGCAGAAATTCTGCCAGACATGAAGACTGACTATAAATATTCAAACTGGACAAGTGAGAACCCAGATAATAGTAGACTGATTTATCTGACATGAGTCACAGACAATAAATGCTCACACAGAATGCAATAAAGAATTATAAGATGGGCATATAGCAGTAGCAGCTTATGTGGCTTTAAAGAGAAAAATGTTTAATTTATTGTTAAATTACAAAGTTGCTCATAAGGGTAATGGTGCAGATATAATATACTCGAATAGTTCTCAGGTATTTTTCTGGAAAGTCAACATTGTATTCTGTGAAGAAAGCTCACATTGCATGGGTCAGATTTGAGGTGACTGGCATAGCTCAAAAGGAATTATTGATCAGTGTAGATGATCCTAGATGATTGTGAGAAATCAAGAGTAGGACTGATGCTATTTAGGATTTCTTGTAATGTTTAGAAAGTCAATGTAAAAGCTCTGTGCATAAAGTTGTGTATGACTCAGAGAGCCTGGAAGAATGGCAAGAAATGGATGAGGACATAAGGGTCAGAAACAGACAGGTTCACTTACTGAAGGTGCTGATGTAGAAGGAATGGCGCAGCCTGGGACAGCTGGGAAGGTTACTGGCAGCTGCTTCTGGCTTATTCCAGCTTTACAAATGTCTGTGAGCTCATAAGTGCTTCCCAGTAAGCACTGCATTTTTAAGGCAAGCAGTGACACTTTCACTTAAAATTTTGAGCTGTAAACAGTGTTTGTTCAAGACCTGATGGATGAGCATCTTAGGCAGCCAGGGTGTGGCCTGGTTGTGCTCTGACCTACACCTCCTAAATGGGACCCTTCAGATGCAGCCAAATACAGGGTCACATCTATGGGAATAAATAGTAAGGGAGCTCTGAAAGAAGCAAGGCTGCATAGTACACAAGCAACCCAACACAAACTTCTGATACTGCTCTGTGTCTGTAAGATCCTATAATATACTTTTTGGGTGTATTGTAAACTAGCACACTGTGAAAGAATGTAACATCAGGAATAAAAGTAGCTTTAATGCCACATTCTATACTTCTGGTGTCCTCACAGTCAACACGTTTTAAGAAATTGAAAAGGATCAGAAAGGACTGCTCTGAAGAGCTTTATTTTTTTGCAGATCCATTTGTTTTACTCCAAAATCTCAGATTCCTGCAGCATGCACTCTTTTGCAGCCATACTCTCCGAATCATGTCTCAGATGCTGCCACTCAGCTTTCACATCCTGCCACAGATCCCTGAGAAGCAGTAGCCCTGTTCCTTTACCTGAACCACAAACATGAACCTGTGAAGGTCAGCAGTTAAGATTCTGTGACTCTTCCTCCTACATAATGTGCATATGAATCCCCTCAACAGAAATGTCATCTCTTTTCTTTCAACTCCTACTGGCATCTTAATTTTCAGAGTACTGAAAAGACCTTTATCTTCCAAGCAGAGCTTCCTTTTAAGAGTTCTCTACAACTGCACAGTCATGCAAAGTCTGTATTTGTTTTGAATTCCTGTATGCCTCTCTGGAAACACTGCGTTTTATCTAAATATGTAGGCCTCATTATCAAAAGATTGAAGAGTTTCAAAGCACTGCTGATGCAGAGAACATGCCTGGGTCATTTATTCATCCAGCAGTGAAAATTCCCCTCCTTCTGAGAGGGGAACTCCAAGACATCTGAATTGTGCTAGCTGCCCTTGTGCAGTACATATTTCTATTTTCACATGTATTATTTTGCCCATGGACTGTGTTTGTAAAGTTTTTAGTAAGAGTTATTGAGTCCTTTTTTCCCCCTTTTTCTATGGCAGACTTCCTATTCCTAATTTTTGCTCCCATGTATTTTTTAAAATAAGGTTTCCAGTACTTTATCCATAACTCAGACTACAACAGGCTTCTCTTAGACCCACACATTTTATAGTCTTTTGAGAAAGTGATGGATAGATAGTCAGGAGTATGAGATCCACGTCATAACCCTTTTTCTAGGAAGATTTGCAAGTCCATCAGAAACCCATAAGGGCAAAAACTACCTCCATTTTTCTATTATATCTCTATATAATCACCTAAAAATTACTATCTGCTGCAATACTCTCATTAAAATAAATTCCTCATTACCTTAGGCACATCCTGAGGTGAGTGTGGGAACTGTTAAAGGTGTTTCCAGTTTGTGTAAATAAGAACTACATTGGTGGATTTAGAGTGAAAAGGGAGAAAGGCCAAAAGGGGTGGAGAAGGGACATTGTCAGAACCAGAACAAGACAGCAGCACATGGACACAGGTAGGTGGACACTCATCCATACACACACACACACAGAGTGTCAGCAGGTTGGTACTTCAATTGGAGCAGCCATCTGGGATGACTGGACTAGACCTGTGTAAATTTAGGATCAGGTTCCTGGACAAAAGCTAGTGAAAGTCACAATACTTCTGTATGTAATGAAGTGTAATAAATGTAAAAATATGTCAGAAACCTTAAAAAATGTCCTGAAAAAAAGAAGGAAGATGAGTTTTTTGAAGGAAGTAATTTAGAATCAGCCATTGTTCTGCCAGCAATTCAATATAAGTTTGTTTTTTTCAATTTTAAAAGATATGGGTCACTTCAGTGTTTGTGACAATGGCCTTAGAGATGCAAATAATTCAAGACTTGCACAGAACAGGAATGATTGTAGTGCAAGGTGCAACTAAGTAATATAAACAGATTGGGAGCACATCCAACTACTCAAGAGATTACTTTACTAATTTTAGTTGGCTCTAGTGTCTTCCATTTTGCATATGAAACCAACAAAGCAGAGGTGAGAACCTGATACCAGAGTCTGTGGAGGAGCTCTGCAGTAACAGAGGCCAAGCATTTAGGGAGGGAAATGTGCACTGTCCTCACTTTGCATCCCCTCTCTAGCTAAAAGCAAAGCTAAGTAGACCAAATGCAAATGAAGGTTTTGCTCTTATTGTTACCTAGAAAAAACAACATAAATTGTTATGGAATGGGTTTGCCTCAATAGCAACATAGAAATTCCTCTGATTCTACATTCCCAGCCTAGTCTCCTCTTTTTCCATATATATTACCTCCCTTCTGGCTCACACTAGAGATAGGATTTGGGCTCACACCCAAGATAGGATTTGGCAGACATCTCTAAAATCTTGAAAGGCATGAAGAAAGTCAACAAGGGTCAGTTGTTTGATGTCCTCTCCAATACGAGAACTGAGGAGCAAGAAGTCCAGCAAGTAGGTGGGATGATCAAAACAAGAAAAATTGTGCTTTTTTTCATAGCTCGTTGAAGAAAGTGATGGAATCCTCTGCTGCAAGATGACATCAATGCTGAAGTCAAACTTAGTAGTCCAATGTACTAATCTACTATGAGGGTCTCTTGCAGAGCATGGGTGGCCTCGAAGCAGAGCTCTCAAGTCAGACACTCCTGTGTCTAATGGGCAAAGGCATTAGAGGCATGTGGGCATTATCAGCAGATGTGCATGAGGAAGAAGGTGTGTGGGCCAGTAAGGTCTGGAGCAGTGAGGTGCGAAGGGGATCTGGCAGCTTTCACATCCCAGGGTGTTGAAGTGTGGGGTGACTGCAATGACACAGCTCTGCTGTGCACTGGGTGGTGCAGGACAGTAGGACTAAATCCACAGGGAGAATAAACAGTCCTCAATAAATTCAACTAGGACCACATTTGGACATTGTTAACAAAGACAGTGTAAGTACCTACAATTTCATTAATCATCACTGCAGCTTTTCACTGTATAGAAATTAATTATATTATTAGAATAATAGATATTAAATATTCACTAACAATTGTCTAAACTAATTAACATGCAGGATTTATCTGTGACATTTATGGCTTTCATTAGTGACAGAACCTGAGAAGATAATAATGAGAGAATGTATGATCTATAATAATGTATCTCAGTTCTATGTGTTTATTTGTGTTTAATACTGACTGAAAGAATATGGTGACAATTCTTTAAATTTTCTGAAATCTTCTGCATAAAACATCTTGTAAACATCTGCTCTATGATAGATAGGTGTTTGAGGTTCCCTGATGTCAAGACATTCTCGACTGTTTCAGATATGTGGTATAATACAGCCATTCACTTTAATGTACATGTATGGGGACAACAGAATTGCCAGTTGACATTTGCTGAGGTCCCCTGGAACAGCCACCTTAGAGCCTTGATCACTTAAAGATCTTACAGTGCTTTCCAGCAATGACAGTATTCTAGGGCAACTAAAGATAAAGGAAAACAAGACTAATTCCAGTCAGTAAAGCTGAAACCTTGATCCCTTCCTGCTTTCCTCTGTGCTTCTCACTTCTCATAATCCCAAATCATTGGGATTATGATTTATACTTTCCTGTTACCTTTTGTATTTGACATGGACCAGCACTAAATCCCTTCCCTGACCTTCTCAATGAGAAAACCATGGATCCAATCAAGCTCATCTTTCTCCTTTACTCATACAGCTGCCCTCTTTATATCTCTACTGTGTTCCTCCCAATTCCTTTCAGCACACCCAAATGAGTAGTGCTTAGGTTATGTTCTCACCTGCCATCCTGCTCATAGCTATCACTAGTTTGAAATCTCTGCTATATCATGTTCCCTGCTGTAGGACTACTCTCTGTGCTTGCAAGGTCCTGCATAACTTGGTTCCCCCTCAAGCCAAATAGATTTTTAGCGGTTTTTTTCCTTTCCTTCTCTTTCCTGTCTTATACTTGCTTTGAAAGCCTTCCCCTATCATTCAGCATGTTTATCCCATGTGTGGTGCTCTTCTTCTTCACATTGCAAATATTGTTCTCAAGTTTCCCAGGAAGTGACTTTTTGGGGATTCCAGCACAAAACCTTGTCATTTAGTTCAGTATAGCCTCTTTGTAGGCATGAGGAGTGGCAAGGGGGGAAAAAGATCCCTGATAATATTGCAAAATAACTGTATAGAGAATGCACTGTAGCCACAAACTATGGTGAAGGCATGGACATGGGAAAAGTAACAGTATGGGGGAAAATCAGAAATATGAGTTTAATAGGATATAAAAGTTTTGTTAATCACTTGCATTTTAAGCACAGGACATATTACGCAATTTTATAGTAGTTTAAACTCAAATCCATGCATTTCACAAAATGAAAGAAAAACTTGTTAGCAAAACAAGACTTCAGCCATTTAAAGAGGAGATGGTTTTGGAATGACAATTAAATGGCACTTTTCTAATTGCAGTACACTGAATGGTATCAGAATTGGGAACTGTGCTGTTTCTTGCCTCCAGCTATCTCAGTTCAGATCTTTCATAGCAGAAGAACTTAGGGATCCTGAGGGATTTTTTTTCCCCTCCAAAACACTGTACTGAAAATAACCCCCTAGGAGGTCATAGGGTTACATGGAAAATAGCAGTTTAATTTATTCATCCTAAATAGCAAAAGGCATACTTTAGCATATATTAAAAATAGACTCATTTTATGCACTTTTTCAATCTAGTGTCAGATTTTGCTGTTGATTTATTTCTGCACAGTGCATTCTCCTTAAAGAAATTTGTAGGCTGTTGTTGACAATTTCTTCCGATAAACGTGCACAAAAGAATAGCCAGGTTCATGGTTGTTTTGCAAAAATGAAAGCACAAGGTAGGAAGTTCTTCTCTTTTTATATCAATTCCTAGGCACCACCTAATGGTGACTCAGCTTTCTTAACAGCAGTTGTTTGAGGAGAGGAAAACCATTTTCATCTTTTGTATCTTTCTGTAGCCACAGTTCAGCAGTCACTGGAACTGGAGGAATGCAATGAATTGATTTCCTACATGGCTGCCACTCTTCTGTGTTATAATACATGCTACCATATCACAAATACACGAGGTTTCTGGGACAATCACAGTTGTTGTAGATTTACCCTATAGATAGCTGTGTTGTGAACATAAATTAGTAACTTCCAAAGCAAAGATAGCCATTCAAAAGAATGCAGTAAAACCATGTTTGCACTGACAGATATATTTGCATTGGAAAATTTGCTCCTCCTGCCTACTAATCTAGTGCAAAGGTATAAAGGGACTTGTTTGAATTTGTTTATCCTGGAACCACTCATTCCAAAATTGGCTTTCTCCTTCTGTAATGCTCCTACAGTAATGATCAGAAGACCATTTCATTGATTCCTCTTTCTGTTAAGAATGGCTTTAGAGTGTACTTAGGTGTCTTTGAAGAGTTCATAGTTCTACATTTAAAGTAACCTGATTTTGTTAGTTTGCAGTGTATGTGGCAAGGCCATACTTTTACCAGAGTACTTGGGAGAAGCAGTTGCCAATTATGAATTGGTAAAACTGGTAACAGAAATGATGTGGACAAGTATGGTACGAGCAGATCACTGCCACATGATTGGTGCTGATGTTATTTATGTGCTTGCATATTTTTAGCTATTGGCAATAGCTAAAGTCACAGTAGAGAGGGGTGGTAGATACAAATGGAAAGAATACTTTGAAAAGGATGTTATTTTTATACTGAGCTTCTCATATTGCTCAACTGATGTTGCCTCAACATGACACTGAACACAGTCAGAGAAAAAGTGTCAGTCACAAGACTGTAAGAACTGCCACACTGCTCAGATCAAAGGTCCATCTGTTTCAGCGTTCTGAACAACTAAGTGATGTGTAAAAGAAAGTGTTTCCTTTGTTTGTTTCAAATTACTATACAGCTTTTGTGCTTCTAAGAAACAATGAATCACCATAGTTATACCACTGATTTTACATTCTCTACACCTCTCATCATCTTTTTTCCATGAAGAAATGTGCTATTTAGTTTCCCTTGAATAGAACCTATTCACTATTTCTGATCCCTCCTGCTTAATTTTCCTGTATCTTATCTAGTGCTACTACACTGGTCTTGGCGATCAATAACCGGAAGTGCATGTATTTGAGATTCAAGGTTGGTACAACAGCATCATGATGTTTTCCTGGTTTGTTCTCTACTCTTTCCATAAGGAAATAATTGTAATGTTCAGTTTGTCTTTTCTTGTCACAGGGCATGGTGTTGCCTATTCAAATAACTCTCAAATCCTTTCATGAGTAGTTACAGCTAAGAGCTCTCTGTTTTGTATTTTTCTTTCAAGTGCCTGTGTTTGAATTTGGTAAGCATACATTGTATGAGAGGTTTTACTGTCTGGCTGCTCAGCGTTGGTTAAAACTTTCTTCAAATCCTTGCTGTCTGCTTTAGTTGTGACTTTGCTGCACAACTTTTTATCTTTGCAAACTTTCCTGCTTCAGTATACACCTTTATGTTGTCATTTGTGAATAGCTTGTACAGCAGGGTCTGGACAGCTGTAGATCCAGTGGAACCCTGTTTTCTTTATTATTTGTGGAAAATTGTAATTTCTTTGAATCTCCCATCCAGATGTTTGCCCATGGATTATCCTTGCTCCCATTCCATGAGAGGGTAACTTCTTCAAAAGTTCTTAGTGAGGTACCTTTCTCAAAGAAGCATTTTACAAATCCAAATACATAAAAATCACCAGCTCAACCTCATGATTGCTACATTTGCTATGCAAATTCCTTTCTCAAACACCATATTGATTGTTCCTTCATATTTTAATTTACTCAAATATCTACTTGTTCTATTTTACATTAATTTCAATTAGTTTGCCGCCCATGAAAGTCAGACCTTAGGTATTGTAGTTCCTCAGATAATGCCTGAGATTAGTAGTTTTTAAAAACTAGTGACATGTCTGTCATCTTCTGTTCTCCTGGTTGATTGAAATGTTGGGTTAAACACCACAGTTTTCAAGTGAGGAATTTCATCTTTAAAATTCTTGAATGACCTTTCCATGCCCTGGCAGACATTTACTGTTTCTTTAACTGATTCATTTCACAACCTTTCCTTATGATAAATCAGCATAAGAGAGTTCTCAGATTATTTTTCAGTTCTTCAAATGTCCCGCTACCCATCTAAGATTTCCCTTCTGTATCAAAGTCATTCCATTCCATCAGAAGGCATTCTTACAAAGATTGATCTCGCCCAATGCCTATAGTTTGATTTCCTTCAATCCTTCTGAACTACATCTCATGAGATACTTGTAATTAAATGCACATCTCTATTGAATCAAACAGAAAGACCAGAAAGAAACTGACTATTGAGAGGAAGATATGAAAGAATATAAGAAATAATAATAATAACATAACAAGATTGAACCAAAACCAGAAGAGGGACATTTCCTTTACCTGAAGTTTCATAAAGAATAACATTTTTTGAACAGTTTTTGTTATGTAGAGGAATGCTTTGTTGACATATATTAATATACTATCCAAGGACTGAGAAAAGATGACCAGGGAATTTCAGTAAAATTTTATATAACTATTTTTTACACTACATAAAATAAATAATTACTTTTCTTGATTCAGTCTAAATGTAACTCTCCCATTTTCCAAAACTATTCAGAATAAAATAATACTGTATTTGAACAACCACTCAGAATAAAAAAGTGTGGAAGCAAAGCTATTGATCAGAATTAATTTTTTTTCTCTTAATGGCTTGTAATGGATGCATTTTGTAAATGTAATGACTTTGCTGCAAACAGAGAATTCCAGTGTGTAGCTATCCATTTAATCCCAGTCCTCTTTTGCATTCATTTCCAGTAGTGATTCATTGCCAACAATAAGGTTTATTAAACACACTTGAATCATTAGATAAGCTGTAAAATTGAGTGAAAAGCATAGACATGTATTTAGTTCTCTGTAGTTGAAGCAAATCACAAGGAAAGGGAAAAAAATTCAAACTCTAGAACTCACTTCCATTCAAAGCTATATGAATGGAATAGGGAAAATTTCTTCATCATAACTGTGCATTATTGCTTCTTCACCAGTTTGGCTGAAGTTAAAGAAGTAACTGTGGAAGGATATTTAACATGTTTTTTGTCTGTAGCTCTTCCATCTCCACTTATTTCATGCTTTAAAATCTGTACAAAGTGTAGATTTGAAAGTTTCCTTTCTGACTTCAACTGCTCTGAGCTTTCCAGCCCTTGGGTTTAATTCTTTCTTACAAAGCAGCTCTCTCCCTCCCTCTTTTTGTTGTTTCTTTTTTAACACACACACACATACACCCCTACACCCTCATCCACCCACACACCCATCCACCCCCACACCACACACATTTCTTTTTAAGTTTAACCATGTTAATGCATGAAAGAAAATACATGCAAGTGTGAAGGAAGTTCTCACAGCTGGTTTTCTTTGCTTTGATCTCAGTGAGGATTTGGGTACTAAAAATAGGATTTATCTGAGTTTCAAGAACAAAAAGCTGAGCCTGGGATCAGAGTTTGCCTTTCTGTTTGGCCTTCAAATTCTCAGTGTTCACAGAAACACAGAATAATTGAAATTGGAAGGGACTTCTGGAGACTGCCTGGTCTAAATCCCCTGCACAAAATAGAATCTACTAGAAAGGGCTGCTCTGGATCTTGTCCAGTTAGGTTTTGAATATCTCCAAGGATGGAGAGTCCCCAAGTGGTATTTAAGCATCCTCACAGTAAAAGTTTTTTCTTATGTTTAAATGGAATTTCCTGTGCTTCCTTTTGTGACCTTTGCTTTTGTCATTGAGTTTTTTCAACACTTGTCTGAGCATTACCAAGCCTGCTGTGGCCTATGCAATAACTTCCCAGCTCCTACAGAAATTAATAAGGATCTAAATGTAGGTGGAGTGGCACATAAATTTCCTAAGGAGATCTCTCCGGTTGGCACGTGTAGTTAGGTGAAAGGAATCCTAGGTGCCCCTCTTCAGTTTTAAAATGTGTGTGTAGCTACTTTAGTTTTGCAAAGCCAGCTGTTGCTGAGTGTGCTGCTTGTTGGCAGTACAACTCTACTAGTCAGAGCACTCACCCAGAAAGTACAAGCCCTGTGTTCAACTTCCTCCACAGCCTGAACCCAAACCCTTTCCTCAAGAGATAATCCTGACTGTTAGCTTATAAAGCTGTGTGAGGATGTTGCTGTCTCCATCTTTCCTAGTGCAGAAATACTTGCTCTTAGGCATTTACACAGGGAAATGAAGCCAGAAATACAGCATGTATGTGTGAGGAAACATGGTGGTTCAACCTGTAGCACTGCAGCAGGAAGAGTGTCCTAAGTTCCTGGCTGATGGCTGGAACTGGTTTTGATTTCCTACTCCGGTGACCAATAACAATAGCCTCAAGATCAGAGACCAGAGTTCAAAAATTAGGTTACAAAGTCATTGTGCAGTGAGTGAGAACACAGAATGAAGGGCTTATATGCAGAGGATGGACTCATCAGGTAGCTATGGGAGGAAACAATTCCAGCCAGAATTCCAGTCACAGCAATCAATGCAAGACTATCAGTACATTTGTAGAGTAGACAAGCATCAGTGGCAGCAGCACAGTTGCTTGTTTTTCCTTTAAGAGGCAGAAAGGTCGACAGGTATTACTGAAACTAATAACTGGGCCTGAAACAAATAAACTGACTGTCAAGATTTAGCATTCTTGAAGGGTATTGTCCCGGTTTGAATCCCAGGGTAGTGGGTTCAAGCCCCATGCTTAACGAGTTGAGCAGAAAGCAGGGGAGTGTGTATCTGTGTCCTTGAACCCAAAACCACTTGAAAAGTCCACCTGGCTTTTTTTCGTTCTCTTGGACCCAGTTTTAAAGGCGCAGAAAGGCAAAGGATTCATGTCTGGGCATAGAGCAGGCGATAGGGGATACATATCATAAAGTCACCCCAAGACACGTATGCAGACTATATAAGTATCTTGATAGGTCACCTACTTCCATCATGATCAGCTATAAATCCTGGTGTAACTCTCTGATCATCAGCAGGGTGCTTGCTCAGCGTAGGATAAAGGACTGACTGCTGTGTCAAGAAAATCTTGAATTCCTTCCTGCCTCCCCAGACAGGTTAAGTGTAGCTCACATCACGTCAGATGCATGGGACAGGATTTTGTCTCCTTTGCGAGCTGGGATTTTCAAAGGTATTCTTTGGGATCTAAGAGCATGAATTTTGCAAATTTCCTAAAGGGACCTGCATTCATAAATGCTGTAATCTTTAGGAAATATGTCTTTGAAGTATTTTTTCCTCCTGATTTAGAATTTTAAGTTCTAGTATCTAGACGCTGGTTTCCTTAGTGATTTGAACACCACTAACACCATTACCACATGCTTGTGTTTTCAACAAGTGGTCGCTTGGGGTAAACTCCAGCTTTAACTAGTGAAGGACAATTACTGCAGAATTACCCCTCTCAAGTCTGGGTGGGAGATGTTTATCTTAGTGATTAAGGCAATCTCCTCCTAAACAATTTTATCATGCAAACTTTTACCAATAGAAATAACTTGCTTTACAAGACATATCCTACCAAAATCCACATTTTTTTTTCACACAATTAAAATAATTATCAAACCATACACATTGTTTTGTTAGAGTAAGATTCTGTTTATGTACTGATCTCTGTTACTTACATTCACTTTGCTTCTATTCTATTAATTTGACCTATTCAGTGATCTGCTAAGCATCAGCTATTTAAGAGGTTGTGTATGTGAGTGAGGGGCAGTAACTGTCCACATGGAATAGGAACTGTTGCCTTGCTGGAAAGGGTTGTTTACAGCAATGTTCTTTTGAACCTCATTAGGATTATGAGTTGACAGAAGATAAGAATGTTACAAATTTACTAGACTTGCAGTATTGGTAGGTATGGAAATCAGCTTTCAGTAAGAGCAATATAAAAAGAGTCTGAGCTTCTTTCTGAAAGAGGCAAAATCTGAGGGGCCTCTGCTTCAAAGTCATGGGGAAAAGTGGAGTACAAGTTATACCCAAGGAGTAGAGATTGGCTGAAAGGGAGTGTTGCCTCAGGGAAGGTGAAGTAGAAGGAGTAAACAAAAACTCAGAGAAAAAGGAGCAATTAGCCAAGAAATAGCAGAATGAACACTAAGTAAAATGAAGTATTGAAGTGACTTGTGAGCTCATAAAAGATTTTGAAGTGCTAATAATCACCTTGCAGTTGACAACATCTTAATCTACTATAGAATCATGGAATCATCAAGATTGGAAGAAACCTTTAAGATCATGAAGTTCAACTGTAAACCCAGCACTATTACTGTAACCCCTAAACCACTAAACCATATCACCCAGCACCAGATCCAGATGCCTCTAGAGTGACCACTAATTACTATAGTGATTTCTAAAATGATTATACAACAATGTTCAAAGCATATCACAAATAAGAAAAAAAAGATTAAGGGCCTATTTATTTATAGACAGCTATAACCACATTTATATACATGCTTGAAATAAATGGGAAATGTTTATGCATTTAAATCTAAATTGATATGAGTTTAAAAGCTTAGGTTACAAGCTCAGCAGAAACGCGAGGCAGGAGCTGCTACTCACAGAGCAATAGCTTCTGACATCCCTTACTGTTCACAACAAGACCAGGCTGCGTGTAGCGTCCTGGGCTGTGCAGTGACATGATTCAGCAAGGACTTCTGTAAGTCTTACTGTTGCTCAAGGAAGGCAAAGTCATGCAGGGTACCAACGCCCACTGACTGCTGGACTCAGCAGGGATTTTGGCACTTCAGCTGTATAACCAACCTGCATACCCCTGCACTGGACGAGAGGTCAAAGAAGGGCAAACCCCAGTGAGTTCAGGGAGTAATGTAACATCAAGGAAGCTGAACTTACTTCGGTACCAGGTAAACTGGATAGTAACCTTGGTTTTGGTTACAGACAGTTGCATCAGTGAATCATTAAGTTCCAAGACTATTAACAAAGAGCAGTGTCTTTGTGAGCCAGCCAGACCCACACTGGGGGATGGGGGTGGAGGTGGTGGGGCAGTGCATAGGTAGTTTGGCACAACATAAAGCATAAAAATTGGACAAATGATAATTTTTGAAGGGATTAACAGGCTTGAGCTGGCTTCCATCCATTTATTCTTTCCAGGTGACTGAGGACGCCCAGTGTTACGACAGTGAGCGTACAGGGACCAGTAATGAGAATCACATTAGAACAGAGATTTAACTACAGCTGAGTATTACAACTGCTACATTATGCTTGTGCTGTGATTTCAATTGATCGCTGCATCACTCTGCTAAATTGAACTGCCATGTAATACCCACTATACCAAAGAAGTAAATTTGATATTAAGCGCTCCTCATGTGGAGTATCTAAAATCACCTGGTCAGAGAGTATTGGGCTCCAACAAGCTGCCAAAAAGTAAATTTTGCGTCTATAAGGTGTAGGATCTTTTGAGTCCTGCTGACTTGTGAACTGAGGAAAAGCTGTGATCTGGGAGCTGCTACTAATTGTCAGAGATGTAAAATAGTGGAACTTGCATTTCACATGAAGCTTCCAAAGAAATGGTGGGCCTATTCTGAATAGGAAACGTGGTATTGCAATACAGGACCACAATTCACAGCTTGAAATAAGAGGGAACATATATTAAAGCCCCCTTTACTGTAACAAATTAATGACTCATGTTCAAATGCATCTGCATCTTACTGGGATTAGAAAGGTGGAATGCAATACCAGTGTCCGCTAAACCGTTCATAATAGTTATGTTTATGCAAGGACTGCTCTCCTCAGATTGGAAGATGGGAAACTTCTTCACAACAGTTACAATCGCAGAGGAAAAATAACGTGAACAATGTCCCAGTGAGAAGTCTGCAACTACTAGAGCTGCTCCAACTGGCCAACAACAAGAATATAATTTCCTTATTGTTTTGGATAATTCCTTAAGTAAAAAAAGTGTCTGTCTTTCCTACTATTTTAAAAAATTTTAAAGAAAAAATTTCTGCAGTCAAAGCAAACAGGCAAATACCAGATGTGGATGCCAGGTGACCTGCACAGATGAAACAATATTTGAGAGTAGGTCCTCATAAGTGCCCCACCAGCTAGTGGGACAGGCTTAGATTCTGTGATTGTAGTTCCTTTGCCTGTCTGCTGAAAAAGATAAATAGCAATTACTTGCCTTCTTTCTAGCACGTAGAGTTCATATAGCCTTGTCCATATACATTCTGAAGCTATTGCCACAGTTATTGGCAGAAGGTCCTGAGCTGTTCCGTAAGTGAAACAGCTGTACCAAATTCAAACTAAGAAGCCACACTAAAATTGTTTATAGTCTGTCTCTATGCATAGGCAGAGCTAGGATATCTGCATGCACATACACACAGAATACAGTTCCGTAATCTCTCCTTACGGGAGTACTCATAAAAAGCAGCAGAAGGTTTTTTCTTTGCTAAAATGCATAGTAAAGTATCTTGTGACATCTGAGAGAGCTGTTTCGGAGCACACATTCGTGCAAGGTAGTACATACGTTTCAGCTGACATTGCCTGATCCTTAAATAGGTCAGTAAAGACAGCAAAGAATGTAAAAAAAATTCTATACAATGACATCTGAAATGTACAGAAGAACCATTTATACATAGATTTGTGGTTTGGGGAAGACAAAAGATGTGGGAATTTGTTACTTTTAAATGGCAAAATTTCTTTAAAAAAACCCCAGACCTTTAGAACGTTACAAAGAAGGTTAGGCTATGTGAACATTATGGTAGAGAGAGTATGATGGAGAAATAGTTTTAAAAGACCACCAAATTTTTACTCTGTTGATTTATCACTGACTGCAGTAAATGCTGCTAAGCAAAGTTTCCTTAAAAATACAGCGTGGGATTGAAAGCCCTACCTCCCCTCCACGTTTATTCGTACTTGCACCTTCCTCTAAAAATTTGGAATATATTAAAAAAAAACTGATACAGCCAGAGAAAAAGATAAAATATATCAGTTTAACAGTGGACACACTTGAAGAATCACTTCACACAGGCCTATGATTGCAAATTCAAGGAACTCTTGTGGAGGAGAAATACTTATCTAATAAACAAGAAGATAGGTAGAAACCATAGAGCATCTACCTATTGAAAATATGCAGCTTCCAAGAAGAGTTCAAATGTTTTCCTAGAAAGGGGTAGGTAAGGATACAAATCTCTCAGGACTGACTGACATCTTTTACAATGCCTGTCAAACTGATTTTGTCAGCAGATATGATAGATTATAAGAAGTGGTGGTAACCCAAGAGATTGTCTCAGGTAGTTTTGGTATTAATAATCTACTATACTCACTGATGCTATGTAACTGTCTGTTTCTTGTTGTGTGTGTCTGAAAACTTCTGATAAAATAATAACAACAACAATATACAACTTTAGGACTGATAACAGAACTATTTTGTTTAGGCTGAGTTGCATAAATACTCAAAAAGCAAGACACTGTCCGGTACATATGGCATCTATTTTTTCTTGAGCTCATCCAGGAAAGGATCTCCTGATTTTTCCGGAGTTCTGTATGAATTGTGTAGGTGACTAAGTGTCCTGGTTCCAGCCAGGACAGGGTTAATTTTTGCAGTAGTCAAGAGAGGGCACAGTCTAGGACATGGAGGTTATTCTAGAATGCCTCATGTAATTTTCTGGGTATGGGGGAGGGGAGTCTTTTGTTCTTAATACTGCTGCTGTTACTGGTTGTTTTCTTATCTCATTGCTGTTCCCAGTAAATTGTTATTCTCTCAACCTGTGATCTTTGCCTTTTGTGCCCCCAATTCTCCTCTTCAGCCCTCTACAGGGAGGAGGGGAAGGGGGAGTGAGTGACCAGCAGCCTGGTTTGGAGTCTCAGTGGGAGCACTAAATTGGGGAGCACCATTCCTAAACCAGAACACTAAGGAATATATGAAGCTTTGGAACTAGAAATAGTGATACTGATGTCATCAATACTGAGCTAAAGGCAGACCCAATAGTTTGTGCTAAATAGGCTGTGCCCTTGCTTTCAGAACTTGCTTTCAAAGCAGAGGTGCTTTGGTAAATCAGAATTACTACTGGTGGATTTGTTTTGGAAAAGCTGAAAAAGTAAATATTGATAAAGAATGTCATATTTGACCATACTTCCACAATCAAATTGTGAATTTTCACGTTTGCTAGAACATTTATTATTTGCTTACAACTTCTAAAACAACATATCAAAAAGGTAAAAATAGAAGCTATGAAGTATTTGGCCAACACTCTTTTCCTTGTTACTGTTTGAAAGTATTAAATACTAGCATATTAAGTATCCTCATCTTACCAATACTGCATCACTTGGCCTTTATAGAGGTTATGAATTTTTGAGCTCTTGATACTGCCTCTCCTTCTGGTTGAGCTATGCTCAAAAAATATTATTTGCTGCTCAGTGATATATCATGGGCACAATACGTGGTCAAATAATTTGTTGGCTTCCTAAAAGGTCTGAAAAAAAGACAGTCATTTATTCTCAATTTCTACTATTACATGTAAATGTATTTTGATGCAACATAATCCAATAATAAAAGCTCTTGTCAATTTGAAATAAGGAAAATGCTTAGTTTTTATAAAAGAGGCTGTTTCTACACCTTGTAATGGACATGTTGTCCATAGAAAGGTATCCTTTTCAAAGTTTCCTTTATTTGATCACAAATGGTAGTATCTATAATACCATAAGTATTTCTTTTTTATAGCAAAGGACTAGCTGGATTGTGTGACTGCTATCAAAAATCTCTAAATAGCATCCAAGGTACGCTTTTAGAACATTTTCTTACTGATCATTTAAATTGTCAGCAAAAATGAATAGTAAATGGTACAAAAGGATTGTATTACTGGATGATGGCTAGTACTATGTAAATTGATTCAGCAGGTGTAATATTCTGATTCCTCATTGTCAGCAGAACACTTATGGTCAGGAACAAAGTATGCAAAGAGGATTTACCTATGCCAGTACAGGTAGTAGAGCACTGCATCTCATGGGAGGGAGGTGACTTGTAGAGTACCCCAGTCTTTGCATTCTGCATGTTGGTTTTCAAATTATTCAAAACTGAATTGGTAAGTAATAAAAGATAAGGTGATGAACGTCACTAATGATTCTAAGCACAGTACGGACTGTGTCTGACTATGTAGAGTTGCAGAGGGATGTCATGGTATCATGAGCCTGATTATAAGAGGGCAGGTGAAATTCAGTGTGGGTAAGTGAAAAGGTGTAAGTCAGAAATGTATTTTTTCCATATACAGTACTGTCTGCCTATGCAGCAACACTGAGCTGTGTTCCAAGGGTGAGGTGAATACTCAAAGCCCTCTACCAGGCAAGTGTAACCTGGCCACAAGGGCTGGATGAAAAAGCCTTTTCAAGCACACTCAGTTTGGAGGGAACTGAAGAGGGGCTATAAATACAGAGGTCAAATCATTCTCTTTGTGGTAGAATGGGGACAGGTACTACAGGATTCATAGTTATCTCTTACCTGAATTTTACTCTGACTGCATTGCTGTTGTCACACAGTCCAGCTTATACATTTAAAATGTACACGCAGCTGTATATATGCAATGGCCTGGCATTTCTTCATACAATAAGGATATTTTTGATTCAATTCCTTGCAGAAATCAAATCTTCTTGAAGTTGTGTATGACAAGTAAACTGTTCCTTGCAGATTTAAAGGATATTTTACAACCCTTATTTGAATTTTTCTGACAGCTGACCTCCACTAATTTAAAAAAATTTAGCTTCTTTATTTCCAGCCTATCAGACTTTGATGTACTTGAAAGAGTTAGATGCAAAGCTCCCAAATGATCACAGTACAAACTGACAACACTTGCTGTTAAGTCTCAGGCCTGGCATACGTTTCCAAACATACAAAACTGAAATACAGGCAACAAATTAGAAATAAATAATCACATGAAGGGAAGACAAAAGTTGTGCTGCTTAAGATGATACAGAGTAGAATTGAGGTTCAGTACTTCAATCAGATCTCTTGCTTTGGCATACCCCTAAAGAAATACTTTCAGAGCAAATTAGCAAGGGAAAGAAAAGAATTTTTTCAGAGCAAATTGAGAAGTTAAGAAAGTACAATGTTTTTTCCTAAGCTACCTGAAAAGATACCATTATCCTGCAGTGGTCATTGGAGTGGATACTTACATCTAATAAATTCAAGAAGGTTCTACAAGAATAAAGGGCTTTGTATCTGTATACTTATCTACAGATTGGAAAATGTAGGTCTCAACTCAAAGCACAGCAAAAATAATGGTGAAATTCCCATTGATTTCAATAATCTTTTATACACAATTTCCTTCTTCCTAAAGCATCGGTACACACCTCCCTCAGTGAAATTTATGTATGTACATCGAACTTGATAGGTTTCTTTTTATAGTAGAGGAGCAGTGAGCCAAATGGATTTTGATTCTCACAGAACTTTCACCACACAAAAATAATGACACATTTTATTCTCCTTCATGGCAGAATATAGTACCAAAACATTCAATTAAAATCAGCTCTTGGATTGGTGAATCACTGTTCTGTCACAGAAAGTGACTTCTAAAGAGTTCTCTCCTTATACAGGCTAACTATTTTCTGTCAAGTGAAGAGATTAATTAAAAGACAGCTGAATTAAATCTATACTTTCCCAATATCCTCTATATAAGCCAATGCTATCCTAGTATGATATATTTAGCACACTACAACAAATGGAAGGGCAGAAAGGACAGTCTCTCTGTCAAGATTCAATCCATACAGTGACAATACATGAGTTATTTAATTACAGCCATCTGCATTCTGTAGCAGATGAACAAGGAATATATGGTATATGACTGATGAGCTTGCTATGTCCTTTGATGACCTCTCAGCAAGTAAGGAAGCATGACTGCTCATGCTTAGCATGGTGACAGACTACACTTTCCTTGTTTGTGTGTTGGTATCACTGTAATACTTTGCCTGGAGCCTGCTGCTCTTCAACTAGGTGAAGGATTGTGCTTGATTCTGCAAACTACACAACTAATAAAGCATATTACTACTGCTTTCTACAGATCTTGTCTCTTTATCAAGTATTCTAACCTGGAACTTCACTCAGAACATACTGTCACAAATCGGATGTGGGGTTTAGATTAATCCTACCTCCTGCCAGGCCTCTGGCAGCAGGTAGTATCTTTATTGAGGTGGCCAGCACCCCAAAACCCACTCTCGTTCGTAAGTTCTTTTAATAATGACTGATTCTGTCTATTATAGAATGAATTTATTAACAGACAAGAAAACTCACAGGCAAAAAGACTTAAAGCAAATTAATACTACACAGGAATAAAACAAAGGAAAACACTACTAGTAGTAGGGTAACATACAGTGCACGATAAGGTACCTTTTTTGCTTACAGCTAGCAAAGAAATAGTATAAGTTAGGATTCAATGTATCTTACCATCCAGTTGCTGATGGAGCACACATAGAAGGTCCTTTCACTCAATCTCAAGAGAAGTAACCACGAAACCTGCGTCCAGACTTCGGGGAGAAGTTTTTGGACACCTTTCAGGGTGTACGAGGCTTCTGCCCAGTGGTGATTCAGTGGATCTTTTATAGTGTAAAAACTGTGGCTCTCAAGTCAGGAATTTCCTTCTATCTCTCCCCACATCAGCTCTGCAGACTAAGATGTGGATTCTTAGCTGAAGGTTGAGCTTATCAGGTGCCAGAGATGGTTCCGGCCGGGCCTTTGAGCCCCTTGGGCTATCATCTCATTATGCACCCGTTATCAATGGTGGGGGGGGGGTTAGACGTCCTGCCACACTTACTAACAGGAAGAATTAATGTTTCTGTAGAGAACATGTTCATGGTGAAACAGCATTAACAAAGTAAGTGCAAAGACTGGCTAATGCAGGAGCTTTTCTGTGTAGCTGTCATGCCGTGCTTCATGGCAAAAGGAGGTTTAAATTCTGCACCTGCTTTAGGGAAGAAAAAGCTTCCCTTGTCGCTCATGAAGGTGACTGAATGACTGTACACACATATTTGCTTTTACAATTTTTTCATCTTCAAGATTTAATAATTGAAAACAATTGCCTCCATCACTAGATAGCCATTCCTGTTAAATAAATAGTCACTCTGAATTACTATGTATACTTAGAGGCAGAGCCACTGCAGAGACTGCTTTTTAGTTAATATTTTTTGAAAAGAGTACCTATCTACTTCATCAAGTGTAAAAGTGCCATTTATTTTCATAATTGTCTGTAAACTACCGTGCATAGACTAAATTGACTGAACACAGAACCTCCTTTATAAAGAAACCTCTCCCTGTTGATTTGAGATTTCTTTGTAACAAAAAATTATTTACAGACAGCTTCTTCAGTAATCTCTACAAAACCCTAAAATGAAGGATTTCCACAGTAAAGATCAGTTTCTGCTGATGGCACTGATGCTGAATAACTATTATTTTAGAAAGCTTCATAATTTAAATGAGACCACTGATAGAAACGGTACAAACCCTGCAAAACAGTGAGTCCAGTAATTGAAAATGCATGAAATTAATAATTTTGAGCTTGGTTCCTCTGAAAGTTCCTCTGGAACTTTGCCAAAACGGTTATAACAGCAGATTTGGACCCGTTACATCTTTACTTTAGTACTTAAGGGGGAAAAAAAAGAGGTTACATTACACTCAAATTCAAAATTACTTTCTTTGTATATATACCTCATTTCCATAAACAGAGAGAAATTACTGTGTGAAAAAGCATTCCATGTGGAAAAAATCTGGTGTTTGGAAATGCAAACCTTGGAAATGTGGGGTTCCAGTTTGTGGCCTTCTATATTGTGAACAGCAACCATGGACTTGTGCTGAAGAGAAATAACACATTAAGCATCAATAGGTAGTAGTATAATGGCCCTGCAACTATTACACAGACTAGCAAGAAAGTAAGAGTAGACTATACTTAAGCTAGGAATGAATTTAAAGTTAGGAGAAGGCAAAACCTACACGTGTGTTGGAGAAGGAAAGCGGGAAATAAAAAAGCTTCTTTTTCTCAAGAGCTGAGTAACGTTGTTTGCTATGAGCTATCCGGGGAAGGCTCCTCATCCCTCCCAGCCTTGCCAAGTGTCGCAGCTGTCCCTGGATGCAGCAGCAGGTGTGTGCACTAGGCGGCGCTGCACAGCTAAACGACCATTCTACGAAAAATAAAAAGAAATCAGTAGTGATTGAATCTCTTTGACATAAAAATAAATCTATAAATCATGCAAGTTAACTTTCAGGCAAATATAACAACAGGCAAAACGAATTATATTAATTGTATTTGGATATAGCTAGATCACTTAAAAGCTTCTCAAGGCAAGAAAGATGGAATCTGCTCAGCACTCTGAAAAGACCTCCAAGGAAGTAGCATATGAATTATTCTCCTAGTCAGGAAACGGAAATCTCTGAACGTAAACAAACAGCAACAGCAGCACCAGCACCACCCCCTGCTGGAGATCTAATTATTCTGATTATACAGAAGATCAAATCTTTGTTCATTCTGTTTAAAAACATTCCTTTGCATTCTTATAAGAATATTCACTGGTAACATCCCAGTCAAATTCAAGTAGCTGCAACTGAACTCCAGGGTTACAATTCAAAGCTGTTTGGCCTACCCTAAAATGTGCACTCATTCTTTTCTGGGCAATGCATATTCAGTATATCCATTTGTCTGGAAGTTTCAGCTTCTAGCTTCCCACTACATACTTGTTTCTATTCTGCAACTCACCTCTTTAAAATAAACAGCTGCCACCTGCTACTATTCACCTCACCTTCAATTAGCTATCATCATGTTTCTTACTCTAGCACTGAACTTCAAAATACTGTATCAGGAATGAAGGAATGAGAGTGGATGAAGCCGTATTTAAACATGTAATTTCTCTTGTAATGGTCTCTAATTTTGAGAGACTTGCAAAGATGCCTAGTAGACAAGACAAAGAGTAAATGACAGGCAGGGTATCCACATAGGCCCATAAGACCTGTGGCAACACAGAGAATTAGTGAAACAATTGTGTCAGCATTGTCATTAAAACTAATTTACAACTCATGCAAATCACGTATGTACTGGGAAAAACTGAGTGTCATCTGTCCTGTTTAATTTTAAAATGGACGATGCAAGAATGAGTGTTTTTCATGATCTCCTTGTTGGAAACAAGCCCTGCAGAGTTATACATCAGTAGAAGCTTCCTTCTCATTTCCATATTATTCTCCTCATTTATGCTATATAAATAATAGCTGGTTTTCTTAGAAAAACACATGCTTTACCTTGAGAAGTCTTCTGCTATTCTTTCATTGCAATTAAACTGGTCAAATACTTCACAGACTTCATAGATGAATAACTGATTGAATTGGTTAAATTCTTGGTACACACCTTTTTTTCCTTGAAAGCAGATGTGCTGTAGCAATTCTAGGATCACATAGAGGCCATAATCTTAATGAAAACAACTTCATATACATCATTACTTTCAGTCTGAAGTTAACATATGCAAGTTATGTGTTTTATGCAAAAAGACAAATTTATGAGAACATTGAGGATCAAATTGAAAGTTATAGGTTGCAATTAATCAAAGGTGACAAATATATACTTTCAAGGTGGAGATTTAAGTTTCACAACCAAAATCAGGGTGCAAGACTGGTAAGTAGTAACCAGTAGCTGAGCTTGCTACTGGTACAGAGAAGAAACTGTAATGTAGTCAGTGCCATGGCAGGCTGAGTTCATGCTCAAAATATCCCCAAAGGCCTCTGACTATAGAATCACAGAATGACTGGAGTTGGAAGAGACTGCTGAAGGGCATCTGGTCCAACACCCCTGTTCAAGCAGAACTACCTTGAGTTTGTTGCCCAGGACCACGTTGGGATGCCAAGTCCAACAGCAAGTGCATGTTTCCAGTTATATTTTTCATAGAAAAACTGTGTGACGAGTAGGTGACTGAACATAAATTTTGAGACCACTTATTACCAGTCATATTTAATTAAGTAATTCTGTTCAGTTCAGTGAATTGCATGCTTCAGTTCAAAAATTTTGTAAATCACAAACCAGTTTGTGTAGTAACTTCACTCAACAGACTAAATAAATCTTTAATAATACTATTACCTCAATAAAGAATGGGCATATAAAAGAAAATCCATTATTCTATGCCTAAGAAAATCTACTTTTTAAGTGACATGTGGTCATGACCAAAATCAAAACAAAGTCTGCCTTTCAAATGTGCATTAATGTACATTAAGGTTACTAGCACAGAAAGAACTACATTCCATTTTAAATTTACTACTGGTAATGCCCCCCCGATACCCAGATCGTCCTGAGAGTAAAGGCTATTGACTCTGTCTCCTTTCACCCCTTGGACTAACAGTCTTGCCTCAATAGCTTCAGTCACTACAGAGCCAAAATTCACCTGCATTTCACTTCTGACCCTGTAAAGACCAGCAGCAGCAGTTTAAAAAGGCTGACAACCAGAGCTGCCTGCTGCCAATCTCTCCTCTGGGGGAATTAACACATCTCATTTCACCTTGGAAACAATAAGATGTGTGCTCACAGCCAGCTGAATGGAGGGGTCAGCAGTGTCTGAAGCAGCCCTCACACATCTGCTTGCAATAATCTCTTCATACTGTTAATTGTTATCAGGTATGTTATTCCCTCTGAAGGACTTATGGGAGGTTTTGTATACTCCAGGCCAGATGTAGCAAAGAACAAAATCTAAAGAAAATAACTAACACCCCTATTTTTTAAAGATGTAATTTTTTTTAGAAGTATCCATATTTATCCTTCTATAGACAGTGAGTAAAGATCACAGCATCAGTCAGCTCTGAATGCTTAGCATTTTCTCCTTCTTACAGAACAGGGAGCCAAGTGTGGACAAACAGGTTACTGTTCCATAAACAGCTGTGCAGCAATACATTGCTGACATGACTGTCCTATACCAGCTGGTCAAACACAAGCCCATAGGAAAGCCTTATTTACAGGTGATGGCATCAGCATATCTAAATTTCTCCTCTGCCCTCCCAAGTTGCAAAGGAAAGAACTTCAAATCAGGGTTATAAAACCAGGAAATAATTGGTCATCTGTGGCAAACATCCTGGAACAAAGTGCAAAATGAGGAAGTTCAACAGGTGGAAGCAGAAACTGAAGGAATAAAACCAGTAGTGACACTACTTCCCTGCATAGCCAATATATGCCCTGTGCATATTAATGTATATGTATACATACATACAAAAATAGATATTTATAAAACATCAGAATAGCCCCTTAAGTCAACAGGACTGTGAAAATCACAGCAGCAGTAAGTCTTTTACAATTCTCACAACATATACATTAGAACAACTTAACATCTCTATATTACAGTGCTCAGCTCATAGAGTTAAGAGTAATTGCAAGTAACACTTGCAAATATGTTAAAGTACTTTAAAAATGTCAGCAAGCTGAGTTCCAATGTGCCTGAGAAGCAGACAGGCTCAGTCTGATGATAAAAATGAGATACCGTGGTGAAAACTATTGTCCCTAATTCACCTAAAAATGTCTCTGACATAGCCAGGAAAAGACTTTTAATCTCAGATTTTCAATTTCTGATATCCAACACTGATCCAAAGCACAATGGTAGTCTGTAAAGAGGTTTTTATGTATTACAGAACATGTTGGCTCCCTCTCTCAAAAATAAGATCATGTTGTCATTATGATACCAATATATTATCAGTGGGGGAGAACAATGCTTGCCAAACATAGTGGTGCAAAAGCAATGATAAGCCAGTAAAACATGACAATTAAAATAAGCAGTGGAAAGTTGTACTTCGTAAGGAAAATTGCCACTTAAAACAACAGAAAAGAATATTTGAAGAGAAAAAATAGAAATGAAGCTTTTATATTAAAGAGAATTTTAATTCAAATGAAAGAAATCACTAGTTATTATAATAAGAATAATCTTCTAAGTTTAGTTCTCACCAGAAAGTTAATCATGAAAAAAACCAGCAATCACTGGGAAGTATAAAGAAGGTCATAGCACAGTCCATACTGCCAAACCAATTTCTTAGGCTCAAGGAAGCTGTGAGAGCTTTCCAAATACTTACTGTAAATAGCATGCTCCTTTCCTATCACAGAAATTTAAAGGTCAGTGGTGTCCCCAGGTCTAATGTCCATAAGTTTCCATAAAATAGTTCTGGCTGACTTTTTATTTTCTAAACTCCTTGCTACTACTGGGTGCTCTCTTTGCATTCCCGAGGCCTGAACTTCTTAGCAGCAGCAGAAGTGCAGCTTCAGAATAATATATGCTTCCCCCCCCAACCTAATCTAAAGGATCGGATGCTGAAAGAAAAAAGGGTTTGTATAAGTTGATATTTGTGATAATGAGTTCTTATATTGCCGTAAGTTTTTAAGAAGTGCAGATTTGTTCACTGTGAAATGGGCCAGGGCCAGCAAGCATATTTCATAGAATCAAATACAAACCTGTAACTGGTAATTCTCACTGTTCTGTGCTTCTTTAGAACTGGTGATCTAACAGTGAAAGGTTGATCACTCATGGTCAATCCATCAGCATCCAGCTCCCCACCCTATTTGCTAAACATGGATGACATCTGGAAAATTTAAGACATCTGTGTTTTAAGAAGGATTTGGCTTTCTCTCAACATACTTTTTCATCATACTTGACCCTGCAGTAAAACTCTAGCAGCAAATCTTGTTTTACAAACATGGAACTCAGGATCACTGTAGACTCAGCCAAATGAGAAAACAAAGGTTAAGGAGATAAATTTCTCTTCAAATATACTTAGCTCCAGAATTAGCAGAGGCAACACGGAAAGTGCTTGGCTTAGTGCATCCATTTAAAAAGGAATTTATTTCAAAGTTCATTCTAGTGCTAATAAGTGTTTCTCAGCTAATGCTGGAATCATCATTAGATGGGGGAGAGAAAACTTTCAGAATGTCCTAGGCGAACTTCATCAGCCCAGATATGTTCTAACCATTCTATAATTCTATGTTAAAATGGAAAGAATTTTTTTTGCAGTGAAGTCTTTGAAATTTATGAACCTTCAGACTGTTGCTGGGAACATCAGGAAATGGCATATTACTATTATTTCTTATCTGAGATTCTAAGTTCTCTAGGAGAGGCATTGCCTCTTTATTGTGTGTCTTTAGCTGAAACTTGGCAGAACTGAGGCCTGCTCCCTGCCTGGCCTCATCTGTGACCTTTGGGTCAGTCAAGGGAAAATTTGTCATTGGCTTCAATGGGCCATGAAACTCTTCAGTAACAGAGAATATGATCCTTAGGGAGTAATACCTGAAAAGAAGGTCTCAATAGGTTCTAAATGTTTATTTCCAGGATAAAAATGATCGAAAGTGTCTCTCTTGTTAATCTGGATGCTAGAAAGATGGAGAAGTCAGTGAGCCAACCCAGAAACCATCTGTTTTGCACATGTGTATGTGAATTGTTGGAAGCACAGGGCCATCAGTCTTCCTTTTCAAGCAGCATGGAAACTCATTTTTTTCAGCAAATGAAATGGCATAACTAAGCCTTATTTTTAAGCTGTGCTTTCCTTGGACATATAAATTAAAATTGATACCATCCTGACTGTACATTTTGTGACCTTAAATGGAGGGAATTCCTTTTCAAGGAAGAACAGGAATTCATTCTGCCAAGTAGTATTAGAAATGGGATGGAAGGCAAGACACTGGCTTAAAAGCCTTCCTGGACAATGGGGTAAATTTGAACTAGCCTAATGTAGTCTGTGTATCTCCTTGAGGTAAGATAAGGTAGGCTGAGAAATATTTCCCAATTGATGTCTGTTCTGAGGTAGGTCAGAATAGTGATTAAATCTGTGTATTTCCAACTCATCAGACAAACACATCAGATGGCTCCTTACCAAAAACTCTGCGGACATCATAATCCAGTTCTGTGAATTACAAGTCAAAAGAGACTCCTTATTCATACCCTCTGCAACGAGGGAAGCAGCAGGTTCTCTCACCTGACTGAAGGCAGCAACATGTGCTGAAATTGCCAAACCAATTTGAGAAGGCCTAATTCCCTTTGAATCATCTATAAGAGGATACAGGGTGTCCTAGTTTGGACAAATTTGGAGGAGAATATCCTCTGATAGAAGTCAGGTTGCAACCACCCCTCCCCCCCAGGTTTGGGAAAAAATAGGGTAGCGATAGGGGATACACATTATAAAGTACCCCAAGACATAGGGCTACTTATTTACCTATAGGAATTGCTTTTGTTGGTCGACAACTCCCTAATAGTGGTTGTTTCTGCTTTCAACCTTGGCAGTCCCTACAGTGGTGCTGGTACCATGCAAAGCCATTCCCCATTTCAGACTGGAGCTAAAAAGCAGTTTGCTAAGCCCACAGAGCCCAGTGCTGCTCAGCACCACTGTGAGGGGGGACACGCGCCCCTGAAGGAGCGCAGGTGGGCTAGGCAGCCCTGATGCCTCCAGTGTTTTGTGGGCCACACCTGGTCCTGCCACCTCTGACCAGCACCAGCCGCTGCTGGCTTCCAGTGCGGCTCTGGCCCCATGCTCAGTTTAACAGATAATATCGGTATTAGAATAAATTAAACTCATCACCCTTAGTGTTTATTTCCCCTCAAAAAAGAAAAGAACAGTCGAGGAGCGTGGGAACAACCTGTGCGCTGGCTTGGGAGTGTGTTGATGTACCAGCCTGGATGGAGCCGGTGCTGAGGAAGGGGGCGGGTAGTTATACTTTCGAACTGACCACAGCGGGGCGGGGGAATTAAATCTGCCCTCAAACCTCCCGATTTATCCGAGGCCTGAGACGCGGTTTCTGACAGTTCACTACAGCAGCCACTGCGTGGCAGGAGAGATCAAGAGGATGGTTTATTTTCTGCGGCGGGCGGCCCGGGAGGAGCGCAGAGCGCGGCCGCTGATGTGGTTCGGGCGCCATCTTGTCTCCCTGCGGGCGGCTTGTAGGGATTCGGGGGTCGGGCACCGGCACCGGCGGGGAGACAGCCACGGCCCGCGGCCCGGGTGTGCCGCTGGCTGCTGGTGGTTAATATTAGCGGGGCGAAAGGACCCGGGGGCAGGCAGCTCGTAGGGGACGGGCAGAGGCACAGCGTGGCACTGCCGAGGGCGGTGGCCCCTGCCTCGCTGCCCGCCCCTCACAGAGCGGCGTGGCGGGCGAGTCGTGCCCGGGGTAGTTCCGCCGTGGCGGCTGCGGGACGCGGCTGCGGGCCCGGGCGAAGCTGGTTCTGAGCAGGAGCTGCCGGGATGCGCGGGACAGCTGAATATAAAATTAATCCCCTCAACAGAAGATAATAAAAATCCAGGGAGTTCCTCTTGAGCACAGCGAGAAAAATTTAATGGCTTTTCCCCTCTTGCAATCCAGCAGACTAGGGAGCTGTATTCGTAGCAGATACTAGATTTTCTGAAAAACATTCTCTCAGAACATAGCAATTATTAACAAAGTCATATGCCACTTAATAAAAAGTGTTTTCTTGAGACCCAAAAACAATACAGAAAAGGACTTTGTGTGTTGTTGCTGCAAAATTGAGACAAAAATATAGTTGTGAAGTTACATTTCCATTTAAAATTTGATTTTCCAGGTGATGCATAAAAAGAAATAAAAATAAACTGTTTTGTTTTGGATTGACTAAAATGTTTTCCATTCTACCCAAACCAGAATTATTTTCCATTTGTTTAGTTTGGCCACTGAAGTGAGAAGCTAGTATGTCATTATCCATACACAGCAGGAAAGACATCTGAAGGACAAACAGGGTTTTAATTAGCTGCACTTCAGTATTTAAGATTGATGCTGAAAGGAATTACAGTCAAAATATGTATGTCCTGGCCAGGTGTTTAAATTAAAAATGCTATTTTTTTTTCATGTTAATTTTGAATTAGATACTAAAAGCTTCAGGAGTGAGTCAGGGCCTCTTTGAATTAATCACACACATATAGAGGAAAGATGGCACCGGCTCAGTGTGCTTGTAGACAACAGATGTAAACATAGAGTTGGGTAATACAGAATAAAAGAAATATGATTGTTTATGATGTAGAGTGTGTAATAAGCTACAGTCTCAGCCATTTGCTTAAGTACTGACATACTGAAAGACAAAACCATACCAAAACAACCCAAACCTACATCACTTAAAAGAAGTCATTGTGCCAAAACACACTTGAGGCGATACTAGACTGTGTTTAGACAACAGTGTTGAACATTACCATGGGAACAATTGATGTTAAAATCCAAGACTACAAAAAAGCAAAAGCACAAAAACACCCATATGGATTTGCAGAAGTTTCAAGAAACATGATCCAAATTGTAAGCAATTGTTTTTTGATATAAACTCATGAAAATTAAAAATTTAAGGAATGCAAATACAACTATTCACTCCTTATTTGCTCATGTGGGAAATGTTTAGGAATTCTGTTATGGATGTGTGGCTTATACCTTGCCTGGAGAGGACGTATGTCTTGCAAACCAGTGCAACATTTCAATGGCCAAGATGTTTGTCTCCCGTTTCTCCTGGCAGTCTTACAGAACTATGATATTAGCTCTGAAAGGCAATATGCATATAGCCTGGCTTAATAAAACATGTAGAATGTATTTCCATGAATGTGGGCATTAGTCTCAGTGGGGCTATTTGCTAAAAACTTTGATTGACCTAGCCTGCAAAAGACGCTTAAGTCCCTCACCTCTACAAGCAACACCTTTGCACTTGTTACAGGTTAAACAGGTTTGCAACTAAACAGGAAAGAACTGTAAGAAAGTTTAATGTCGATCAACTGAACACACTGTTGCTGCAAGAAATTGCTATGATGAGACTGATTTTGTACTTCTTGGACACCTGATTCTCTGGCTAAACTTGAAGAGAGAACTTTGGGTGTACACGGAATGAGGAAGCAAAATCCATGTCAGAAATGGCCAAATGGAACAAACAGAAGATCCTAGAATAAGGAAAAAACCCTAAAAGTGATGCAAATTTACTGAATTCACAATCAGCTATTCATTCATGTGATCCTTCTGCAAAGGCCTCTTAAATTGGTAGTCTTTTGAGACTGGTTTTCATTGTGCACTGCAAAGTGAAAAACAGAGAAGCACTTAATAAACAGGCATCAGTCTGTACCCAATTTCTGCTCATCCGTCCAGTTACAGCCCGATTTTGAAGCTGTAGAATTTGACAGTGAATCTAGATTTTTCCAGGTACCCTGCCTTCCCTAGCCTATGGAGCAGTTCATCAGCCTAAAGTGTGATACTAGCTTGGTATCCTCTTCACATGTCACGAAGTTGAAGGAGAAACTGTTCATTCCATCATATCTGGATATCCAAATGGCTCCACTATTAGCTGGTAAAGCTTTGATTTGGGGACATAGAAGAAAAAACCTTTCAGTGCTCTTATGGTCCTGTGCCAAAAAATGCGCAAGAATGACAATTACATGGGGAATTTCTGCTTTCCCAAGAGGTTGGAACAGCCCCAAATGTAATTTCTTTGTCATATACCTTCAGGATCAGCATTTGTTTTGTGACCTCATTCGCCTAAGGGTATTTTAGTGTTACTATACTTATTATATATTTATTATATTCATTATATATTATATTATTATGATATGATATGATATGAGATTATATAAGATTATGTTATATATTATATTGTATTTATTATATTTATTATAGATTTATTTTATTGCATTATCTTAGTGTTATTATATTTAATAAAATGATAAGATTGATGAAAAGCTTGCTTAGGGTTTGGCTCTTTCATCTGCCAAATGATCCAGGACTTGATCTCTGAGGTACAGATTTGCATCCAACGCCAAGGGTGGGCTGCTGATTTCTGCTAGATTTAGCATTCTGTACCACTCGGGGAAGGGGTGCCTGGTTTTCTAGTCCCATCATCTCCTGCCTTGCCTCTGTTTCATCTTCAGAATCTGTCTTTGCCAGCTGCCCTGTGAGAGCAAACCTGGAAATTTCTGGCTCCAGGCACTACTAGGGGCCCCTTTGTATGTTTTTCTGATGAGCACAAGTTTGCATTTTAAACAGGATGATTGACTTAGTCATAAACCTCCCACGTCAGCATGGTGATAGAACCTTAATCCTTTCCCATGTTTACAGGTCATGGCAGTACATCACCAGGCAGGCTCCAAGCCCTACAAAGTGCTCAATCTTCATACCACTCTATATATGTCTTACCTGAACACTCTCCTGGGAGCATTTCTTTGCAGACTCATGTCTATAAGAAAAAGCACTGAGCATTGACCCACACTAGCCTTGTTATTTTGAAGATATGTGTGGTTTGTCTTTTTTGGGAGCTGTGTAGATACATCCACAATTACCACATACAGAGAAACAGTCGCGCTGCAGTGACCTGTTTCACTGCCTAGGCAAAAGGCAGTGAATTGATGATTGATGGCTCAAGTGGAAACTGTATATATTCCGGTGATGTCACAAAGAGACGAAAGACTAAAAAAGAGTCACAAGGAACCTCAGAAACCTCAAGGATCTCTGTCACCTCTGCACTTCATCTGACCTCCAAGCAAAACGTTTCATACAGGCAGGCCCAAGTCTTCATCTGGGTTTTCAGGAACCTTCCAGCACCCAGTGTGGGACCTGGTGATTCCACTACATTTGCACTGTGAAATGTAAATTACACTTTCCAGAACTTCCGACGTGTCAGATTACAAGAGCAGCAAACCCAGGGCCGTTGAGGTAGAGTTAAGATCCCATTTGTCTCTTAAGTGCAAGTGATCTTGAGGTTAGTATCTCTGTTAAGTATCCAAACACCAGCATGTACATGTTAAATAAATGAAAAACTAAAATTGTTGGAGAGATGGGCAAGAACCATAATTTCTTTTCCTATATACAGTACTCAGTGTCTAAATATGTAGCAAAAGTTAGTATTTTAGAAAGTAATTAAGCATTGAGTAGGCATGGGAAATCTTCCTCAAACAGATATCCTGTTATGAATTACAGCCTACTGATGATACAGTTTATTGTAAGTCTGTTCTTTCAAAGTGAAACCATATGTTGAATGGGAGAGTGGAAGTCTAATGTAAGATAAGACTGTTTATTAAGCTATGCTGATGGATATTTTGTGGATGAACTTTCTTTACAATATAGTTTAGGGTTATATAAATTCTAATGGGTATATGCAAACAAATGTGCAGACACCGGGTATAACATGATTTAAGTTAGCTGTCAGATGACAGTTCTGGAAGATAGTGGGACCAGTACTACCGGTGCCAAACTCCCACAATATCAAAACCTTGTATAGTTCCCATGTTCCGGTGTATAAATAATGCTAGTTTCAAAGGAGCAAGGAGAAAGACAAGTTGATAGTAATTTTTATTCAATTGCACTTGGAAGTTTTATGTTGCAAGAAAAGGTATAGAATCTTGGAATACAAGAGGAAGCCACATTTCCAGCTATTCCTTAAGAGTTCCAAAAGCTAGAGTCTAGAAAATGTCATCCCGCTGGTTCCTTGGAGCTGTACCCGAGGTTTCAAGTTTGGCTTGTGACTATGTCTGTCAGTCTCCTGTCGTGTCGATTGCCCGCGGTGCTTCCTTGGAGTTGCAGTCTCCTTGCAGAGAGCAACTCCTAATCGAGGACAATGAGTCATTTGAGCTACAGCTCCCATAGGAAGATATGGGAGTATTTCCAAAGTGAGGCTTTTCAGTTTTTGGCTAAAAGACTGTTTCTGAGTATTTAATTAGTTAATTTAAAAGAAAACAAGATTTCCCCCAGTAATCAGTCTTTTTGTTTAAAAATGTGCATTTAATAAAGATCTAATTTTCCGCAAAAGCTGTTTCAACCAATGCTGGGAATTATTCCCTGACAAAACTACTTGAAAATGGATTTCATAATGTAGAGTAAAATCCAGACAATTTTTTCCAGATGAATTTAGAGTGATGTTGTTATTACTCCTAAACTAAAAATGATAAACCAAGGAAACTTGTAATTAAGGTTAATGAAAAAGTAGCACATTAAAGATACGAAAAATACATCATTTGAGCATGAAAATTACTTCAATCTCTGCTTTTTCATGCTTTAACTTGATAGTTATGAAAAAAGGTTTATTTGGTTTGATTTACTCCAGAGCATCTTAAAGCAGCCAGAGCACACTGAATGATCAAATAGTCTTCAGAAATCATTGGTATTGCCAGAGTAGCACAAGTGTCGAGCCAAGCTCAGCTCTATTGCTCGTATGTCAGCTGCCTGCTACCTTTTGGGCTTCTCTGTTCTTCTGGGGGCCTTACTCTGCACACAACTATCTTGTGGTCCTTCTGCCAGTTTCTTCTACACTTCCTTCTGCAGATTCCTCTGTAGATACTCACAAACCAGATGCATGAACTCACACAGAGAAGCACACATCATCTTTCTACTACCCCATACTCATTTGGGCATGGATTATTCTTAAGTCGTCTGATTCTTTCTTATTCCATCTTTGTGGAATATACCTGGGGCAATTAATAGGTTATCAAGAAAATAAATAAAATTAATGATGATTCTGTAATTTCTTAATAACAGACATATTCTCCTTAGGAAAAGAACAGCATTAGAAATTACTTTTCAGAAGTAACTCCATTGGCTTCTAAGGGCCTAAGACCTTATCTTGAGACGTAAACTTTTTACAAAAATTTAGCAATGGAACGAAATAATAATAATATTTTGTTTTGTCTGTTCCACAAGAAAACATCTTATGGAGAGAACATGACAATAAGTACTCAATTAAGTCACTTAATTCTGTTCCATTTTTCATGCAGAGCTTCACATACAAATCTTGGAACCATTTATGACCATTGTTCTTTTTATTCAAATTAATATTCATTCCAAGGCATAAGGTCTAAGTAATTAGAAAATAAACTAGATCATCTGCATATTCATTTTCATCTATAAAAATATCTATTCATGACTTCTGTTGTGATGTTTTTATTACCGTAACACAGCCTATGCATTTTAAAACCTTTCTGTGCTCAGAGGAAAACTCACAAAATCAGCTGAGCAGAGGTTGTATCACAGGTGGTATAAGAGCACCTAGCAACGCTGCACAACAAATGGAGATGGGAAATTGCTAACCACATTAAACAGCTTTGGAAATTAATTTGACACTTACTAAGGCCAAGTATGGTTATCATAATTGGCCTTTGTCCAGAGCATTTATTTATAGTAGTTAGATATTTGATTTATGAACCATAAAATTTGTTTATGAACAAGAACAAAACTTTTACTTAAGCTAGAAACTAAAGACAGAAAGGACATTTGGGATTTTATAGCAGAATTCTAGCTGAAATTGATTAAAAAATTTTCTATTCTGCTCTGTATCTCTGAGAGTATCCGGGGTTATTAATGAGGCAGGTGCTCAAATGATGTCAGAGCTAATGCTTAGCATCATTTTTTCATAGACCAAATCCTTTCACACCCTTTTCAAACAAAAAGTTGGCATTAGACCACACGATACTGCAAAAGGAGTCAAGACTATATGCCATTCACACAGTGGCACGTTGCCAACAGGAAGCACTGTAGAAAAAAAGAAATGGTTTCAATGTATAAATGAAGTGTAATAAAATATCATAATCAGAAAATCAACATTAGACATGGTAGGCCCAGTCCTGTTATACCTGAACTTGTTCGGGAATCAACAAAGCTGCTTGTGCGTCAAACTCTTAACAAATATGACTGAAGGGCTTTGAAAGTCAGGATGTGCTTAATCAATTTCATCTGGACTATACTACAGACTATACTATAAATGTGGATAGGTTGGGACTGAAATGCAAATAAATTAATTTTAAAAGTCTCCAGTGGTGCTGCTTGAATTTCCAACTATGCATTACAGATATGTAAGCAAAAGCTACCTTCTTAAACTTTACCCCATGTGTCCCATTAATGTAGAATGTGGGGGTTTTTAAATTACCTTTTACTTGTTACCAAGTCAAAACATATTCAAGTTCAAAGCAACCAACAGTTCACCAAGTTAAGGCAAATTCAGCTTAAAACCAAGAACAGGCTATATTTTCTTGCCGCCAGTGTTCTATTCCACATTATTAGCGTAGCTGTTCTCTCTGATGAAGTCCTTGCCATCCCCATAGACAGAAATACCAGATTCCAGCTTCTAAGTGAAAAAGAAACTGATGGTACCATGGGATGAGACTTAAAAAGAAAAAACCCTCAAATTTAAAGCATTTCTATTGATTTCAGTATGGTCCCATTTGTTTCAGGAGAGGGAACTGGAACAAATTCCACCCTGGTTGTATACCACCATGGTTTTATTGCAGGCATGTTCATCTTGTTTCATTAAAAGTCACTGTTAATAACTACAGTGATGAAAGTGGGCTTGGGCAGTGAAAATCACTCAAAGAGCTTCCAAAATGAGATTAGAAAACAACACTTGCTAAACTTTTTCAATAGTACTTCATAAACTCATATTTCTGGCTGGTGACCTGACAAGGAACCCCGTGCGTACTTAACACACCCCTTGCAATGAAAGGTGCCCAAGGAAGGCGTGATGAGGCCCCTGACTGAGGAAGTCAATGAACCTTTGTTTTAGCTTTTTGTTCATACGTGATGTAATGGAAAGCTTTTACAGAGCAAAGTTTGTGGGACAGAACGAACAGTAAGGAATTAGTGGATTAAACAAAAGGTGGAGATGCTGTGTTTGCTGAAAGTTGTGCTTTATGGTCATACTAACATTATATTTACCATGTAGACCATTACTGTATCAGAAATAAATATCTACCCAATGGGTGAAGTGCTCAAGGTTATTTCCTCATTAGTAGTGAGGTGAGTGCATGACATTCCCTTTGCAAAATTAACTTTTGGTCAGTCTTACCTCTGAGAACTGCCGAACTTTCATGAAAGGATTAAAAAGCCAGTCAAAAAGAGATATAATTTTGATGCCACTAAAAACTTCCCATATATCATTTTTGAACTGCTGGTAAGAACTGTTTTTTAAAGACTCTTCTGCAGGACAGCAGAATAAAGAAGTAAAGAAAACCACCTTCTCATTCATCTTCAGTAATAATCAAACTTTTAAGATACTCAGGTTGTATCTGAGAACATTCTTTTTGCTTCAGTATTTTATAGAGATGATAAAATATTGCTGGGTCATTTAAAAAAATCAAAGCAGATATTTTCTAGCTGAAACTTCCTTGTAATCTGTGATGACATGAGTATTCAGTTCATCCCTAGTGACATGGAGAACAGTCAATCTTTGTCTTCCTTTTCCACAAACATTTGCATATTACAATATTAGAATTTTATCTCAATGCTTTCTCTTTTCCATCTTCAACCACCCAGTACCTTACTCCTTACTCACAGGTCAGATTTTCTTGTTCTTGATATCATAATTTCTTTTAAATTCTCTCCATTTTGTTCTCTATCTGTCTTGAAAGATGATGACTACAGCTCAACACTATTCTGCAGCTGGGGCTTTTCCAGTAGAAAGTGAAGCAATGCATAACTGTGTCATCTGTACAAAACTCTTAACTATGGTCTTCTCAGGATGGTACCTCCTTNTGTGATTTACAAACTGGGGTGGTGGGAACCCCGACACGTAATTTTTTTTTTTTTAAATTATTTTTTTTTATCTTTTTTTTTTTTTATTTAAACAGTAATACATTGCCAGTTCAAGAATCTTTATTCCGAAGCACAAAATACCGGTTTCACCCTCTGAAAATGTGTGCTGTGCCCATTTGTCCTTTCAGTATCAGCCTCCAGAAGTTACTGTGCTACAGTTTTGTCCTTACTGTCTCATTCCTTTAAATCACAACAGCAGGCTAATTTATTACAGCTGTCAGGAGATGTTTCAATATTTTAAGAGTATGTAATTTGGGAGGCGTGCAATCAGCTTGGATAAACAGAAATTAAGCAATTAACCTCAGCACACTGGAATATTATCCCTGACATGACTGCACACTCAAAATTGAATGGACTATAAAGAATCAGTGCAATCATATCATACCCCAATGGCTGTGTGGTACCAAAATTTGCCTTTCTTTCAGTCTGATAGTTGGCTGAATTTCCATACCTGCTCTGACAAATGTGATACAGAGCTATGCTCCCTTTGCACTTCAGATTGTTTTGCATCTTCTGTCTACATTTACAACCAATAAACCAAAAAAAGGTCTGCTGTCAAAGTGCTAAACAGCCTTTTCCTGTGGAAATACTCAGCATAGGCTTGTGAGGACTATATGTCTGGGAGTGAATGACTGCCAGGTTGATAGTTGTAGAGAAAGAAGCCAACTGCACTGGGGGAGATCATAGAGATTCTGTCTCCCTAAGCAAAATGTGCACTTTGGCAGTGTGGCATTTGAAGAAAATTGGATTTATTTTTTTGGCTGGTTTACTTGCAGTCACAGTAACAAACTCACTCAACAGCAGGACCACCTCCTATGATACTGCTGCCTAAAACATTTGTCCCCCAGTCTATGGGTGTGTGTCTCTGTGTGTGTGTGTGTGATGTCAACTAAGTGACAGGTCCCAGAACTCCAGAATATCAGGATTTTTCCTTTGCCATTGCTGGCTCTGACACCCAGGCAGCTGGATGCCAGTTTCCAACATGAACACAGTCCTGTTAGTTTCTTAGCTTTCACTCTGTGACCCTGTCTAACAGCAGTCAGTAGCTCATGTGCTTTCATGAGAACTGCATGCTTTACCTGTCACAACATGGTCCCCTGACCCTTCCACCACAAAGAATTCCTTTGGCATAGCAGTGCCACTGTCTTCATCTGTGCCCACGGTACTGGCATGAGGAATCTCCTGTGTGACTGTCCAGTCTACTGCAGGTTTTGCATCTTCATCAAAATGCTGAACATTGTCTTAGGTTGTACCATTTGTCGCAGCATGGAGAAGCAGTGTGGTTTTTTTCCTATAGCCTCTTCATTAGTGTTACCTGCCTTTATATTTTGGTTTGCCTGTGTAATCGTAGCCTTAGGAAACCTATAGGAGCTTCTATGAGCTGGATGCCACTGCTTTGCAAAGTCCAGTGGTATTATCACAAATTGATTTTACGGTTTGCAATGTCACAATTATTTATCTCAGTTTCCAGGTGCATTCTGGTCTCCTCTTGGGGCCTCAATGAACTTCTCCAAATTCAAAGATTATAACATACTTCACCCTGTCGTTCTAAAAATGCGAATTTAGTAACTTTCCTTTTTTCATGTAGTGAAATCCGTGTATTTCTGTAAGACAGTTTCATAGATGGTCTAAGTTAATCTCACTAATTAGAAAATAGATCTCTGTTAAGAAGTGATAAAAGCCTCACCACCACATTGTCAGGTGTGCTCTCAGGAGACCAGACTCAAATGCCAAGCTCCCCCTTTTCTAGTCTTCTATTTCTCTAGGCATGCTTCAAAATTACTGCAATCTTTATGTGTTGCAGATTCAGAACATTTCAGATTCTTGTTAGTGAAATATTTTTTAATGTCCCCAATTATCGAATTCTTATCCTTGGAACTAAGATTTGCTGCACAGCTCTGCTTGGCTATGGCCTGTAAGACATTAGTTACCTGTAAGACTGGGCACCGTGGAACTCCTTGGACCCTAAGGCAAGGACTGCTGGGCTAATTGTTTAGCAGATGCATTCTCAAGTATGTGTGTTGGCTCCCCTGTAAAAGACTGAGTCACAAAAACCAGAAATCTGTACACAAGCAGTTCACTGGAATATTTCTGGTCTTTCCTATTATTTCTTTTAACAGCTGCAGACGCCTTCTGAGAAGAGACATCCTTGGAGTGAAAGCATTGCATTATTTTATTATTTATTTATTGCAAAGACTGTTGAACAGCCTCAAACACTTTCCTTCCAGGGATAATCAGCTAGTCTTATTTGCACTTGTTGGAATTACAAGTTAGTAGTCAGTTCTGCATCCCTCATGACCTACCCTTCCTGTAGATGCTTTGCCACCCTTGCTTCCAACCACCTATGTAATTTTTATTTCACATACTGCATACTGATAAACAAGTAATGTAAAAATTAAACCAAAATTCAGATTTTAGATCCAATTCATTAAATGAAGTTATTAAATATTCTCTACAGATAGCCAGTTATTGAATGAATACTGCATGAGAGACGTTCAGTCTCACTCAGAGGTAATACAGCCAATTTATTTGCATTGCTCAAAGTCAGAAATGCAGGAGTTCAAATGAAGAAAAAGCAAATGTCTGAAAAAAAATCACACTGGTTTAACTCTCTGAGTTATTTAGTAGCATAGATAAGGACATATAATACTATATTTTAATGAATAAGGAAAATATTTGATGTTACTACATTTTAATTAATAAGCACTGCATTTTATGTAATTATTGATTTAGGTCTCTTCTGTAAGGCAAGAATTGTCTTTGTTGCATCACATGAAGAAACAAATTTGGTGTCAGTGTCAAAGAATTTGTTGTTTTGTGTTTGGTTTTTTTCTTGTTCAGTATCTTAGTATTTTCTGTTAGAGTAAAAGTGGCTTCCCACTTGCAGCTCAGAAAACTAGTCCAGAGAAATATTCAAGCAGCTTGTAGGACAAGGATCAGCCTGTTGACAAGGATCACAGTAAATATTCTTCCCTTCCACCTCCTTCTTCCCTCCCATATCAAGAAATCCTATTTAATAAGACAGATACAAATGGACAAGGCTTGTTGATCATGAAGCTGTATTTCAATCAGGAAGCACTAAAACTGGGAACATAAATCATGGATCTCTAGAGTAACTCTGCATCAGTCCAGACTACAGGTGGGGGTTATTTTTTCCCATTTTCATGCGAGATGCTGAAAATACATTTCCAGCCCTGAACACTTGCTTCTGAGACCTTGATGCACCCTACTGAAGCTTTCCAAGAGATGAACAGCAACAGTCACAATCTTCTTACATTTTTAGCAGAAGATTGGAGTTTCTATGGCTTGCATGTCCAGACCCCCAGATAAGATGAGCTGGCTCAGATCTACCAATGCACAGTCCAGTTTTCATTGCCCCAGGTGAGGATCTACACCTGAATACTGGATTCATGGCTTATACTGCCAAAATTCTGAAGCGTTGATGCCGTTGGCATGGCTCATATGCCTGTACTAGTGCTTTGATCTTTTCATTCAGAGGGACATGCTTAAAGAAAATGTCCATGCTTTGAGAAATGTGTCTTTAGAGAGACTGCCTTGAAAACTGGTATTGCTGGAATCATGATCAGCACTGATCTGAAAAGATTCTCTGGCCTGTGGCAGAGCAGAGGAAAACACAGCTGAGCCCCAGGGTCCTGAAGCAGCAGAGCTTGCTTTCACTCATTTCTCTTCCAAGGTCCACAGCAATTTTTGAGCCCATTGGTCATTACAGCCAAATTTGACTGATGGCAGAGATGTCACAGGTAATTCTGTCTCCAAAGGTTTTAAGAAATCCCAAGAACATTCAGGTGGAAGAGGGAGAGCCAGTTCCCAGTTTCCCAGGTGAAAGAATAGCTGCCATAAGCTCATCTCTTACTAGAAATGAGAGAATCCATCACAGACAGAAACTCTGTAATTATGCGATGTGCAGCAAAAAGATGGCAGAAGTCTACCCTGATTTGCACACCAAAGTCAATCAGCCACAAGGGATGAATCCATAGGAAATCAGGCATAATTAGGTCTAGAGCTCAAAGGTCAATGAACACAGCAGAATGAAGCACCATATAAATACAGAGAGAATCCAGTCTCATGCCAGGAAGTATTGGTAGAACCTAAGCAAATACTTAAATGCGTAATCATCTATCTTTAGTCATGTCAAATAAAAGCTTTGTCAACAGTTACAGGCATGTTACATTGCTTTGAAAAAAATGTTTTTCAAAACAAAAGCACTGCTTCTATTTTACCTCCTTCATTACCTCCCTTTTAACAATTCCCCACCCAACTTGCCCTTACTGCAGGAAAAGAGGCAGCTAAGCATGCATGGTTCCACCTCAGTGTTGAAAGAACTATGATTCCAATGCAGAGGAAAGCCAGCCCTGTTTCGGGGTGTACATGCCCTTTTTTTCTGCTGTGTATCACAAAGTAAGAATCCACTCCTCTCCGACGACAAGTGACAAAGCTTGGCTATATTTAAAACTAAGAAGTACATTCCTATGACTGTTTTTTTCAAAGACCTTCAAGATCTTTTAGTCAGTTCTCTGCTTCACAAGAAATACGTGAACTGTATCATTCCTCCTATGGAAATTGTCTCTATTTAGCCACTCCATAGCTCCAGAAAGTTTTGCAAGATAAGGATAAAAAATACAATGTGCATCTGACAAGGGATCCCAGTCCCCAGGCTAATGAGTGTTTCCCAGATCACACATGGAGGAGGTACAGGCCTCCCTCCACCTGGAGGTGCAGTTTTTTATGACTCCTTCTTGAGCCTTCCTCTGTCTCAAAGCACTGCAGTGCCAGTCAAACAACACTACTGTCCTCAAAGGTCAGAAGCACAAACAGTTTTCTCCTTCTCATCACATAAAATGATTTCCTAAGGTTATTTCTGTAGGAGGAAAAAGGCAAATGAAGATACCCAGGTACACATAAAAATTCCAACTAATTTGTCCCATTGTTGTATTCAGTGGTGATAGACAACACAGAAATTTGGGGAGCACCGAAAGAACCATACCATTGAAGCTGGGAACAAAGGTAGCTCAGAAATGTAGAGCATCAGACACAAGCCAAGGCCTGGGATGAAAGTCGCCTCCTGTAGCTAGTTCTTTAAACAACAAATTATACATTTATAATGCTAGTCCCAATACTAGGTTAAGAATGAGGAAATATTATTAGAAACACAGAAAGTTAATTGCAAAAACCAGACACTCTTTACAGACTTCTTTATGCTGAGGGAGAAGAGCAGTCTACAGTCAAATCAAAGGAATGAACACACTGCACACTTGAATATGGGGGAAAAATAAGCACACAGGATTTATTTGAAAGACTGAAACCTATGGAAGAACTGCATTACATTGAGATATGCAGATCCACTTCCACGCTATTCAGTTTCTACAGAAACATCACTGTGAAGACATTTTAATCTATTTTAAAAATAGATATAAAAAAGAACTGTGTGTAACCTTTTGTTAGATAAATCATACCATCACTAAACCAGCTTTGAAGACTGGTTGCCTCTGCTGAACACAGTGAGAGTTCTGCTACGGACTGAGAGACAATGGCCTGTTCCTCACCACAAGCTAGAGAAAAGAACGTACATGTGCTGGAGCAGTGTTTGTGGAACATGGTGCTGTTTTTAGTGATGGCTTTTTCTATGCACCAAGCATGAGATCATGTACAGGGCTGTATTTACATGGTGATGTAATTTTGCAGCAGAAGCTGGAAAAACAAGGAGGGTATATCACGTCCAGGGTGATATATGCCAAGCTTTCCACAACTATGCAGCCATGTCATATATATGTTGGCAGGTTGAAAATAAGATGTGGGACAACCCTGCTGCAAACTTCTAGACAAGCTTATGTTCTGGCTGCAAAATCGACTCATAACTCTAAAAGGAACTTTCATCAGGCAAACAATTTTCCAGTCAAACAGCATATGCACCTAATTGAATGCTTACAAAATCACCTTTTGTTTTATACAGATGTTCTGCCAACAAAAGGAAAATGAGATGCCTAATGGATTTAACAACATGGCTCTATTTATGTTGTGATCACATAAGATCGGATGCTCAAATACAATTATTTTCCAAGTAATGTTGTATGATAATGTGGTTTACAAACTGTTACACCCATTCATCTTCTGCAGTAGAATCTCACATTTTTTTCCTTAAAAAAATGCCATGGCATGTCACTGAGACGTAAAAACTTGAAAAAAAATTTGTTGACCTCGTTTACATACAGAATGCTATTAGCCATAAATAAATACAACAGGATTGTTTGATTAATCAGTGAAATTATACACACACTTTTTGGAAAATCTGATCAAGTTTAGTCTATGGTGGGTTTCTAGCTATGCAGGCACAGATCTCTATATGAATAACATTTAATATAAGATCGTAATTGTTCTTCCAGTTCATCCACATCCATTTGGGAGCTGACAAAAATAAAACTGGTGCAGCTCTGAACCTCTGCTGCTTTCATCAGAATTGTTTTTGGTTAGGAAGCTGGGTGAGTCTCTAAGTAGAAGTAAGAGCAAATCCAACTATAAACCACGTATGCTTTTTATCTACAAATAAAGTGAACAGACAAAACAGCTTTAACTGTAATTTCAATGACAGTAAACTTGGATGTAACAACCAAAATAGTGACTGAGGATGCTTTAGAGGGACAACATACAGCTGTGACCATTAGAAGAGTGTCCCAGGACACCTCTTTTTCCTTTGTCTTGCATGTATCCTGGAGTACATGAAGTTCCTTGGTAATTTGTATCATGGATTGGTCTTCAAATGATGCATCATTTTCCTTTCCTGGAAAACTGCCTTAGTCTCAAATAAGCCAGGAGCTGGATTTGAAGGAGCTAAAGTCTCACATGCATTTTAGTGAGGCAGTCACTAAGCAGTAAAGCAAAATATTCTGCATTTAAAAGGCAAGATGTCCCAGGTGATTTCTAGCTGGCATTTTAAGACAGTCAAATGGAAATAACACCTGCTGAACAGCCTATTTTACAGGCAGTTTTACCCCATGTCTCATGCTTTTTTTCAGGACTGTTGTCTAACAGACCAACCATACCAATAAGCTCTAGACCCAGTGAATCACCAACAAAAAATGCTTTATGTGACAAAAAGCACAGCTGTTGACAACAGTCAACTGTTAAGAACTCATCGAATTCTTACATGAATGCACACAAATGCAGAACATGCCAAAGCCCGGGAATGAGCACAGGATGAAGCAGTGCCTCAGAGCAGTTCTCCAGAGTGCTGCAGTACCTGTGTGCATCTTGCACAGAGAAGTCTCCATGTGTCAGCAGTTAACTCCCCTTCAGGCAGCACTACATGAAACAGAGTTTGTTAGCTGGCATTTTCTCACAGAAAAAAGTAGGAATTGAGCTTCACATTGAGATGCTGCTAAACATTGGTATAAACAATTGGGAAAAAAAGAGGAATGTTGTCTGTTCATAGCTTTTATTGTAAACATATAGATTAAATATTAACATAGCAAAAAAAAGAGACTAGTTAGGCCTTTAGAAGGGTAGGTGTCCTAAAACAGCCCCAGAAATCCATTTTAGACAGTATCCACTGAGTTGGCAAACTCTGTAGAACCACTGCTGTGGTAATTGAAGTCTGCAAAACACTGGGATATTCCCTGTCCTCTCTTTTAAACAGAACACCATTCTGCATCAGGAAACAGTCTGCACTTTTGTTTACTGCCACAATGAATAAAATGTTCAGCCACAATGAATAAAAAAGATCCATGTATTCAAATAAAGATACTCCAAAAATATCAGTTCTGCCCACTTCCTTTTTTCATTTTACCCAGCAGGCCAGGCTCCTCCTGATTGTTTTAACTGGCCGAAAATAATCAGTGTCAGTCAAGATCTTCTGGGCCTACACGGAGCTTTGCAAAGAGTAAGAGCTAGAAGTGATGTTTGTTCTGCAAGTGACATGAAAACCTTTTTTCAGTTCTTTTATAATAACTGGTCAAAAAGCAGAGTATATTTGAGTCTGTGAAAATCCTTCTGTTTTCAAAATATCAAATTTCAACAACAACAATATGGATGGTTGAAGTTTAAAAAGTTTCAATTATCAATTATTCAATTTTTTAATCAGGTAGTTGAAGTAGTGCAAAGAGCTCTGTGCTTTTAGATTTATACATTGTCAATTATATACTTGGTATTTTCTCCCCTTAAAAATAACTGTGAATAAACACCTGAAAATATTGGAACTAATAGAAAATGTAATATTAGGATTTTGTTGGAAAAATACAATTTGCAATAAAAAATATAGTAATTTCTTCTTAGTAGAAACAAGAAATGACAATATACTCCCACACAATGTTTTTAGCATCCTAGACATGTAACAAATACTTCTGTAGTAGCAGCCCATCCTTCAACCAAAGTCTGAATCCCTTACAGTGCTGCATTTTAATCAGTATCAAAAAGCACTTATGTGAGTAAATCTTTGCCTACTCCTTTGTACATGTTAGCCTGTGTTTTGGCAATGTAAGCAAATGCTAGAGCATGTTGATTAGATAGGAAGTGGTTTACATATAAGTATTCTATGTAAGAAAGTAATCTAAAAATACTGGCTCTGATCCTAGGTAGGGTCATTGCCTCTTTGTACTATTCCAGCCAGAATTTACCCAAACAGAGCAAGTCTGGAGGGCCCCTCTTTTAAAGATCACTAAGTCAGAGAAACTTTTATCTTTCCATCTCTCTGTTTCGAGGAAAGGACGGGGGCAAGCTCAAGCTACAGGCTTCTGAACAACCCTTCATCCAAAACGGAGATTAGAAAAGCCTGTGGGTACTGCCTTACTGTGTACTTCCCTTTATGCTTTCTCCTACTGCCACAGCTTTCCCACTTGCTTGGGCACATGTTACTCTGATCAAATGATGTCAACAATCCCAGAGGCTCACAGGTACCCAGAATCAAGCCACTGACCTGACCCATACCCTGGACTTTGAAGTCTGCCAAAGACAAGACTGCAGATGAGCATGATGTCAGTGACTAGTGTGAAATAGAGCTGATTCAAGCTGCTTCTCTCCAAAATTGAATTTCTGTGCTTTTATGAAGCCCAAAAGGGGCAAACATCTTTTTTTCAAGATGGATTTTGTGAAATCAAATGAGCACTTTTTCTGGTTCCTAAGTCTTCTTTGTAATATTTAGCCAGTATTTCTCTTGGTGAAACTGAATCTTCCCTGTTTCCACAGAGGCATGATGCAGTGGAGAACTTCTGAAGAACCTGTATAGACAATATCTTTCTTTTTATTTATACTATTTTAGACAGCATATGAATTTTCGTAGAAAAATCAGTTCTGAATTTCATCACCAGTCTTCAAGATGGACCAATGCTGTACCATTTAACAACAACTTTTTCAGGGTTTGCAATGGTATCTTTCCACTGCTCTACTGCGTCACTGTTGCTGCTATCGGGACTTAACCAGATCTGCATTAAGAAAAAAAAAAACAAACAAAATTGAGTTTACCTGATGTAACAAAAGCCCAGCCTTCACTAGCTCCAAATAAATACCATGGAAGTGTAGAACAAGATGCAACGTATAGACTGTGACCAAAGCATAACAGCAACAAATACAGTTCTTCTAGTCCTAACATATCTTGGCTTTCAGCTGGGAACACAGGGAGTCTGTGTTTAAATTTAGCCTCTAAAATAGTTTAGAGAACCCACTACATAATAATGTTTCTGTACTTAATAAGATGTTTTAAGTGAAGCATTCCTTGCTGTATTCAAATGCACGTGCTGGGGTCAGGGGCTCACCAGGCCAGTGGTGGCTCTGTGTGTCCAGACGCAGTTGGCTCCAAGCCATCCGGCATCCAGCACGAGCTGTCCAGCATTTTCGTGAGCATTTAAAATTGCACACTCCCACAGCCAGGGCCAAACCTGCATTCCACAGAGGTTACTAACATGCCCATACCACACATAGTCACGTAGTAAGAGTCCGTTTCTTCTCAGTATTCAGTTAGTGGATAGTGGCCATTAAATGAGGAAATGAAGTACAACTAGGAAATTTTCCCCCTTAACATTATCAGCAGCCTCCACTGCCAAAAGAATTCTGCTTATGTAAGTAGGTAGCGTTATTTACAGGACTCTCTTTCCTCAAGTCTTCCAAGAATGAGTCCTTTTAGGACTTCTCAGAAACCTTGACCATAAAGTACATTTAGCCTATACTGCTGGGGCATAAGTCCTCAAGAAGCGAGAATAATGTCTTCCAGAATACCACAGATAGCTGATGTTTCATCCACAGAGATTCAATGTACATCTTGCTCATGATTAAACATGCCTGTAAAAGCAGCCTAATCTAAGTATTGTCTGCCTAGAACAGCATCCAATTAAACATCATTCTCTGAAGAACAAAGTTAATGGATCCAGCTATATTCATTTTTTTTCCAGTTACCCAGCCAATTGCTCAAAGCACATTTTTTCCTGAGCCATATTTTATGTCTTCATGTGTTATGTGGCAATGTCTGCCTTTGTGAGCTGAAACAACCTTTTCCAAATAACCTCTGAGGAACACAAGTTTTCCTCCCCCTAAAAATAAGATCCACGATTAAATGTAACTCATCCGATTGAGATTACCTCACATATTGCTAAGTGACTGCAAAATCATACCTGGTTATTTTCCCCCCAAGGCATTACAACTAAAAAGAACAATTTTTTTTCTTTTCCTATTTCAAATCTAATTCCACCAACAGGAAGATGGGACATGTGTAACATGAGGCTACAAAAAATGGAGGAACTTCACATAACTCTTGCTGGCACATCATTTCTATAGCTTATATCACAAAAGCATCTCCTGTAGCTGCATGCCTTCAGCAGGCAAAAAAAACATCACCAGAATGGGACAGTATCATTTTTTGTACCTAAGGACAGCACAGTCCTCCATTTGACATGAGATGTTACAGCTGGGGTCTCCAAATCAAGTCTACATTATCAATTTATGCATATATTAAAATTCTGTTACTGCATCCAACTGGGTCATGAAAAGCACAGAGCATTAAGAACAGCTATGGCTCACTACACCAAGAAGAAGAGGAGAGACAGGACAGGATGATGGTAAATTGGAACAAGCAGGGGAAAAGGATGGAGAGCATAACGAGACCAGACTACTAAGTTTTATGGTGGTTAAATAAATATGATGACAGAAATGCTTTCAAAGAGATACTACTGAAGTTGTGTCTGTTAAAAAAAACTTTAAAAAAAGCTAAAAATATTTTGTGTTTGGACACTTAAACTATTAGCTGATCATACATAGTTAGACTATTGTACTGACTTGTTTTACCCAGGAAAGCAGTCTCATTGTAGCTGTTGATACCTCCTTGTATACATCCTTGTTGTGAGTGTATTGTTATGGTGAGCAAACACCCCCTTGCTGTACAGGAAATTGTAGGTTATGGAGCTCCTGTGGGTGCTGTGTTTGTTTTCTTTAGAAAGCTAAAGGCAAAGAGGAGATCCTATGTCTCTTGGAAGGGATCTGTCACACAGTAATACTCCACACAAAACTGACATTAGGATTTCTTTTTGAAAGAAAACTCAGATGTCAACTCCCATTCTGATGCTGGTGCATGTTTAAGGGCCCAGTACCATTCCTGCTTGGATTACATCCAGAAGGGTTTAGTAGAATTTACTATTTTGTTATATGTCGCCTCATTTAAAGTATTTTAAAATTCACACCAAGAAACCTGTGGAACAGGATTTTAAATAAAGGATACCAGGCTATTTAGCAGAAACCAACCTGTCCTAGGAAGTGTTTTCTTCTCATCGAGCTTCTGCTGTAGAGTTTGATGAGAAAGCTAATTCCTTGTTCTGCTTGGCTAACTGGAAAAACCATCATTTCTCCCCACTTCACTTGGCCATTAGTGGACTTCAGAAGGCGAGTCTTCTTCTTATAGATGATCCCCTCAGTACTAAACATTCCGACTTTCACAAAGAAATCTAGCACAACAGGGAAGGAAAAAGGCATAGCACACAAAGGGTTACTCACAACACACCCAAAAAGGAACCAACAAGATCCATATGTATGGTTCAAATTGTATCAATTTCTCAAAAGTCTGGCCAAAAGAACTGTACAATAGCTTTCCCGACTAGTCACACAAACAGAGTATGTTTGGTAATGTTGAACTGATTAACACAGTATCCAAACAGCAAGTGCAAGCTAACGCTCTTGTATGTCAGGATTAATACTGGGATAAAAATCTTCCAAAATACATAAACACATATCTTCAAACCAAACAAAATATAATCAAGTAAGACATCTGGGGAAACAAGCCTTGGCAATGGAAATCTACCACACAATATATTAGTCTGAGGCTTGTAAGGAATGTTATAAATTGCCAACCCATTTGAGATGCAATTTACCTGTTACAAATGCTTTTAGACAGGAGGCATGAAACAGCTGATGTAACTTACTTGAAGACAGTGGCGTAGATGAAACAGGAAGGTTTTGTGCTTCAAGAATCTGTAACTGTATCCTCCTGTTTATTGCTTGAAAACAAGTTCCTATTTGAAGTTCTGCACGGCACACCTACAAGCAGAAGAATGTTGCCATAACATCTGGATTAAGTTGCTTATAAACTCAGGAAACACAGGAATTTTGTCATATGTTGGGCTCCCACATTTCTGTCTGGGATTTCCTGGAGAGAAACATAAGCATGTGTTGTATACAGAACCTGCAGTTGCACAGTAAGTGCATCTTGCACTTGTCATAGCTGCAGTACACGTGCTCCACTGATGAGCTGCTTATGTGTGGTGCACATATGGCCCTCGTGGGCTGCGGCCAGGGATACTGGGCAAATAAACTAATCCTCGGTTTTCACCTGGTACAGGTTCTGCAGTGGTAAGAGCAGAAACACACAGGGGAAACCAGACATGCCATTGCAACTTTACTAAATCTAGTTGTGGAAGTGAGAGACCGTGTATGACACCGACACAAAAACCTTTGGAGCTCCCCCCCCCACACTTCTGAATTTTGCAATATGGAGATAAAAGCAATGTTTTCCATAGATACAAGGCCCCGTCACTTAATGTCATGAATGGTTAGGGTGACTGCATACTGTGTAGTTTCCTGTGTTATCAAAGTACTCGTGTTTTACACGCCCACACACATACACCACTGCCACACACACATAGTGTATGTATCAAGATCTCCAGTCTGATTCTTGGGGGGGTTTTTTTAGAATTTTTGCCAGTGGCAAAGTTGCACTGAGTCATCCTCATTGCTCTCCTGTCAGACTCTAATGTCCTCAGAACACAGTAAGAGCAGCAGGAAACAGCCAATGGAGACCCACCTTTCCTGACAGCCTTCATCTAAATGGACTCTGCTAGTCTTTGTTGCCTTCAAGTTTTAATGTACTTCAATGAACCAAAATGCACTAAGCAAGAGAGCAACAGGTCAAATAAAAAAAAGTCAGGCTCCAGTTCATCAAAGAGACCCAAATTCTCTTTGTAGCTCAGCCACAAAACTTCTGTGTAACCCTGAGGAAGCCACTTAGTCGACTCTGAGCTTTGGCTTTCTGTTGGCAGAGAGGGTAGAGTTTGCTGCCTCACAGAGTAGTACGGGGATGAATCCCAGAGTGTCTAGAGGGCTCTTAGATATAATGGTGAAGAAAGCCAACACAGACTGAGAAACTATGAGATGATTCAGAAATTTACACTCAGATGAGATGCTTTCTAAACCACCTTCCTCTGTCACTTTATCTTACTGCTTTTGAAGCAACATGGTTTTTCACATTAGAACTAAAAAATGTCAAGTGTAACTTATGTTAGAAATCAAGAGTATCATTCATATTACTCAGACACATTTAAATAAAATTTGCTTTTGAATTGCTAATTCAAGTTTAATTTGTTGAAAATACAAATGTCTAGACACAATCTATAAAAGAAACAAACAACATGAGGGTAGGGGGAAAGGAAGTCCCACTGTGAGAACCACCTGCTTCTTATTACATTAATGGAAATGAACTGTCTGAATTATTACTTCACAGCATGCAATCTGAACATTAAATATATGGCTGTCTCTGCAGTTTCAGGCCACTGAAGATCTTAGCACTTTTCTTTCATAACAAAAGCAGATTCCATTTGCTCTGAGCTCTTGCTGTGAGTCCTAAGGATCTTCTGATGCTTTTTTGGTCAGAAAAGACAACTACCCGGTGTTCTTTGCTGAACATTTCCCCAGAATGCCCCTCCCTCAAGCCGTGAGCCATGATGTGGAAGAGCTTACTCTAGCTCTTTCCTAGAAACATCTGCAGTTTATGACCAGAACAGCTATGTGCAGAGTTCAAAAGTCTGCATTTTTTCCCCCATCAAAATGCCTTTCTCCAAGGAAGTAGGGTAAAGGGAATAAAAAAAAAAGAACCCCTCTAGTTTTTACTCCTGAATTATTTTACTTTCATTTCCAGCAACTCTTTCTAGGTGAGATAAGAACATACTTCCACAGTATTGGCACTTACAGGTGCTTTGGAAGGAGGAGATATATCCAGCCAATGACTCGACTCCTGTGAGCTCAGCTCCCGCAGTGCCAAGGAACATTCTCCAACAGTTTTTTTCCTGGGAGCCTGTGTCTGGATTTTAAATACCAATCTGACAGCCTGCAGGCTTTGCAGTTTAATAGCAAAAACAAAAGTTTCCATAAATTCAATGTCCTAGAAAGAAAAACAGAGGAGTAACATCATCATTTTAAGAGAATCCCACTGAGCCCAAAACCTAGAAAACAAGGCATCCTGGTTCTATAGCCACTGCTCCCGACTACCATTTTAGGTTGCCATGGAAAAGTGTGCTTTTATAGTGCAAAGTCCACACACATTCACCCCCTCGTTGTCATACCCTGGCAGGGGCAAAGTTTTGGATTATTTTTCACTACCATAATGAGTTGTGGCCATCTCTCCTGGAGCTTTACAACAGCATGCGCACATTGTCGTAACAGATTCTCTAGCCTTTTGCTACAGTCTCACCAGCTAATTTTATTTTCTTTCACCTTTGGTTCATATTATGGGAGATTTATGTTGCTTTACATTCTACCCCCTTAATATTCCTTTACTGCCACTATCAGGAATCTTGTCCCACGTGACCAATTTTTACTATTTTCTGTAGTAACAAAAGTGTGAATATTGTCTCCTGCCAGATCAGAGGCAGTACATCAGCCACCTTCCCAGGGATGAGTGTGCACCTACAGGTATGCGCCCACTTCCTCTGGTCCCCCACCATGGAGGTACCAAGGCCAGCAGCTCATGGTTCAGTCCCTAACGAGCAGATCTATCCTGCCAGCTTGTGAGAGAAGGAGGGCAAGAGTACAATGCAAGAGAGGATATAGGAGGAGAAAGTGGAATAAGGCTTTTAATAAGATTTTGAGAAGTTGGGGGAAGTACAACACACCTGGGCAGCTACCATGGCAAATATGGCATAGGAGTGGATGTTTGGTCCATTTTAAAAATCCATTCACATGTCACATTTATTTTTTGTGGGGAAAAATATTTCTCAGTGTTTTTCATGCCTCTACTTACACTGCAGCCCTCCTTGGCAGAAGATTTGAAATGCACTGGCTTGGGTAGTGTGAGAATTCCCTTGACACAGATACGAGGATTTTCCCCACAGCTAGAAGGCCAGCTCAGGTCTTTGCACTGCAACATTGAAAATAGTCCATTTAGACAATGCAAGACTTTTACCATTTGATGTAGTTACAGGGTCTACTTAAAGTTCCATTGCCTGAAAATTATTCACAGTTCTTGGAAGTATATAAAACAACCAGCATAACCGTATCACATTTACTGACAAAAAAGCCACGAGAAGCTATGTGTCCTCAAAGTTCTGTTAGGGTTCTGCCCTGAAGGAACTGTTAAAGTCACAGAATCACAGAAGTCACTTAATTGCTGCCTCCACAGTTGCTCCCATTTACTGCCTTCAGATTTCCACAGGAAAATGTCGATAGCAGGACCAGCCTATGACCAGCTCAGCTTTCCAGTCTGTGCTGAACAGTTCCTCACTTCACAACCAGAGTGCATGTTAACATATGTATAGTAACATAAGGAGATACATACTACTTCTTCTTACTGACTGCAGCAGAACAGAGACTGCAACAGGAAAACAATTAAAGGAGAGGAAGATGCTTTGAAGCCTAGTATTACATTTGACTGAACTTTGTTTATATTAACACTTACAAGTAATTTATTTTTTTCCTGAAAGTATTCATTAAAGTAACAGAGAGAAAAATTTTATGACAATTACCACTCAGTATAGTAGAATAGTCATTTGAATAAGTGACCAACTTATTTATATTTGCTTACGTGTAAAACTGTGATCCAAATCTGTTCTACAGAAGAAACATAACACAACTTCACATTCAGTCTTCCAAAGTCTCGTTCATCACCTGATAATGTAATAGTATCTGTGGAAGAAAGCCAGTTAATATTTTTAGAAGTAATGCAGTATCTTAAAAGTTCATTCCAGAAATAAGGGAACTCACTAGTAGGTGGGCTGCTTATCTTTGCAAACTTCTCTCAAAGTAAGTTTGAAATATTTTAACACCTATATTTTAAGATCAAAACATCCACCAAGTCCAGTACCCTGACCTTCTGCATAGCCAAAAGCCTTCACATTTCATAGAATAGAATCATGTAATCATAGAATATCCTGAGTTGGAAGGGACCCTTAAGGATCATAGAAGTCCAACTTCTGGCCTTGCACAGGAGACCACACCAAGAATCACACCATGTGCCTGCGTTATCTCAACTGAATCGAATAACTTGTGTTATACTCAAACAACTTTTAGAAAGGAAAAAGGCGTGTTTCTGAGACACCCAAAACACATTTATATCCTATCACTTCCCTTAATCTCTTTCACTGTTAAGTGTATAAATTGGCCTCTTCTTTATCTTTTTCACATTTCAACTCCAGTCTGGTAAACATTTTACTATTGTGCTGTCTCCAAGTCAGAAGAGCCTTTTAATATCCAGCATTTCTCTGTCACGACTGGAACCAGGTCATTGCCTCAGTCTTCTTTTTGAGAAGACTGGGTCAAACTCTGACTTCTAGCAGGGTGACTTTTGTGGGGACTTGATTGATTTTTGAGGGTTTATTTAGCAGTATCTCCACTTCTCCAGCCTTCTTTCATAAATAAGGATACTGGGTTTGCATGCAATATTCTTGTCTAATTACCACTGTAATATGGGTATTGGATTTCAGGCACTTCACAGAGAAAAATATTGATACATGAAAAAGGACTAGACTTGGGACCTAGTGCTGCATCCTATCCTAACACAGTGTCTGTAATTTCTTGCGTAGTAAATCCAGGTATGAATTTCTCAAAAGCATGAGAACTTCTCAAAGTCTCTTTTGCTCAATCTCCAGACAACAGGACAGTGCAAGCCCAAAACTCTTAATTTCAAGTTGCCAAGTCATCTCCAGCTGACCTGCTAGTCAGATTCATCTCAAAAAAAACCCCCAAAAAACCAAAACCCAAACAAAAACATCAACAGTAGAGTAGAAGCAGCTTAATGTTTCATGTGCAAAGGGAAGTATTTCATTACAAGGTAAACAAACAAAACATTACCCAGACTCCTGTTACTGCCTTGTGAATCCTTCCTGGAAGAGGTACTGCTAGGTACACTGGAGACTGAATCATATCTCTGGGGACAGGAAAATAAGAGTCACTAAATTCAGAGCAACAGATGCAAAACTCAGAGACTACACCATCAGACAAGATATGATGAAAACAAAATACTCAATTTCAAATAACTGCCTCATTCCCTACTAGTTTCTTGATCCAGCAGCATGCAATTACTATTTTGATGCGATGAGCTACTAGAGGACCCATTTGACCAGCAGAGATTTTTTTTCTCATGGAATATACACAACTTCATTGCTATGTAAGACATGATTATTAAAGAAGAAATAAATAAATGCAGTGTTTTGTGTCAATGGAAACTTCAGTGTTCCACTTTTCAACTGATGGGAGAAACCACAAGATGATGAACCATGACATACTGTCTCTCCTGCCCTGCCTAATAGCCTACTTGGGTTTCTCAACAGACCTGCTGGGCCAGAACAGCAAATGTCAGAGGAGACACCAGGAAAAAGCCTCTTGAAGTTGGTCAAGATGTTGAACTTTTCCCTCTAGCCCTCCCAGTGCACAGTGCACTGCCCTCCAGTATTTACTTTGGAAGCACAATGCAATGGGAACAGATACACGGAGTAAGCTGAGTTTTCAGTATAATCTTGGTTACAAGGGAACTCACCTTCATGAATCGGTGAGGTGGGCTCCTGAGATCGAACATCGAACGACTTACATCAAGTGATCCAGGCAAAGCACTGGGTCTTAAATCACTAACTAATAAGACAAAGAGAACAATAAAAATCATGTTAGCTTAATGGCTAGAAATAAAACTCAACTAAGAATAAGTTTCACAAACTCTTGGAAAATATCTGCTCAGGCCTACAGGTTACAAATTACCAAAATGGTTTAAAGACAGTATGATCTGCTGTTTCTAGTAACATTTTCCAGGAACATGGGGATGGGACAGGGAGGAAGAGAGGCTGTCTTTTTCAAAAAATTAAATTTTTAATGGAAAAAAATGTCAATTTTTATGCAGGAAGTTGTTGGTAAAATATAAAAGAGCAGAAATATTTTGACCATAAAAATATGTTGTTTACCAATAATAAGTAGAATTTCAGAAAAACATTTATGAATTTGCTTCTCTGTTTGTGTGGAGTTGTTTTTTAAAGATGAAGAGAAGGGGCTTCACATTACAATTCAAGACTTTAATTTCATATCTTCCAAATAAACACATTCTGTAGTTCTAAACCCACACACATTAAAAATATCATAGCACTCACTGCAACAAACTAGGCTTAGAGTTTTGCTTTAATAGTCTATACATGCACATGAAATTCTAAGTTCTGAAACAGCTGTCAAAAAACTCTGGAGGAAAAAGGCATTTTAGAACTGTACTCTAGACACACTAGAATAACCTTTCTTGTGTTTAAACTTACTAAAACAAAACTAGTAAAGTGTTTACTTAGCTTGAAGAGAAATGGAAAAAGAGATGATGAACTGAAGGGAAGATGTTCAAGACAGTTTAATAAAACCCATTTGGTTCCCGCCACAGGTGCTTACAAAGCCTAGTAAAACCATATGTGTTAAAGGCTGCTAAAATTCTACCTGTGTTTTGTTCTCTTAAAAAAAGATACAGAATAGTCTTTTCATGTAGTCTCTGTGGTGATTCAGAATTATTTTAAAACAGGACCGAGACATTTTTCCCCAGCTGAAAATAAGCAGGATATACCATTCTAAATAAAACATCTTTAAAAATGCGAGCTGTTGCCAGCTTCTGATTTCATGGAGAGGGTGTACATTTCTTAGAGTGTTTTGAGTTTTCTGAATGCATTTGCCTTAGCAATCACAAGCAACAACTACTCATCTACTTCAGTCTGAACAGCATTCTTTATAGGATACATACACCAACGAACGGCACAAAATACAGTATTTACCTAGATAGCCAAACACCTTCTATCTAAACTTTTACTATCTCACAGCCCTCCCTCATTCTTACACACAATGAGAAGTGGGGACACTGCTGTAGCTTCAAAAGCAAACTACAAAAAAAATCTGGCATATAGCATTTTGCACCTGTACTTGTCATCTGCTCCTGAATGTTTTTTGGCGCTTGTTCCTCTCCCCATATATGTACTCCTCAGGCACGCCTCCTACTCAACATACTGCCTGGCTTCCTTTTTCCATCTCCCTCACTCCTCTTACTGGTAGCTGAAATCTCCAGTACTGCATCCTGGTTTGGATCCGAGGCAGCTATGGTATCTCGTTTTGCCAATTTCTCTACCTTTGTGTGATGCATGCAAGCCTTGCTAAGCCTCCAAAAGACAAAAAGTAACAGTGCAGCTGAAAATTAAGCCGAGCTGGCTCTGCAGATTGATTCACCAACCAAGAAGTGTCTGTAGCACACAGACCGGCTTGGGAACTGCTATAACTAAACAAGTCTTCTGTAGACTAATGGCTTTTATTCCTGTTACCTATAAACCCTGAAAAAGGGAGGAAGACAGAGAAGCAAGGGTGTGGTCCTTCTCACCTGACCCATATAATTTCCTACTATCTGATTTTGCTTGGAAGCGCCTGATGAGGTCTGGTGAAACCCGATGCTCCAGATAGAAGGGGTTGTACACATCATAGCGGGGCCACTGGTACACACCGTGCAGTTCTGCCTTCCGCTCACCAAACGAGGCTCTGGCTGACTCTGTGGAGCACAAGTAAACATCAAATGCAAGAGTTCCAGACATAACACATGCTGCCTGGCTTCATAAGGCAGGCAGAGTGCCTTCAGGGCAAAGGACAAAATATTTCAATATTATCTACTTTGGGTAAAGGGAAAAAAAAGAAAAAGAAAACACACATTCACATTCTGTCAGGTTTCCACAGTGTGTGAGCAAACACTGGAATTAAATTGGTCGTAAAAAACTATGCATACCCTGTCTTGGGGTTTTGCAATAAAAGCCTAAGTAGTTAAATACAGAAGGCTCCAAAGACAGACAGCAAGACAGAAGTTAACAGGAAAAGCAGCACCATGTGTACAGAAAACCTCCAATTTATTTAGTTACCCGCCCCCAGCATATTCTTACTGAACTAACGGACCCCCGGACCTTCAGGAAGATTTTGTATGGAAAAATAACGCAGCTTGTGACTGCAGTCTCCTTATCTACTTTCCATGGGAAGTCTGTCCATGGTAAAGTCACTGGTCCAAAATTACTTGAATTGTTGGCTGAGGCATAAGTAGACATATCTGAGAATGCATGAATCCCAGCCCTTTACTCAGCCCATAATCATTTCAGAAAAAACATGTATGTCTTGGTCAGCAAAACAGTGAAGAATACTGCTGTAGTGTTCTTTACTGCCAGGAGTGCAAAGAAAGCACATTAGAGAATGGGGTGACCTAGATTCTGCCAAACTCTGATACTTGCTTCCTTCACTTCACCTCCCGTGACTTCAACCTATCTCTTAAAAAGTTCTTTACCCCACAATAAAGGTCCTTCAGTTCTGCAAGTGTGTTGCACCATAAGAGGCAAAATATCACTGTTCAAGAGTCCTCTCCTGCATGTAAAGTAAAACACTAAAACACTGAGATGGAACACAGACAGTGATAAAGCAAGAACTCAAGTGCAATGGGCTTGAGCACGATGTAAATCAGGATGAACACTAAAAGTCAGGCCACAAAGAATTGCTACACAGCAGATGACAGAAAATCCAGTGTTCCAGACCAGGAGCACACTTCTTCCTGCTAGCTTACTTCTGTGAGACCATGAGACACACTGCAGTGAGCACTGGAGAGAAAGGCTGCCAGAACTTAATTGCTTTCAGAAGGGTTGCCAAGAGCTAACACTGAACATGTCCTGTTTCACTAAAGGAAAATGGCCAGACATGCACAGAAAATGGTGAGGAACTGAGCGCAGAACTTGGAGTTCTACAGATATTTAACAACGGTCTAAGAAAAAAGTATTCTAAAGACATTTTTTGAGTATGCTGGTGCTTTGGCTAATGTGAAGAAAGAACGACAGCGCGCTTCACTGTATTTAGTAAATCTCCCTAAAAAGTAAACACTGCATTTTTAAACACAACTAAAGCGGCTTAAAAACCTGTACTTTAAAAAATTAGTATTTCTATTTGGAAAGAGAAATGTAAGTTTCCCACTTGACATAAGAACCACTTTTCAAATATCTGTTCAAACATTTAAGCTATTTGCTCAAGAGAGACAATTATGAAGAGTCAGGTCATCCTGCCAGAAGATCTACCAGCTTGTAGCCTAAGGGCCACTCTGTACACCAGGTCCCTCAGAAATTATCAGGACGCAGAATTCTCAGTGTAGACAAGTCACTGACTGTTAACAGCATGAACAAGGAAAACATTCATCTAAAGGCTGTTAGACACATCTTCCTTCTCTCTGGAGAACATCCATGCCTCAGAGTCCTTGATGAACTTCTCTGTACAGTATGTTGAGGACAAGATAAGACAGAGATAAGGCAGAGCCTAAACCCAGACCCAGTAAGAAAGGGGATTATCAGGAGCATGTCCTGCTTTTTCATAGCATATCCAACTATGGACTTAAAAGAACTAGCTTCTGAAATAGCAGGCGAGTGAGGAGGTGAGGCTGAGAGATGAGGGGTCCTCACATGTTCCACCTCCAGCTCTTCAGTTGCTGTTAATGGCTGGTGAGACATCCCAAATGAAGCCCACTAGAAGCTGGGGCACAGAATGGCCAATCTGTACTGAACAGCTCTGCTAGGCTGCTTAGCTTGGCTATGGTGCCAGTGGTACATGCAACAGTGGGTGGGAAGGAAGTTTGGTAATAAGCCTGCAGGAGCAGGAAAGAAGCAACAGCAGGGACCTAGTGAGAAGAGGGAAGGGTGGGAATAAAACCTCACAAATGCAAAAAAGTTAGTTAGGTAGTACTGCATTAGTTATAATGCAACATATGGTTGACTTCTTTCAGTTATTAGGGTTTTCACCTTCAGAAAGGAAATACAGTCACATGGGACTAAGAACATACTACCAGCTTATCATGTCCTTGAGGCAAAGCAGTTCTAGAGGAAACAACTGTTCAGGTATGCCCCTGTGCCAAAATTTTCCCTTACCTAACTGTATGCATCTCCTGGCAGGACTAAGAGACTAACAGTAGCATTCGCTCTGTAACTCATGTTAGTGGGACAGGATCCTATTATTTTAAAATGCTACCATGTCTAAATTGCACGTACCTCATTTTGGCAGTTTGAGTACGGCAGTAACAGAGGTTGAAGCACAAGACTGCTGTAAAGCAAAAAATTAATAGTATCATATGAAACCTCATAACAGGGGATCTGTGCCCCCTGGCCTCCAAAAAGCAGCAAAAAGAGCAGGAAATAGTAGGGACAAAAAATTCTGCCAAATAGTAGCACATGCCATCTATTGGCAAAATTTGAAAAGCATGTGTTAGTATGTTAAAACATACCAAAATATTAACCATGAAAACCAGAACACCCTTCTCCTTTTACTTGAATGATCTGGAAGCTGGGGATATGTTAGGTCTTTCCTTGTCTCCAATAAATTCTTTCTAAAGATTCCATTTCCTTTAAGTGTCTTCCATTACGTTTGAGTATGAGCACTGGTGTGCAATCCTCCCATTCAGTTTTATTCATGCAACATCACAGTGGGATGACATAGTTCCCAAAACTTCTCTGTGTGTCCAGAGAGAAAAGAAACAAACTCCCCAGGCTCCCCAGGGAAGTGGTCACAGCAGCAGCCTGACAATTCAAAAAGTGTTTGGACACTGCTCTCAGGCACATGGTGTGACTCTTCGGGGGTCCTGTGCAGGGCCAGGAGTTGGACTTGATGATCCTTGTGTGTCCCTTCCAACTCAGCATAATCTATGATTCTTTGAAACAAGACCAGGCTTCTAGAAAAGTTCTGCAAACATATGTTTTCAGTAGGAATACTTGACAACTTTCAAGGAGTAACAGAAGTTAAACAACTATTTCAGCAATACGGTCTGTATTTTACCTTTAATCGCTCCAGCATGCGAGATACTAGGAAGGTTCTTCGGCTGTACATAAGCCAGTTTGAATGGAGGGACCACAAATGGTACCTCCTGACCATCCAGGGGCAGTTTAGAAAGCAAATAATCCTCTGAACAGCCAACTTGACGCTTCACTGACACAGAAGACAATGGAGGCTTCTCTACAATAGTTGGCTTGCTTGCAGCTACTGCTTCAGATTCCTGCACCATGGAGACTGCTAAAAATAAAGAGCAAGAAAAACAGACAGTACAAATGTGCATTAATTTTTGAACAATACTATGAACAGACCTCTTTTATTTAATAATATCTTTGCTTGATACATTACTTAACAGCTGCTAGTATTCAGTTTTACAGCATTCAGGGCTAGCACCAGGAAAAGGTATTCATCCTCCTGACACCTGTCCTGATTCAAACTCTTTGTTGCCCAAGCTTCTATATTTATAGCTACCTTCCTCTTAAGTGAATTTTCACAAGAGCTATACTTGTATCATAGAAGAGTTCTTTGAGCAAATAAGACAGCAAAGAAAATCCTAACAGAGTTTAAAATATCCACAGAGAAAAAAAAAGAAAAAAAAGAAAAAAGAAAAAAGAAAGAAAAAAAGAGAAAAGAAAGTGCATTCAAATTCTGAGAGTTTGAAAGACATAAGACATTTACACAACCTTGGGTAAAAAAGCTGGCTTTTTTGGACAGTATTCTAGACTGCAAAGAGCAGACTTCAGACAAGTGTTATTTCTCAGTTCCAATTCGTAACACTAACAAGCATGTGTTCAATCTCCAAGTGGAGGTATGGAAAGAATTTTGGATGTTGTAAGAGAAATCAAGTTTATCAGGGGTAACACGGTCACTTTATTAATGGGAAATCTAACAAAACAGCAAAACTTTTATTAAATCCTCATTATGTCAGAACTCACTCACTTTCCTTGTCCATGCAGAAACACCATTTACAGCAGGTTTTTATACATTCTGTTGCCATTGTTGTCAGTGTTACAATGTAGAGGGGACCTCAATCAGTGATCCAGTGCAGCTATCAAACCTGAAAAACACAATAAAACAAACCATAGTAGATGGGAGTAACCGAAATCAGAATGCAGTATTATCAGCTACTTAATATGCAATTGCTTTTTGGACACAGTCTCAGGATCAATCAGAAAGTTACTTCAGTCATGACAGTATCGGAGCCATCAGATTTCTCTCACTGAGACTGATCATTTTTATATAAAAGCACAAGGAAAGAGATAATTTTAACATATGGCATTCAAATACTTTCAGTGATCCACTCAGACAGATCCCTGTCTTTTGGAAACACTAAAATTCTCGTCATATTTGTGTGTGCCACTGGGCTTTAGAGTTTGCTCAGCTTTACAGCTGTTTTGACATGGTATTGTCAAGTCATTTGCAAGATGTGTTTTTAATTCTGTTTCCCTTGTTCATGTTTCTTCTATCCTCTTCCACTCCCCTACTATTTTCACATACATCTATACGTGTTTACATTTTTCACTCGACATACTCCATACTTTTAACTTGAAAACAGGCTTTATGAATGATGCCAAAATTGCCTTCTTTGAGAAACTACTGCTTTCTCATAATTGTACACACATGAAACTGAAGACCTGGTTTATTATATAATTGTTTGCTGTGCACACAGTAATAGAGCACGCTGACTTTCAGCAAAATAAGAGGCATGTAATCTACAAAAGAATGAGAACAAGTCTCTAACAGCTGGTTAACATTATAAGAACTTTATGACAATGCTAACTGGCCTCATTTAAATGTCTTTATTCATATCCTTATGTTCTCTTTTCAGGGACACAGACAGCTGCATTGCCTCCTGTCCAAAACTTTAGCTGTCTAAATCTAATCCTTTTACATCCACCTAAAGTATACAAGGTAGAACATACCCAGGACACGATTCTAACTCCATGAAGGTTAGAAGACACCAAACAGAACATGAACATAGGTTGAAGGGATGGGGAGGACAACAAGTAAGATAGGGGAGGAAAGCACAGAGAAAATATGCAATTTTACCAAAAAATGAAAAATGGACATGTTTGCTTAGTTATTTCAAATTCAAGAAATTTCTGAAAGTATCTGTGGTCCAACACAGAAACCATTCCCACCTGCAGCTTGAACAGTGCTGTAATTTTCTTGGTATATTAAAAGACACCTAGAGAACCACACAAATTCTATGGAAATAACTGTAATATCCCCCAAATTTTTATTTCATTGAAAGCTCCTCAAAATTCTGTAGATGTCAAGTGGAGATACTAAACCATGGACACTTCATCTAAGTCAGACACCATTACTCTGCGCAGAATCCCTCTCTCAGTACTTGCCTTCATCTTAAAATTGCCCAGGATCATAAGTACAACATGAGATCTGCATCAAAAATCTTCAAAGGCAATGAATGCCACCAGCTCCAGAACCTGCTCTGCATCTTTACAGAAGCACAAAAGGAGGCATGGGAATTTCTCATTAAATTCTTCATGGTTCTAAGGATCAGATTTTCACTGCTGCTCCTCCCTTGGAGGCACACTCACGATAGCTAAGGCTGCTAATTTACTTTGGGTTCCCTTGCAGTGATTTTCCTTCCCAGCTGTTATCAGTACACAGCTGGAGTTAATATGCTTCACTCTTGTTCACCATGTTTAAACTGGACTGAAACAGCTGCTCTGTTTGCTCTAAGCTTTGCAACAATGGTATCTAAGCCTCAGTGGCAGTTTGCACAGGCAAAATAGACTTTTATCTCAAAATGTCCAGATTGAATTTATTCGCTACTGCTGGTGAAGAAACCAAAATGTTAGTACTGCCCTACTTTCTAGCTACATAAAGTGGAAAAATGCGTTTTTCTGCATCAGAGAAAATTCTGTTCATGGTAGTGAATTGTTTAGCTGGAACCATTAATGTGAGCAAATAAACAAATGGAAATCATCTGTCACAAGCAGCTGCCTTTCCTTCACAGGGGGTGAGTGTCTTACCTAGAAAGAAAGGGCTTCATATGGGTATTGAGGATAACAGTAATAATGCAGTTCTACACCTTCTGTTCTTCTATCATTAAAAAAGACCACGTTTTTCACAGTAATGCCAAGTCAGCTGTGATACTCTTTAACCATTATCTTTCTTCCCCGTTTACCAGTATGTAAATGTTCATACATTGTTCTTCTATCTGAAGACAAATATAAAGCAATTCATCACTGCCTACTGTAAAGAAGAGTAAGGATTACAGATTGTTCTTTAGCAATAGGCAATATCAACAGTGAATGCCAAAGTATATAGACACATATCTTAGAGCCTCCATTTCAGTTTTAGCTTAATATAGGAGTTTGAGAAGAAAGTTCCATGAGTAAGAGACTAGAACACTACCTAAACCTTTTTGTCTACTCTAGAAATGTAATGGTTTCAGTGACAAAACTTGCGCTTGGGTCCCTAGACTTACACCACAGCCACATTATTAAAAAAATGACAGCATTTGCTGAGAGACAAGCCATTTAGACACAGCGCTCCCCTGTTCTGCTTAGAGCACTTTGCTTTGTTCATGGAATCACAACATGGATGCCCTCAATTATTTTTAAAAGTTTTAATTCACTTAATTAAGCTACAGTGAAAATACTGGGTTTTTTTTTTTTGTTTGAGCAATCCTGGCAGTAAATTAGATGGCTTGACTCCCAGTTAATAGATTTTCTTGTATCTGTATTTTCCAAGCTGCCTACAGTTACTTATACAACTTTCACTGCATGCAAAAGTTTTCTCTTAACCATGTGGGAGAAAGAAATTTAGCAGGTTCTGTTGTATATTTTATTAACTGAAAATGAACAAAAACATTGTACAAGACTAATCAAATAGTTGACAGAAGTTGACATTTCTATCAAAGGTTAAACTTATCCCACATGCCAGATCCTTCTGCTGGTGCTGGCTACCCAAGAATCCTCAGTATACAATTTAACAGTTGTTAAAAGGTTGTACTAACATGAATTTATCTGGGAATATATTCATGAAATAAACCAGAACTATAGAGACATTCGTTAGGTGCACCACCAAATTCCAAAGAAATACTGACTTCCCAGCAATGTCATCCATCTTAACAAGAAGTTAAGACTCCTTCACACTATCTCTACTTTTTGGGGTCAGTTTTTGTTAGGCAATATACACATAACAAGGACATCCTCCATTTCTGAGATTCTAAACTGACAAAAGGATGGGGGAAAAGAGAATTATCCCTCATTTTCAGACAAAAAACAGAGACAGAGAAATCAGTTTGCAGAAGAGGGAACTGAACCCAGATCTTGTCACTCTCATGTCAAATTCTCTCTTTCTTGGTGTTTTTCACCAAATTCAGTAAGCCATTTCATTTCTCTCTTCCCAGTACCAAGCCGAAGTAAGATAAGCAAATGTAACTCAGCAGAAGTACTTCCACACTAAGGCAAAAAGAGAGCCAACCTTATTAGAACATCCTGGAAATGACAGTTTAAAACTTAACCACACGCGTACACTGAGCCTAGAGAATTATAATCACTATTATTTTAATGGGTTTAGATGGAAAACATAAATAATCTTAATGATTTCCAGATTCCTCTGATAGAAATTTTGACTGAGCTAAAATCAGATAAACAGAGTATCAAAGACTTTAGTTCCAGATGCCTCCAGAACGATTTCAAGACAGAGATGTTTGGAGAGGAAAGTAAATATTTTCAACAACTCATTAAATAAAAAGAACATGATAGAAAACGGATGATCACAATATTAAATATTAAAGGCTGAAAGTAGTCTGAAAAGAAATGTCAGGTCTTTACTTAGCCTTACGAGGAAAGGGTGTGTTTTGCAACAAGACTGCAGGCTGCCAATGAATTTTACTGCATTTAGTCACAGCACTGCTCCATAGGAGTTGAACATTTATAACCACACAACAGAAACAAAGGTGAAATAGCTGTTCTCAAACAGGGAAAGCTGGCTAAACCAGTGGCTTCAAACATTTTGAGATTTATTGCCAGTCATAAATGTATACAACACATTCTCAGATCTGCATTTTAGAAACATATCACAGCAAAATTCTAGTAACAGTAAGTTCTCACACAGCAGGATGCGTAAAACAAAATATCCGGAAATAGGGATCATCAGTTGTTATAAAGCATTTGGGCCAGACCTTCGAATGACATAAGCGTCTACAACTCCAGGAGCCCCACTAGAGCCACGACACTTTGCAACATCTGAGGATCTGCACTCTGAAGAAAGTGAGCTCAAGCTTGCTAGTTCACACCTCAGCCAAACACCCCATTTATGTTACCTCTTATGCTACCTGTTTATGCCACCCTATGACTTTCTGCCTTTCGGATCCAGAAGATGCAGTCAATCTCAGTCATATAAATCCTTCAGAGAGCAGAACAGCACCAGCTCAGGTCTCCAGATGTTTAACAGAAGCACAGTGCAGCAAAAGCTGCTTCTGATGCAGGTCAGATGGGTTATCTTTTGATGGTGCAGATGCTGCCGGGGAGAGCATCTGGGAGCTGTGCACCCCTCTCAGCACAGCTCTTCAGCTGAAGAGGGGTGGCTGGTGACCACCGCATCTCAAAACTGGCCAACACTAGTAAAACAGCTAAATGGTTTTGAGACATTTGCCTCCAGGTACTTTGCTACTATAGCAGCAAGGAGAGCACATGTACCTACATACGCTTACCAAAGACATAAAGCCCACAGTTTAAAAAACACCAACTATTTTTTTGGAGACTGCAGGCAGGTCTGACTTGTACCACCCACACAGGAGAGACAGGTACTTCAAGTGGATCTGAGCATGTGAAAAGAGAGGACACAACTTCTGTTCCCATTCATTATAAACTTCAGCAGTAGCAGGTTGTCTGCAGGAATAAGGAAACAAAAAATGTCATGCCAACACACACCTACCAGGTGCATGATAAGAAGCTCCTTTCTATACCTGTTTCTGGAACAACCCCACAACAGTGGTATGTGCAGTAACTTGGGGTGGGGGTGCGTGTACATACACCCTCCTCTGCTTAGAGCCACAACTCTTGGAAGAGCATGAAAGCTCTGGAAATTTGCATGCAGATATTATTCCACTTCTTCTGCCTTCCAAGAAAATTAAGATAATGTGAGGCTTTCTCTTTTTGTGTTACTGGAAAGAGAAAGGGATTTCACCCTGAAAGCAGTGGATCACAAAGAAGATGCTGAAATAACAGAAGAAGAGAAGTTATGAGAAGGCTTTTGAAGGACACAACCAGAAGGGCATTCCTGTGAGAGACATCTAACAAACAGTTCAACAGAAACAGAGTGAAGAGATGCAAAACTGTCCCAGTACAGCAAATGAAAAAAAGAGTGCAATTACATATTTAAAACTGAAGAGAAGACCATTTAGTGTTAACCTAGTTTAGCTGATGGGGATTTTATGACAGACCACTGCACAGCTTTCCTGGGGCACAGAGGCTCCCAGCATTGCTTAAGCAGTTATGCAGTTGAATCGGGTAACAGAAATAGATGGTAAAGTCACACTCCATGATGCAAACAAACCACCAACTGCCCGGGCACAGGAAGCACCTTCCCACCCTGGTAAATGATGACACAGCAGCCCATCGGGGGAAGTTTTACGGGTTCCTCTCACTGATCGCAAAAACAGGAAACTGAATGGAATAGATCATGGGTCTGAACTGTCATAGTCCTCTGCTGCAACCTCCTCTCATTCACTTACAGTTTGCTAAAGCAGAATTTTTCTTTAGAAGGCCAGAAGACCCACCATGAGCCCTTGTCCCACTCCTCTCAGCTTCTGACACCACTGGATTTCAACCAGTTACACCTGCACTACACTAAGCAACTTCAGCAGAAAGACATGTTTTTATTTCAGAAAATACTCCAATAGCTATTCCTTCACTACCAATACTTTATCTCCAGGAACTATCCACCTCAGACTCAACAATATCACAGGATAATCTAAGGTGAGAAAATATTTCGTTAATTAACACTTGAAAGGGCAAGACTGCTCTTGCTCTCACAGCACAGTATTGACATTCTAAATTGCTACCAGTCTACCACTGGCTCTGCATTCTTCTGACTGTATTTTGAGCTAGTGAAGGAGGAAGGTGGGAGCCTGCAGACAGCATCTCCACACTCCCTTTGGTGACTGCCATAGCGTTCAGGTAAGATACTGTTTGCTGGGCTCTCCTACAGGTAACAGTCGCAGGTAAAGTGTAAAGTTCCTGTAATCAGCAGGAGTGCTTAAGATGTCACTGCTATCAGTCAGGATGTGACAACTGTACAAAAATACTATTTAATGTCAGCAAGCTTCTTTTGAGGGAAAGGAAAACACCTCAGAGATCAGTTCTTAGCTTGGGTGTTCTCATGGCAGTAAAAGCAGAACTCACTGTGAGCCCAAGAGCTGCTCTGCATGTTCTCCTGCCGGTGAGGTCTAGCTCTAACTGTACCAGGGCAGAAACTTCTCCTGGAGCAGCCACATCTTCCCACATGCAGTTTTGAGAGAACATGCCATGTCCCACTCCAGCTTTCCCTTTTCCCTCCAGCTTCTCTGCCCAGACAAAGATGATCTCATGTATGTCTCTCTTTATGCAGGCCCTGAGCTGAACCCTAAAGATCACTTGTGCAATCTAGCTGTGGTCTCATTCAGCTCAGCAGCTGCTTCTTCCCAGGGCTCCAGCCTGGAGGAGGCCAAATGGCTTTCAGCACATCTGCACACGCAGCCCAGGCACAGAGCACCAGAGTACATCACAAAGAAGAACTAATTGCTCCTGCCTACTTCCCCGAAGAAAAATAAAGCTGAGCAGGTGTGTGTGCTTGAGCTATTGTGCTACAGGAACAACTGCTTCTGCTTTTCAGGCACCCCTTGGAGAAGGGGAACAAACCCTGGCACGAGTACAGGATCCAAAGCTGTCCTTCTGACACGGCCCCCAGGGACACCCTGACTCTGCTTCAGCATTATAGCCTTGCACCTGCAGCCCTTAAATGCAGACTTAATCCAACCCTACCCCAGTATACAAAACATTAATAATATAATTTACAAGAGCCAAAAGAAAAATTTCCATAAATCTGAACCAGGTTTTTCTCGTGTGAGATTTATATTTGAATTAAGAAGGAAACATTAGAAATCTATCCCATGATAAAGCTTAAAACTTGGGATTTTAATATGTTGAATCCCCTGTGCTCTGGGCTGTGAAAGTTGATATCGTGTTTCTTCCTAATGCTGCATTAGGCAAGTAACCAATTCATCCAATTACTGATCTGACAACACTGTTCCTGTGAACTGAAGATAAATTCACTGACTTGGACTAGAATGTACAATATTGTATGTATTGGGGCAGTAAACACAAAACAATAAATCCATTATGTTGGACTGCAGACCTTTCTGGATTCAGATGGAAAACGGCAAAGCAAGAGTTGAAGTCAGGACACCAGAAAAGAAAGCTGAAGAGACTAAAATATCTGTAAAAAGAACTTGGCTTTTGATGAGAACATGGAAAGAATTCAACATAAGATAAGTCCTTTGCTCTAAGCAGATTAGGAACAAATCACAACAATCACCAATTGTTACTTTATAATCTAACTTAAAACTTAAGACTTTCTTTATGTATTCTGTGTCAGGTTTTAATCAAATTTCTTTCTCTTTCTGCTGTTAATGCCAAGAAGCCACAAAAATAGAACTGTCAGCAGTCCTTCTATAGCTCTGATACCAAAGAAAACTGGAAACATCTGGATTCATTTTTCAACGGGGCAGCCAAGAAGAAGGTATTTTAGGCAAGAGCATCTGCCTGTGGAGTTCCCTAACATGGCTAAATGTGTCTAGTTTTGAGAAGATGGCCCTTAGAAACCAACACGATGCAACACTGAAAAAGAGCATTAAGTGGCATTCTGGACTTCTCAGCCACTGCCATGACCACAGAGCCATACAGAAAACACATGGGTACACATATAACATCCAGACAGCTAAAGCAAATGGCTCTTCCTGTATATTGGGGGNGAAAAAAGAAAATAAGGAAACCCAAGCAGTTTTGCATGGCAAAATAGTTTCATCACCATTAAAACAAGAATGGACTATTTCTTTACATATACATGCGCACACACATCTATTGCTTTGTTTTAGGTGAAGCAGTTTTTAATAGTTATTTTGCACATAATTATTATCCTGTTTCATGATGAAAAAAAAAAGCTTGTCAATTATGGAGTTTCCAGTGGGTGAGGATTCCCTGTTCAGCAGTTCTGCTCCATACTGTCACTGTCAAACCAGTTACACAGTGGTGAGAGGAAGCAAACATGTAAGTTGTATAAATGAAAGTTAAAAGACTGTATCTGAGATTAAGAAAGGAAAGGTGATTCAAGTACATTTCATATATGAAAACAGGTTAAATGAATGAATCAAGAACAGGAAATGGGAACTGATCTTAATTAATTCAAATCCAAACCAGACTGGGAGTATGGCTCTGCAGGGCATGTGTACTGAGCTCAGGAAGCTGCCTAAACACACATTGAAATTGAAGTCCAGAAGGATACTGTCTTTATAAAGTACAACTATTTATTACTTTTTGCATTAAATCCACCCAGACCACGGATCCAGAACTGCTTTAACAGCCCCAGCAGTGCCTCTCGGAGAGCTGTACTGGCTGGAGTTGTTGGCAACTGCCCAGGCAGATGAGTGGTAACCAGGCATTGTGTAACAGAGGCATTTTTCAAGGAGTTTGCACAGACACTGGGAGAAAACAGCAGAAATCAAAACTGTCTCACTTTAACGGGAGTATCTAAGATTCCAGTCATTATTGCCCAAATGCTGCTACAACTCTGGGAGATGGTGTTAGGACTCTGCTTCCTTCTGAGAAGACAGAGGTCCTGAGAGCAGAAGTTGGCAGCATTAAGCTACCATTCCCTTTTTTCCCATAGGACAGAATTGTTTAACAACACAGTGAACAACAGCTACACCATAAATGTATGGGGTTTTTTAAAATCCTATTGAGTTTAAATCAACACTCTTCGTTTTGGGCCCGTGATTTCACACATTAGTGAAACTAGATCTGGAAATACGTGTACCACTGAATGGAATGAAAGCCAGAGTAATTTAGGCAGATGTTCTGGGTTTTATTAAGGCTTCATGGAAGAAATGTTTTTGCAACTCTGGTCACTGCTGAGAAGACAGAGAACCTGAATGGGAAAGTCAGAGAGTTACCAATCTAGCGGCCAACAACTCCCTTTTGCAAAAGTAATCATGGAGAAAAAAAACCCAACAAACCCAACACAGAATTAAAAGTTTTAGAATTTCCCCCTATTGCAAAGTGAAACTGGTCTTGAGAATGTTTTGTTGTCACTTAGGAGTGCTAAACTACAGAATTTCTTTCAGAAACAGGAGACAGATATTTCTTTCAGATACAGGAGACTTGCTTTTGTATCAGTTGACCACTAACCACAAAGGCACTGCTCAAGTGACTTTTAACCCTTGTCCTGACTAACCCTCCTCTCTGCATGGCAGGCACTTTCCTTACTTTCTCTGCATGTGTACGTAGAGACATGCAGTGGACTGACTGCAGGCCTGATATAAAGAGAATTCTGCCACAGCCTCACATTTCTGTGCCCTCTCCAGCCCCTGTCAAGCCCTGGTCAAGGGCTGGGCCATCTCTGGCCACATGAACCACCTGACCCAGCTTCAACAAGCAGGGTGGGCAAAGCCACATGCAGCCCCCTCCACCCAGAGGCATGAGAACTCTGTGGGAGAGAGGGGTTGCATTCCTGTGGGAAGAAGGCACCCTCCCACACCTCTGATGATGAGGCTGTCCCACAAAAGCCAGGCAGCCTTTGGCTCTCCATGCTTCAGCCAAAGCTGAGGCACTACACGTGTGCATCCTTGTACTCCCAGCACGCTCTGCAGATGAGGCCGCAGGGGCTCCGGGGCCCAGCGCGGTGCCCAGGGGAGCTGGGCCGGGAGCCAGGCACCCCCTGCCCAGGCTGCAGCACCGCGCACCAGCCCACCTCCAGCTTCCAGGCTCCAAAGCGTAGGTGCTAAATTAATGGAGTACCATGGAGGTTTCAAAGTCATTGGGACATGGTCCTTCTAGACTGCTTTTTTTGGATTTCAAAGCTGGTTTAATTGCCAAAGGAGCATCTCCAGAACTCACTCTTCAGGCCATTCCTGTGACCACATGGCCTTCATTAGCCTTCAAGACTATCAATAGCCTTCATTTGGGACCTAATTATCTGTTCTCTCCTATTTAAGTCTGGCTATTAGATCACTGGAAAACAAAGATTCAAAACAAAATCACCAGGGTACAATTTACAGGAAAGATAAGCATCAGATTGACGACAAAATTTTTTTTTGGCAGTGAATTAGTGCAAACTTCAGCTATAATGACAGGCAAACAAATACTAAGCTTAAGACAAGTATCCTCACTAATTCTGCATGGTTTGATGTATTAAGATCATTAAAAAATTTAATGGAACACAGAGAAGCTCAAGAAAACCTAGGTTCTGAACCTCTTCCCATGAGGATTCTCAGTTTAGATGTGAGGATCCATCCTAGCTGCAAAAGGCTATCAGCCTAACTTCTCTCTGCATAAGAAATCTTTCTGATGGAGCCTGAACAGCATTACTTACTAGAATGACAACATGGCTTAACTCAAACAGAGACTGTTCTGCTTCAAGTCAGAGCTTGCTCTGCGTTTCACTTTAAAGAGATGAGATCTTAAGTTCTCTGCTGACAGAGATTGGGTGTTGTCCTACTTAGATTAGAGAGAATATTTACTAGATTTAAGGTATCTTGGGAGATAGCAATTCAGAGTAAACAAAGCCATTCTTTCATAAAATTAAACAAGAGTCCAGAGAGGGGAGCAATACGTCAGGATACGCATCACATAAAATTCACCAAATGAAGTAAATAGCATCTTAATCAAGCAAAAAAGTTCAATGTTCCACCAAAGTGTACTTGTGGTATAAGCCACAGCAGGTAAAATAGACATGAAGACAGGAGGCCTAAGCTAGCCAAAGCCTGACTTCCTAGTTGAGGCTGTCCTGATAAGGCAGGCCCTCTGGCTCTGCCCACACACATGGGGGCTGCATCTGCCTGTCCCAAACTTGCTTAAGGGGCTGGCTGCTACTGGAGGGGCTGTTCAACTCTGCCTTGCCAACAGCCATTCCTGTAGGGCCCAGTAAACATGCAGCTGCACAGTGAGTTGGCCCAGCTCACTGATTAGATACAAAATTAAATGACCAAAATAAACAAACTTTTTTTTCCTTAAAAAAAAAAAAAAAAAAAAAAAAAAAAACGTATTCACACACCC
>VZTI01004088.1:2092175-2123449 GCA_013397865.1 Struthidea cinerea
GTCCCGCCCTGGCCCCCCGCTGCCGCTGCCCGGCCCGGTACCTGCCTGGAGGCCGCCGCCGCCCCTCTGCCCGCCGGAGCTGCGCCGGGACGGGGCTGCCGCCCGCCGCTCTCCCCGCGCTGCCACCGCTCCTTCCGTGCCGCCCGACCCCGCCTGCCTTCACAGCCGGGCACTGCCGCCCCGCTCGGCCCGCCAGGTGTGCTCCCGCCGCGCTTACTCACCGATCCCTATCGCGGAGGGGGAGTTTCCCCGGCCGCTGGGACTCTCCCGCCTCACCAGAGCCACTCGCTGGGGCAGACTTACCTCTAAATGGCTGCTCGTAACTCTTCTTTGGCGCTTCCTGGACCATGACACCTGCAAAGTCGGTGCCGGAGCTGCGCCTTGCTTTGCTAGAAGCACAACCAGGCTTCTGTTTTAGAGAGAAAAAGCGATTTTTTTTCATGTTTTACAATGTTCTTAGAAAAGGGTATGTCCAGTTGGAATATGGGTCCGTGTTAAGTTAAGCTTTACACGGACACGTGAGAAAGCCCCTACCACGAGAGTGCCTAGTTTGTAGGGTAATTTAGGGATCACACACAGTTGATTGATTCAGAACTTTCAGCAGGAAATTCTGGTTTGGAAATTTCCTTGCAGGAAGGAAAAGTTCTGTGAGTCTCAAGGTGGTCTCTCCTTGATTCTAGTTTTTGATAACTGGAAGTGCTAAAATATCCCAAGAGGCAAATATGAGCAAAAGGTGGGGCTGGATCAGTAGGAAAAAGAGTGTATTTCCCCAAATAAATGCTGTTTACACTCTGAGAGCATTAAAATTTTCAGTCATTGAAGTTTTGCACTACAGTTGCCCTAATAGCTCTTGATTTGCATCTTTGGTGGATTCCCCATCCACCGAGACTGTAGTTTTTCTGTTACAATGTTTTTCATTTTAAATTTAATAGCACCACAGATCTGCTGCTAACTAAGAATTTCATGCCTGTCATCATGCAGTATAACACAGCTACTTCAAGCTCCAGAGCTGTAAGGGCAGAGAGACCCTCTGCCAAAAGCACAAACTCATAAATTTTGAGCTAACAAAGCATCTCTGTTCATCTCTGCACAGAGCCAGTTGCAAATACTGGGTATCACATAGCAGAGAGGCTCTGATTCCTGTTAATGGAACTCATGAGATTATGTGTGGTCACTGTTTTAAAGAAATACCAGTAACCTGGTATGCTTCCAGAATTATCTGAGTCCTCCTAAGGTGCACATTAAACACATATTTCAAGGCATCTAACTGAATTAATTTACGTGACTGAACAGCTTTATTTTCACTGTTCACAGAAGTGTGTTTAACTACTGATAAGGCCCTGTATGCAGCTTGCTGCTATTAAGTTACCTTGGCATTGTCATGCTCAAGGGTTTTTCGGGCTCTCATCGACTTCCAGTCCTGCCTGAATGGCTCTCCAGCTGCTGGAGTTGCAGTGCAGTAGCAGCCATCCTTTGGGACTGCAAGTTGCCTCTGTAGTGAAGGAAAATACATTAAAAACAGTATTTTAGATATGGCAGTTAAAGGAAAAAAAATCAGTTTGCAATATGACCTTCCTTCTTTCATCAAGGCAAGACTGTGCCCTGTAATTTGAGGGGGCCCAGTAACACATCCTTGTGGCTCTTTTGATGGCTTGGACACCTTTCAGTCTTCTTTCAGCTGTTTGAAAATTGGGAAGTTTGTTTCAATAAGCACAAAATTCAGCTCTGCATGGTAAGGGATGTGGACAACCTGTTCTTGTATGGATAGGAAGACCATTACTGTCCTGTGATTTTTTTAGTTGGGATGGGAAACAAACCTCCCCCCTTCCTTAAAAGATTTTTGTTCCAAACAAATCTAATCTGAAGATCAGCAGTGAAACCAGTTTACATCTTTTCTTTGCTCCTCCAACCTGCTCCTCTGTCAGCTGCAAATATGATCTTCCTTCCCTGCTAGCCTCCTGGCAGCATCCAGAGTGCCCCATGCTCTGCTGTATCTTTCTGTAACTAAACCTCGCTTGAGAAACCCAGTGATGTTCCCTTGCCTCACTGACTCCTGCTGTCGGCCCCCCTCTGCTCTGGTGACCATTCCAGACTGTCACTGCAACCACACATCCTCACTAATTCCTGGTTCTCTGCAGCTGCTCTTGCTCCTTGTGCTGCCTCCACTTTGGGCACCACTGGTACTAAGACCAAGCTAATAAACTGGGCTGCTTTTGGCTGGCTCTGCCAAACCACAGCACTCTCAGCTCCAGAAATGCAGGGCTGAAATACTTGAGCAGACACACGCAGGGCCAATAGAGGAGAATTTATTAGTCTGGGCTATGCTTCACCTCTCATATTCCCCAGTGAGGCCTGTCTCATCTGTTTTGAACCTCTGCACAGCAGACTTTTTCACTTGTTGCTGAGCCTGTTTATGCTATTAGATTACAACTTCCCAGTGTTTTTTTTGTTGAAAGAGGAGTAGCCAGAAGACTATAGAAAGTAGCTACAAGCAAAAGTCTATATTATCATCTCTGGGCCTCAAACCTTTAGGAACTGGACCTGGAATAATAAAAACCCCAAGTATAAATACTGAGACAAATCTCGAATAATTATTTACATATGCAAACACTTTCAAACAGATTAAGACTCTTTTTCTTCGCTCTGTGCAAATGCTCCAGTGAACGAAGTTTTCAGCAGGAATGCTGATGGAGGCTGCAGCTTTGTATAAATCTGGACTGAATTCTCCCTTGTGATCCTTTGCATCAGAAACCTGATCCCACCACCTGTGCACACTTACAGACATGCCAACTTCCATGTTAAAAATCAAGAGGTTCAGAGGTTGAATCAATGTTTGCACAGAGCACACTGAAATCTTTTAAGCACAGAAGTGAAAAACATAATTGCATAGAAGTTCTTGCCTAGTTTATGAAGAATTACATGAAATTAAGCAGCTGATGATTCCAAATAGCTTTCCCAGCTCTCTCCCAGCTGAGAATCCTTCGGAGCAAGCAAGCATTTAACACTACTGCTTATGAAATATTTTAGTTTCAGAAACTAACATCAAGTGATGTACTTATGATCAGAGTTAAATTCCAGTATATATTGCAATAGCCAAGTTATGAGCTCAGCCGTCAGGACCTAAAAGCAGGGCGTTATCAGGACAAGTCCAGCACACAGCCTACAATGTCTTATAGCCAAACTCCATGTGTAACCACTAAATTAAGTTTTCTGAGGCAGAGATTTTTTGAGAGAAAAAAAGGATTTCGCAACTTAGATTTCAGTGAAATAGCAGAGTGCTTTTCAGCTGAAGTCCCTAAGCAGTTAATACACCTTTGTTACAAACAAGTTCTGCAGCCAGAGGATTTTACTACCATTAAAGTTTTTGCAGCAGTAATCTTTGTCCCCTGAGGTTTTTTTGGGAGAAACATGAAACTGTTTCCTCATCTTCCTTGTCCTGCTCTCAGCTGGAGCCTGTTTTTTTTCATTCCCATCATAACCTTTGGGTTTAGCTGATACCTTCCCTCCTCTGCCACAGATGCTGGGTGGGGTCCACACACTTCATTATAGAGAGCTGCTATAATTCAGTCTGTGACTACTATTTTTTATTTTCTCCTTTTATCAAATGCATGTTTAACATCACACTTTCTTGACATTACCTGTTGTAATTCTGTCTACTATCTGAGACCTCAGCCAGTTGCCTCCTCCCACAGAGCTGCAGAAGGACAGTTTTATTGCACCATGTCCAGTACCATTTGAAAATATTGCTACAATGCCTAGACAAGCAATTACATGGAGATACTTTGCTGTTCAAATTAGACGTTCTCTTTACCTCATTCAGATTTGATGTACTGTGAATTCGAAAACAGATTTGCTGGCTTGTTATGTTTTGCCTTATGCTGTAAGGCAGATTTTCTTTGCACACACACATCATTAATACATTCTGATAATAAATCCAAATAGGGCTCATCCTTCGTGCACCAGAACACTTTGGTCCTGTCTCTCCACAGCCAGTCCCACATCTGTGTGAGCTGCAGCAGTTGCTTCTGTGCTACCCAGTGGCCTTTAACATTGTAAATGGCTGCTAGCCCCAAACTATCCAAAGGCAAGGAGAGGTTCCAGGGTGGATAATCACTGAGGCACAACGGTGCTGCTCTGGACAGGCCATCAGTTTCAGCCTGGAGTGATGAACAGGAGTAACTGTGGGTGCAGGAGCAAACGGTTCTGTTTCCTCCTCAGGAGGCATTTGTTGCTGCTGCTGGTGTAGGAATCCAAGATGATTAATCCAGTAAACTCAGAAGGCATTATAAACCTTGATGTGTAGTTGAGAAAAGCATGAAACAGAGCCAAGGCATGCATGCTCCTTGCAGTGTTTTCTAATCACATCCTTTTCGTGCCTGACTTAATTAAGAGCCAGATGCTATTAATCTGGCACAGGTTTGGGAGGTCATTGTCACACCTACTGAAAAAAGATAAGATTAAATGTTATCAGCATATTGACACCTTCAGATGTTTTCTAGAGCTCTTATACCTGGAAGACTGTGGGTAGGTGGTGCTAGCCCAGCTTTAAAATGAGCTTGCTACATGCAAAAATCAGTTGGTATATCAAATGATCTAAATGTCATTTGGATCCAAACAATTCCAGTAGTTTCCTCTTTGATTCAGTGCTGTAAGTCAATTTATTTATACAGTCTGCAGCTTAAAAATTGCATTTTCAGGGTTAAGGATAAAAGAGAAAGTTAGAACCTTGTCTGTTGCTGATTTCAGAAAATATATGAAAGATGAGTTACCTTAAAAGGTTCTGTCTACCTTTCAGTGCAGTAGTTGGACTAGGTTCAATAACAGGGTTTCAAATTATTCCCAAACCTTCATTGCTAGGGGGAAAAAACCCACAACAAAACAGGAAAGACCTGTTTCAGGAAAGGCTGTTGTATCACTGCAGAAGGGCCCATGGAGCACCTGACTCTGAAATATGCTTATTTATTATAAATAATTTCCATGGCGTCACATTAACAAACATAAAAGGTCACGAACTCCTGTATTTGAAGGAAATGTGTTTGACATCTGGGATCTGGCAGAAGTTCCTCCTGTGGGATAGACTGTTTGCACAGAGCTTTATTGAAGAATTATATTAAGAATGAATTATGAAATATTAGTGTAACCTAGTACGAAATAATTGTATTTTACAAGCCAGAGACATAATAGATCTTACAGAACTATTTCAGTTCATCTGATTCAAAAGCACATCAAGGAATGCTAGCTGTGACCAGTTAGCAGTGAAAATCTGTGGGGCTTAAATGCTGCAGTTAGAAATGGACTGAAAGGAGAAGTCCAAATGTAGGCAATGGCTTAAACGTACGTCTGTATTTTCATATGCCCCTGCTCTATGAAGGGAGTGAGGAGGGAATTGGCAGGGAGCCTCAGTATCTGGGGAAGCTGAGGGCTGCCTGGGAAGCCAGGCCACCCCTGTGCACCCCCAGCCAGTGAGCAGGGCAGCATCCCCAGCCCCAGGCATCAGACACCTTCGTCGGGCTGGGCTGGGGCTGGGGGACACACCAGGCCTGTGGGGAGCTGGAAACTGTCACTCCTACACTTTATCCTCTCTCCCCTCTCTTACCCATGCCAGTGGAAACCTTACAGGCACAGCCCTTTCCCTACCTGGGGGATGTTCCCGGGGCTGTTTGTGAAACCCAGTCTCCCAAGGATATGATCTCCCACTAGGCTGGGATCATGCAACCTCGTGGGGTACTTCTGGGGTGTCTCCCCAAACACTGTTACAGTCCCACTTGCCTGTGATATTGCCCAGAAATGCCTCTTTCAGTGTGGAAGAGGGGATAGGAGGCAGTTCTCCATGTCCTCCCAGCTTCCTTGGGGCCTGGGTCCCTGCCTGTCCAAGCCAAGGGCAAACACCTGCCTGGGCCCTTTCCTCCCCTCTCTCTTTTTGGGACCTCAGGGCCAGGTGCTGCTGCCCTGCCCTGTATTTTCACACCATCATCTCTCTAGAGACTGCTCAGAGCCTCAGGGCTGGCCTGTCTCCCAAAAGCAGACACAGGCCTGCCCAAGGATGAGCAGATGTTCCTATCCCCAGGAAGAAGAGGCCAGCCAGGTGTCACCCACGCACAGAGCAAGGGCAGTGCACAAAAGGTCCTTTCTGAAAGGGACCAAGTCAAGAAAAAGGCCCCAAACCACAAAAATAATTTATTGTTTCCAGTTGTAAAAAACTTTTTTTTGGTCTTCTATTTTCAGATGAAAGCAAACCTCATTTACCTTGCTGAAAGAGGGTGATGACAAAAAGCCATTACAGAAATCACTGCAGCTTAAAGCCTGCTGGCCCCATGGAAGTGAGGGAGCTGGGAAGAAGATCCATGGAGGCTAGTGACTGGTCCTTCACAGAAGCTGGCATGCTGTTCTTCCATCTAAAATTCCTTGGTTCAAAAGGAGACAAACATTAACCTCCAAGCTGGAGCTTTGGGCACATCCCTCAGGAAAAGGCAAGGTACTTAAAGCCATTTAAGAAATGACATAACTAGAAACAGAAGTTATCAGCCCTCTCTACCCTAATTTTAACACTTTAACCCAGCTGCAGGTTGTTTTGCTCTGTTCCCAGGTAAACCAGTATACAGCACTCTTAAGGTACAGGAAACAAGGGAAAACCAACCTGCTGCCCATGCTCCCAGCCTTCCCTGTGCAGGACTGCCAGCAGCACTGGCTGCTCCTCAGCCTTGCACCCAGAATCACTGGGAGGTAAATGTGCTATAGCCACAACCCTTGCCGATATCACTAGGGATTGTAGGGTAGGAGTAAGGATGCACTCTCACCCCAAAGGATTTGCATATTTAACCTCTGTTTGGTTATATACAAAAGTATTCAGAGAGGAGAGAACATACAGCCCTGCAGAGACTGCTCTGCCAGACTGAAATGGGTTACATCTTGGTAAAACTCAATGGTACATCTGTGTGGATGGGTGCAGGCATCACAAACCAGTGTTTTACCAGGAAGTTTAACAGCTGAAAACTGCAGGTTATTTATTCTTGACAGTATTTTCTTGAGAGATTATTTTCAAGAATCCTGATTCAGCACTAGTACATGTAGGTACAAATATTTGTTTGCAGGACACAGTATCTTTGCTATGCTATTTACCTGTACTCCTCAAGCCCAGAAGTTTATATATGTATGACTAAGGCTGGCCTTCCATATTGAACGAATACCTACTTGCCTCAAGTATTTTCAGTTGTCACTGTTGCTTTAACTCTTAGCTCCATAAAAACTAGAGTGTATGGTAGCAAGGAATTCAAGGGTGAAGGGTTACTTATTTCACTGCAGCTTGAGGATTTAACTTTAAAACCATGTGCATTTGTATCCAAGTGACATAATGAAAAGTGCGGAAGATGGAAGGTGCAGTCATCCAAACAAGCAAGGATTTATTAAATTGGTTCTTCAAGATCTTAGGAAACCTAACCAAACACTTCTCAGCCAAAGCTGTGGCTGTTCCTTTGCTAAAACTGACCTGGTGATCCCTTGAGTGACAAGGATTTTCATTAGCAGGCAGATGGAGGATGTGTTTCAGTACTGGATTTTAGGGGGCCTCGATGATGATTTTGGAATGGTATGGTGAGTGAACTGTGTCAGAGCCTAAGAAAGGAGGAATAAAACAGGCTAGAAAGAGAAGAAATAGGAATGCAGAAGTGCTGTTAAAGCTCAGCAACCAGCTGCCATTCAGACCAATCCTTACAAACAGTGGCACAGACTATAAACATCATTGTGAAAGAACTGAGATCACACATGCTGTCCTAATGAGTTACTGGCGTGAGAAAGTGTTCACCTGTATGAGACAGGGAACTGCTGTCTGACTTCCTGGAAAAAACACGTAGGGCTCATTTTTTCCATCACTGGTTTGGATATGTGCAGGCTGACACTGAGGGCAATTTAACAACATTCAGCAGTACTTGCAGGCCTAAGGAGGAACTGGTGCCACCAAAAACAGAGAGGGAGGAGAAAGCAGGAGTTCTGGTACACAGAGTACAGCCCATGGGACTTCTCAAGGAAATACAATTCATAGCTTACCCTTAAGGAAGTGCAGCAGGAGGTTAAATCCCTGCAGGGTGTCAGTTTTATAGCCCAGCAAAACCCCATCTCTCCAGCAGTGCAGTGTCCTTTACCAGCTGGCTGGGTAGCACTGACAGAAGTTTAAGTACAACCTACTTCAGGTTCGTCCACATTTGTGAGTCATCTTTGGAGAGACCATTTCCTTATCCACAGAGCTCTAGTCCCTTAGCTGGGAGGACACTGTCACAACAGATTGGTCTTGCATTGTGAAAATAGCAGTAGAGGGGAGTGGATCACACTATTCAGTCCCATGTGCAACCCCGTGTAAGACAAACATGGCAGCATGTGTAATAACAACAACCTAAAAAGCAAATTCTAAACAACTAGAGAAAGAGGGATAAAGTGACTCGGGTGTGGAAACCTCGTATTGGGCTACTTCAGCTGTATGCCAACAGTAAAGTCAGAGCAGCTGTGTTTTCTGAGGTGTCCATTCTCTACCACATTGAGTGGAAAACCAGCTCCTTGTTACCTTCACTCATAAGGCCACTTCTACCAGGGCACCCCAGAGTGGACTTTAGAACCATAAGTCTTTGATCAAGGGTCACACTTACTTTCTCATTTTCTTTGAGTACTTCTAGAGAGTTGCTTTCTTCTCCTGAAATTTTGCAGCTCAGCATTCCTGCACTTGGCCTCTCCTCTTTCAGTTTGCACGTGTGCTCATTTCAGTGTAATTTTTCTTGAGCATGTGAGTCAGAATTAATGTGTTTGCAGTGTAGTGAAGGGAAATGACGCGTACTCGTGATACTGGGAATGAGCGGTGGCACTTCCTTTGAGTGCGTATCAGCTTTCTGAGTGGCTTGTAAATCATCACAAGCCCAGGGAATGGCGTATTACCTACCTCACTTTGCAGCGAGTTATTTGAGTGATAAGAATGTGAGAGAGCAACTGTGTGACATAAGTTCCTTCACTTTCCACAAAGCAAACCAGAGCCAGTTTTGGCTGTCCTTGCAAATTGCTGAAATAAGAACATTCCACCTGCAAAACGCAAACCCAACCAACAAACTCAAACCTCATTAGGCATGGGTCATTGAGTGTCATGTGGGTGGAAAAGCCTTTGTTGTACTGAAGTCATAAGATACGTAATGCAGGCAGGAGTGAGAACTAGCCACTGGTTAATGATTTATATATGAGGAAACCAGTTCAGTCTGAATTATCACTACTTGTTATGGAGACAAGTTTATTCTGCCAGTTGAAAGCCAAATTCTGGCCGTAGCCTCATGGTCACTCTACAAACCCCTGCCTTCACTGACTCCAAAGACCCAGGACAACTGGGAGAGGGGTATGGCACCCTGTCAGGCTGGGAGATCTCATCTCCTGGGATGGTCTGCAAGCACTTCCAAGGCATGCAGCCTGTACGCTCTCCCATACACCCTCCAAACGTGCTGGATGAAGCATGGCTAGTGCTTGAGGGGAAACTGGGCAAGGGAGCCATCCCCACCCTCAGAAGCAATGACCTGCTCCAACCTTCAGTGGAATTGCAGGGGAAAGAAATGCCTCAGATAGGTCAAGCTCCTAGTACAGATAACGTAGTATTACACAAAATGTTAATTTGAGCCTTAGCACACATAAACCCCCCAGGAAATGAAGGTAAAGTACACACATGTACTTCCAAGCATGGGCAACTGTACAACATAAAAACTGGGAAAGAAAATTAGCCTCCTGAAAATTAATTACATTTTGCTTTGAAGTTTTCTCTGCTACTGCCTGTATGTCACTAGTGTTCATGACCAGTAGGTGTGCCAGTATCACTGATCCTCATTCACCTTGCTTTCCAAAGAGGTTATATAATTCTGTCATGAATACTTGCAGTCATCTTGTATGAACACCACTAAACCAGTTAGTGATCAAAATAAGCTAGAATTCAATTATAATTTTTGTTAGCAACATATTTATTTTTTAAAAACTTTAGAATAGTCCCTATTGGTGTATTCAATGCAAATTGTTCACAAGTTGTAGAACAATGCAAGATACAAAAGTTCATTTTCTGCTAGAAATGAAGTAATGGTAATAGGCTAAAGGGACAGGATGAGGGACATTGAAACTATCCATTTAAAATTACAGTACAAAATTATTCTTAAAAAAAAGAAAGAAAAGAAGACTTCAAAATATAACGTTTATTAACCCAGACAGCCTGCAAGTAAGAGTTAGGGAAATGACTGTTTAAACAGCAACACTATGCAGCATCCTTTGAGCTGGGCAGTGAGTCCTCCTCCTTCCACCTGTACTGGCTGCAGGATAAACTCTTGGTATAAGGTGGCACTGTATGTGCTACACCTGACATTGTACTTGGAGGTTTCTGGTATCTAGTGCATCTCATTAGGTGACAGATTGGCTAGGGCATCATTTTTTTGAAAACTGATTCTGCATTCAAACACATGAATGCTGCCGCCCGCCCCGCCCTGCCCCGCCCCGCCATTTTTATTGAAGTGACTGTTACTATTTCCCAAGCAGAGCTAAAATGCTTCATACAGCAAGAGAGATCTGTCTCAGAGAGCCTGCACACCGAGAGCATTCTTTAGGACTTTTACATTATCTTGGTGTGTCCTCCCCTTGCCTCTGGCCATGCCTGTCTCTTTCTTGGCTCGACCATCAAACAGCCACTGTGTCTATATTCCGATAAGGACCAACTGTGCTTAATCCTGCTGTGGGAGACAAGGGTGCTAGAGGTCAAGGAGTGAATTCTTCCTTTTCCAGATGTTGTGTGGGACGTCTTAATTTCAGAGCTATTTATAGGCTACATGGGCAGTTATCTTTCTAAGGAGATAATCTCCTTTTTAATATTTTGTGTTTCTAGTTGATTATTTTTGTCCATGTCAATGACATCATTACCAAAGCACTGAAGGGTAACTAACCAGCAAGTTCTTTTTTATTAACTTTCTGGTTCAATTGTAAGTTTATCTCTCTGTAATTCTCTTGCATCCATGGGTATGCCTACACTGTTGTGAACCGAATGCTGTCACTTACACCATTGTTAACTCACACCAAATCAGACTGGGTAATTTCAAGTGAGCACAACCCTGAGGAAAGGCAGAGGGATACACTGGAGCTTCCTGCAGGTAGTATGTGTGTGGTAGGTAACAGCTTGGTCCTTTTAATTTTGGTAATTTTAAATTTTCCATTTATACAGATGTATAAATGCAGTGAGAAATTTTATAGACATTATGATGTAAATCTCCACTTGATATCATTCAGAAGTCAGTGAAATTACCTCTCCTTCAGCTCTATGTCTCTATGAGTTTTGTTTCTTCTTCACTGACCTGGGGTGTATACTTGGGCTAGCAGATGTTTCTGGTCACTGTAGGAGCCCAGGGAACTCTGTCAAGCAGCTGCTGTTGTTTTTGGAAGTCAGGTTTTCTGTCCCCCTGCCCTACTTGAATGGCATCAGATGTCATGGTCCAAAGGAATATTTTTAAATGATGAATTATATTCCGGTATTCTTGGGGATACTGATTTTAATAACAAATCCATGTCATCTTGGCAGGCCTTCTTCCTCTTTGTTTGTATTTCACATAATATACAAAGCAAGTTTACTGACCAAAATGTTTCTGAAAAACAGGAATTTCTCATGAAGACTGGGGAACTCTGGTCCTAGATTTTTGAATTGTGTTTGCATTGTGTGTAGGCTGCCAAGAAACCCCATGCTTTGAAGATTTTTTTTTTGAAAACTAACCTTTGTAGCTATGGTTTCGCATGTTGGTTGGAGAACATGTGCAGCAAGTTGCAAATGAACAATCTCCAGACTAAGGTCCCAGTCTGGACAAACACATGCACGTGTGTTACTCAGAACACTGCAGAATCTTAAGGAAGTCAACATAATCCCTCATAGGTTACAGAGAGGAACAATTCCTATGAATGATGTGACTATGCAAAGGCTTGGGTGTAGCTTCATGTTTTAACAAAACAGAATCAAGTGCCTGGGCTGGCCTTTGAAGAGCAGGAATGAGGAATCATTTATGGAAACACATCAATGAATGTCTTGAAATACCAGAAGAAATTTTGAAAAGTTAAAGGTTATCTCAGGAAATCTCAAAGAACCCAAAGATAGTGCCCACAAAGAAAGAGATATTGCAATCATACTATTATTTATTTACAGAAAAGAAGCTTTCAGCTCTACTCTAAAAATAATACATATCTGCTTACATTTACACCACTGATACTGAGATTTGAGACTTAAAATAAAACTGGGCTAAATCTAGACCTGAGGTGAGGTGTTTAATGGTCACTGCAGCATAATGATGATCACCTTGAACTCTGACTGGGGCCACATATTCTGTTTGCAAATTGGAAAAACTTCATCCAAGGTTTGTAAAGCCTAAGGATGTATTGCAGAAGCATGTCCTTATCAGACTTCTTAAAAAGCCTTGAGACTATCAAGACAACATGATAACAGATGCCACTTCTGGAGAAAATTGGGACCTAGAAGAGCATCTTTCACCTTCAAAACTGAGGAATTGTGGGTTTTTTTAAATCCTGTTCATGAAGCCAGGCTTTACCAGCAGGCTGGGCAATCCCTTCAGCCATTCACACCTAATACTTTGCTGTAAGGGTACTTACGAACATGGCAGTGCCTGCATCACCGGTGAAACACATGAAAAGCTTGCACAGGTGGTAGATGCATAAGAACCTGATGGGGAAATAATGGCTCTGCCTTGGATATGAGGCGAGCAATTGAGGTCAGTCAGGCCCTAGAAAAGATGAATAGCCTACAACAGATCTCCAAAAAGCAAAATGAAGTGTTAAGTAGTGCCAGAGAAGAAGTGGAGCTCACTCAGCATGTGCTTGCAGTGCATGACCATAATTAGATCATTTGTCCAGGACAAACCCCAAAGTGAAAATGAGTGACCTCGGGGATATGGGAAAGGGAATAGAAAGAGACTGAATATTTCAGGAGTTCTTGATTGCTGAAGTGTTTCAGCACTTCATTTACTTCCTGGTGTAAAAGTTGTATCCAAACTCTCCCTCATGTGGCTTCACCCGTATTAGTTGAGTTAACCAGGGGGATCAGTTTGCAAACCACTAGAGGGATCTCAGAAGTTTGAGCTAAGAATGGGAATAGGTGAGATTTCCATATCTGATGTGCACAGTTAAAATCTTCAGTTACACTCTGCACTGAAACAGGTGAGGAAGGAGGCAGGTGCAGATAGCAGTCAGCTATCACTGACATCCCCACACAAATACCTCTGGACCATTACACTCCCTGCTGCACTGACCCTTCAGCACGTCACCTTTCTGGGGCAGGCTTTCTGCAGAATTTCCAAAAGTCTAGTTATGGCCATCGTCCTCAGTCTTCATGGATGGCACCTGCTTTGGGGTTGAGCTATTCAAAATTGGTTCAAAGACTTAAAACAACAAAATGTAATGAGTGTAAATCACTTGTCTGGACTTGGGTCAGGTGAGGAAACAGAATTTGCTTGTGCTGTGTTGTTTTACAGCTCTTTGACTTCCAAATGCAGAGCCACACTACCACTTCTGTAGCTTCTGAAAATTCTCTTGTATACAGATATGTGTGCAGTGCTTTACACATACACAGGGAAGATTCTAAGGAGACTTGTTATCTTTTCATTGAAAAGCATCAGTCATTCAGATTAACACCAGATGAGGGCTTTGTCCATCCAGGATAGAGATTTATTTTGACAATAATCCTGTCAGGATTGAATAACATTAGGGCATACTTTTATTCCTTTTTTTAAAACATCTTTATGCTATGACATTTTCATTGTGTTCTAATACAGCTACATGCTGTGGAGGATATTCAGTAGCATATTTTGTGAATAAACCAGACTGGAGAACTTGCATGACCACAAACTGTACTGATTATATTGTTCTGCCTGCTCTAGACAGAGAAAAATTAATATGCAAGCTCTGCTGATGCTGATACCATGTTGATGAGACAATAAAAGCTGGCTCTTCTGAAGGCTAAGTCAAAAAAAAGGTAAATATGAATACAGGCCCCCAACTGAAGAGGAGAGATCTCTATATGAATGGCCCTGCACACTACGCTCAGTGATGGTGGGTGACCAGGTTCTCAAAAGAAGTTTAGTTATTTTTAACAAAGTTATTGTGGTCAGAGAGTATCACCAGTTGAAAAGCAGTTCTGTGGGATCCAGGAAACTCTTGGGTGAAATAACATTTTGTTGTCTGTTTCAAAAAAGTCAATTCCCTAAAAATATATCAAAGTCAAATAAGCCAGATGATAGGATCCGTTCTACTCCCTCTGGCACCTAACGCAACTAGCATGAATCACGTTGTTCATTTATCAGAATAGCTTCTCCTTCCCAATCATTGTGATCTGTATCAGAGATTACTGCCATATCTGCTTTCTTTTACCTTTATTCCAGTTATTGCACTGGCAATAGGTGCTGTACAAACACATAGTGGAGGGCAGTCTTTCTGCTGAGGACCTATGTTCAAACAGACATGACAGCTGACAGGCAGGAGAGGCAAAGAGCTGTCCCTTCCCTGCTTGGCAAGGGAACAGCTCTGCCAGCCTGAGCAAGCAGAGCCAGAGGAAAGCCACACACACCCAGACCAGGGTCTGTGCCCTCCTCTGGTGCTGGTCAGAACACTGGCCATTAACCATATGGTAAAACTCCTCATGTTAGAAAATCCTCGGCAGTGGGTTAGAATAAAGAATCATTTTCTGAGCAGACCTGGAATTCTGTCTGCTTTTGAGGAGTCCTGGACTCAAAGAAGAACATGAATATAAGCAGCAGTTGCAAGTTTGTGTTTTTAACTTTCATGCTGTAAAACCCTGACATGCGTAGTCTTTTTTTATTTGGTGAGAATTGCTGTAATATTTGAGTCTGTGATAGTCTATTGAAAACAGACCCCTGACTAGGAAACAGAGAGTTTAGATGTTATAAACTGCTAGTAATTTATTATTTTGAGACTGGCATATATTTTGGCAAAGTTTAAGTTGGCTGGAGTGATAGTGAGTGATGAAAGATGTTATGGCGGTTGAGAAGTGGCTGAATTCCTTTGTTTCCAGACTTTTCACTCTTTTTTTTAAGGCGCAAAATGTTTATATAGAAAGTATAATATTGTTTTATGACTATTTGCTGGATCCTGCTAAAACCAAGCATTCAAGCTTTACTCTTTTAACAAAGTGTTTTGTTATGGAATTCCTCTGGGTTTTGATGTTTCTGAATTAGGGTTAAATCAGGTTGGTATGTGGGGGCCATGGGAGAACAGGCCAGAAGTGACAAACTGTCTGGTGTCTAACAGGGTGCGCTTCCGCTCCAGGAGGTGATGTGGTGGCAGGAAGAGAGGACTCCTCAGCTGGGCATGAAGAAGCCATAACATAGGGGCACAAAAAGGGGATTTTAAGAGAAGAAGAGGGGGTTTTAAGCACTGGGAAAGCTGTCAGCATTTTAAGAGTTGGACATATTCAGTGCAAGACCCTGCCTGTCCCCCGGCTGCTCTCTGGTCCACCAGAGCCTGCATGTTTCCCATGCTTTATTTCCATCATCTGGAATGGGAGCACTTTTAGTCCCATGGTTATAAACTATCATTCCTCCTTCCTGATCATCTCTGTTTTTCCCTCCAAGACTGTGGTATTTGATGAGCCATGATACACTCAGGAAACAAATTCTTGTTTCTGATATTTCTCTGCCCATTTCCTCTGCATTTATCTCGTCCAAGTCGGCTGCTCATAAAACTCACTGGCTTTCTGCCTTCAGCTTGGCCCACTAAACCCTGGAGTCAGTCTCCAGCCTTTTTGTTTTTACAATACAGGACAAAGCTCTGAGCCACAGCATCCCAGGATGTTGTAGCTGCAGAGAGAAAACCTTTAAACCATTAAGAAACGGAAGCTGCTAAACTCAGTGTTTCATTGCTGAGAGCATCAGGGCTTCCTTCAAGCTGAGTACAAGGAAAAAGAGCAGAGTCTCTACTGATTCACGAAGCTTACTAGGAACAAGAGTCCGTTTTCTGATTGTGTCATGCAGTCTGTGTTGTAATAACTTTCTAAGTCTTTATTCTCTCATTTAATGCTCCACTTCAAAGAAGACCTCACATAATGCTGCTATCGGCTCCTAGTTGCTCACATTATAATCTTTGTAAACTCCTTCTCCCAAGTAGCACTAAGCACTTCCAGTTCTCAAATGACAAAGCAAAGATTATCCTTCCTGTCCTAGCATTGCTAGAGAGTAAATAAGCCAGTAAGGAAAAAACAAAGCAAAAGAGCTTGTTTCAGACAAATTTAAGCACAAGGCATATAAACCCTCATCCCTATTAAAATAAAAACCCAGAGTGCCAGTGGCTTCAACACGCATTATACCTTCCAACTATACAATTTAAAATTTTTTTCAAACTATTAAACATAGATATAGATTTAGCTTAGCACTGAGAGGCCTCAGCTGGAATACTTTTCACAGTTTTGGGCACTGTGCTTCAAAAAAGATGTGAACCAACTGGAGAGAATCCAGATGAGAGCAACGAGAATGATCAAAGGTCCAGAAAATGTGATGCATGAGGAAAGACCAAAAGAATTGGCTTTGTTTAGACTAGGGAAGAACAGTCTGAGGGGAGACATGACAACAGTCTTCAGACACGTTAGACTGCTGCAAAGGGGAAGATAAACTGTTCTCAATTTCTACTGGAAGTAGGCTAAAAAGCAACAGATTACAACAGAGATTCAGATTAGACTTTAGAAGAAACTTTCTATTGGTTACAGCAGTTATACCTGAGAAGACAATGCCCATGGAAACTGTGGGATCCCATTGTTTGAGATTGAGGTACTGGTATAGTCTGGTCTGCTTTATGGTGAATAAGCATGAATAAGACTGGTCCTAGTCCTTTTCAGCTATTTCCCCCCATGTTAGAAGTGTAGGAGAGAGACTGCAAGTGAAAAGAACAATTCATATTTTTTGAAGGAATTTGGACAAGTCTGACCAGAGTGGTCTTTGAACAGGAGATTAATTGCAGCCATAACTACAGAGTTAGTATTACTACTTTGTAGCCATTACAAACTGTTTGCAGCTATCACACTCAGGAAAACAGGAAAAAATAAAATTCTGATTCTTAATCTGCTCTCAAGTCCCTACTTATGCTGGACACTACTCTGGCAGTGGAGGCCTCTGTTGAAGATCTTGAGTGTAAATAAGCATAAAATCCTAAATGTTGTAAAACAGTGTAAAAATGTTGTAAAACAGTGATAGATTTCTATGAACTCTGTTATATGGAAAGATTTAATACGGAGAGGAACCCAAACATGTGACACTTCGTCAGAAAGCAAAAGATTACATAGTACAACATGGTTTTTTGGAATGAATTTACAATGAATTTTAACTATAAAATAGAATGAAAAAAAAGACAGGTGAAAACGAAGACAAATGCAGGGTGAATTGAAACAAAGTGCCTGACTGATAATTTCAGAGATAATTGGGAATGCAAATTAGGACTTCCAAGGTCCCTTGTTTCAATAGGTGGGTTTTTTGTTTCTGTTTCTGCTTGTTTGTCTGCTGTTCATTTATAACGAAAAAAATGTTAAAAAAAGGCAAGATTGCAAAAGCCAGCTTTTTCCTCAGTTTCTCTGGAGCTTTCTGCTAAGCAGCCTTGGAGCTACAAAGGTTCACAGTCTTTCACATAGACTCATGCCCTAGAAGTGTTTACAGTGAGACGAAGAGTCCTTAAAATACATGACCACATAGAGAATCATACAGGATCTGCTGACAATACATCTTCAGATGTCTGCATCCTGGTAGGGACTGTGCATGAAGAGGCCTCCCTGCTCAGACAGGCATAGGTCACCGGGTCTGTGGAAATAGTGATTTGGTCTGGAGCTGCTATATGTACTGGCTTTTGAGGAGAGAGTTCTGCAGAGGAGGAACTGTCTCTTTTGGCTTAATGTTTCCAGGGCACAAACTCAAGGTTTAGAAGGAGTACTGTGATACAAATATCCTCAGCCGGATGACAGAGCTTCCTCTGAAGTTGATGACAGTGTTAACGGTGATCATTTCCAAGTCCAACTCAATAGTACGGGGCCCCTTCACGGGGCGGGTCATCACCAGAGTAGCACTGATAGGTCCCGTTTGCTGTGCACAAAACAAGAGAAAGCAAGTGAGATTGCCAAAACTAGTTCTTCAAAACTACTGTCTCACTACAGTCTTCAAGCAGCCAAAATAGGTGCTTTCTGTTGCATTGTTTGAAACCACTGCAATTGACGGAACAGAGTTTCATTTCGGCATTTGGCTTCTTTTCAGTGTTTTGCATGAACTGTCACCTTCTACAGTTTGTAAAGCCTTTGGAAGCCCTGCACATTAAAGTAACTATTGAACATAGACACTTGCTATTGCCCAAGAAAGAAAAAAGATGAAAACATGGATTTAGGGTATAAACAAGTAATGATACCTGTTTGTTTGTTTGTTTGTTTGAGGTACTCTTTAGTTTGATGTAAAGGACAGTGTTACTGTGAAACAGCGAACACCTGGGAGGGGTTATGTTAACAGAACTTGGAGAATAGGTGTTCTCATGTGGATGGGTCCGGGTTTGTGGTACATTGTGTTAAAGGCACAAACCTCATCCTCCAAAGACAGCTTTGAATATGCGATAGCACTTCAGAAAACCAGTCCTTCAATAAATGGAAGATTGGCAATATCTGACCAGAACAGTGGATTATGTGCATTTAAAAATCAGACCTGCTGATGTTAAAACCAACTGCAGTTTGTTTTGCATCGGGAACTTATGTAGACACAGTGGGTCCTGTTTTACCCCAGAACTGGGTAGCTGTTTGTTACCTTTGATCAGACAAAGCCAACATAGCCATGAGGAGGTGCTGGATGTGTTGCCCGGTCTGTGCCAGGCCAGGTCCTGGTGTCTCAGCAAGGGCACAGTGTCCCTCCCACACAGCCCTGCCCACCCGCTGCCCAGGGAATGGTGTGGTAAATCAATGGAACCAGCAGGCTTGGGCAATGGGGATGGAAGCTGGGGCCTCAGCACCTGCTGGATCGGCCCAGATGAGGGAGAGGTCAGTGGAATCAGTAATGACTTTGCAACAGGAAAGCTCTTGTGAGATGTAAATGATTGTAATGTAATGGGACCACTTGTCAATTCAGGATTTCAAAACATTTTCCTTTTCTTACAGTGGGAATCTGAGGTTCTTGAGAGAAATATGTCCTGGAATCTATCCCACTACCCGTGTCCATGAGGGATGGAAACATTCAGTAGCCACAGAACAAGACTTAATGCAAGTATCTGAGCCAGGTTTTGCCTAGGGCTGAAAATGAACCTCCTGAGTGTCACCGTCCCTTGTGGATGGACCCCATTCTCTGCTGACACTCCCGAAATCTCTGCATGTCAGTGGTGTGGCAAAGATGACTGGCGAACAGAGAGATCTTCTGAGGAAAACAGATTAAAAAAACCCAGGTAATTACATTTTCTCTAAGAGTATCTACATAAAATGTGTGTTCTCAGTGAAAAAATTCATAACAAATGAAAGCAAAGAACCCAGAAAGTCAATTGTTGGCATAAAGGGGTGGGGGTTTTGCTTACTTTTTTGGTTTTCACATTTTTCAATTTCAATTGAAATGAAGAGTTTAATAAAACAGACAAGAAACATTGAATCGTTCGGTGACAATTGCTGGTTGTCTATCAAATAAAAAGCAGTTTGGCACAATAGTTTCTCTTGAGCTTGGGAGACCTGAGCTATTCTTAGACATGGATACAGCTCTGGGCTTTCCTAAACCTACTGTCTCATAGGAGAAGCATGTTTGCTTTGGGTAGGTTACTCTCCTGAGAGATCCAGTGTTTCCTGCAGATCAGCACAGTGCTCTGCACGTCTGTGTGTATAAAATGCCTCATACTGAAGGTTTAAATGATAGTCATTAAAAGCTCAGTTCTGCTATCAGGACATTCAGCTAACGAGAAGGTACTCCATGTTTTCCCCCAGTGAGCGAGACTTACCCGCATGTAGAATTCCCTGCCCTCGTTCCCTGATTTGATTTGGAAGATGTAGTAGGCTCCAGGGTAGCGAGTTGTTGCTTGCATCTGAAAAATGTCCGAAGGCACAGACCTCCCAGACACCATATCCATCACTCTGTACAGGATGGTGAACGGCTGATCTCTGCACCCGGGGTTTTCAGCTGGACACATGCAGCGGCTGATTGTCAGAGATAGAATTGTCATCAGGGGTTAAAATTGCTGTGATATTTGATTCTTTATATGCTAAGACAGGTGCATAAATAAATAAACAAAGAATGTTGTTGACCAGCTAAAAGAATCAATGAAACTTGTAATGAATTTTCTCACTTTTAGTATTCTCTGTTTTGCTACTCTGACTTATATCCTGCCTCCTTTTTCTTGTCTTCTAGCCCAAAATACCTTGGCATTTTCCTTAGATCACTCAAAAATGTGAATTTTCTTTGAAGCAGCTCTGCAGGTGTAGAATACTTGGTACATGTTTGTTCTGATAGTAATTTAAACTGAACTGTCCCCAAAATAATATTAATAATTCACTTCACTGATAGTGCTGCATAAATGTAGTGATCTTTGTTTCACCATATTTTGTATACTACATGAAAACATACAGTAGACATCCTGTATCAAACCAAAGCTCTGACATCAAATGCAGAGCCTTAAGAAAGAAGAGGATAGCAAGCCAAGCATACGACACTTCCATCAACAGTCTTCAATTGTTTGTGACTCAGGGAATCCTTGAAACAAAATTTTTTCTTTGTATTCATCAGCTATTAATGCATTTCTTATCCATCAGCTTTTCCAGCTTCCCCTTACACCCACATGAATATTTGGCATCCACAGCCCACTGTGGCCAGGAGCTCCACACCCCCCATGCATGGCCTCTTTCTGAGTTGATCTGATGCTCCCAGCTGTTCCACTGAAAGGAGAGCAGCCAGTCAATCCCTGCTCATCCTCCTCAGACATCTCAGGGCTTTATATTTGACCCTGTTCATGGCTGAAGGGTTCTAACTTAGCTGTTCTTCAGAAGGAAGCTATTCCATACTTTTGATCATCCTCATTGCTTCTTATGAACCTTTATCCAGTTATATTTCTTTTGACAGGAGGGAAGGAACTGCGCAGTCCTAAAGATGTGGTACACAATAGCATGTGTTCCACGGATATTCTCTACCTATTAACACTTGAAATTCAGATTGCTTTTCTGACCTCTAGTGAGTACAGCAGATCATGGAACTAGAATAACCCTCAAATCTCAGTTTGGATGGATTATGATCAGATCAGTGCTCCTTATTTAATTTGTTAATCTGGGATTGTCTTTCTACTTTAAATTAATCTACACTGAATTTTATCTGCCATTTTTATTGCACAGTCATTGAGGCTTATTCTGCAATATTTTTCTACCCACTTTTTTATCTACTCTCTTCAGATACGGTTGCGGACTTTGCCTGTGTCATGGTTTATTCTTTTTCCCAGGTTGCTTATGATGGACCAAGTAGGTCCAGCTCAGACGTCTGCAGAACTTCAGCATGAAACTTGACAATTTTATGCAATCCTCTGTTTAATTTTTATCTTTCAGCCTCATATTCTTCTGTTCCAGGGACTTTTCTCTGCTACTTATGACTGCTTAAATTCCATAGTAACTACGTGAGGGTCTTTTCAGAAGCCTTTGGAAATGCAAAGAGACTGCATCAGTCCATGTGCCCTAGCCACATGCTGCTGATTTCTTCAGAGAATTCTAATAAAGTTGTGAGGCAGGATATTCTTTATAAAAGCCATGTTGGGGGAATTTAGGGGGCATGGGTCTTTTTGACTATTTTTTCTATAACCTCCACTACTGACATCAATTTCAGACAGTGCGTCTAGCATGGCCCCCATCAAGAGGCTCCTGGCATTATGAACACCCAAGTCCTTCCACAGAAAACACAGATGCAAGGAATTCACTTGGCTTTTATACTGACCACTTCTAGACATATGTCACAAATTAAGTGCAGTCCCATCTAGACATGAGCCAAAGCCACCAAACACAGAGCTCAGAGATCAAGAGTTCTGGTGCAAGCTGCTCTGCAAGGACTCTGTAGTTGGGCTCTGGGGAATTTAGATACAGAGGATTCAATTATTTCAAATTCCAGTTTAAGACTCTACCACCTCTGAAGGTAGGTAAACCCAGAACCAGACAAACACTATGTGTCCACTCTTCAGCTGCCCTAGTTCAGAAAGCCATTGCTAAAGACATGAATAAATTATAAAGGAAAGAAGCTGATTATTCATCTCTTGCCTTTCTATAAAATACATGAGGCAACCAGGCAATTCCAGGTAACTGGGTTTAGTGCAAACACTGTGGATGAAATAATAGGGACTGCAATATATCATGATCAGTTTGGAACTGAAATATTTTAAGCCCCAGAAAATACAAACAAAAATGTAAAAGAAATGGACAGTTTTTAGAAATGTTGAATTTATTTTTTGCTTGCTCAAGTGATTCCCAGTTGAGACAGTAACAGTGCTAACAGCCCCATCCAGACATACCCAATTTCTGGGCAAGGCGGATCAGTCTGTGAACTATTCAGAACTTTTAACCTTTAAGCAATAAGAAACTCTTTGTATCCTGCTCTAACTATCATCTAATGTTTTAAGCTACTTCTCAGGCATAAGCTAGTTACCATTTGCAGGAAATACTCCTACTAATAAACAGGCTGCATTTGAGTATATATGAAGTCAGTGAGTAATGTAAGTAAATGTCTCTTATTACATCACAAGCCTTGCTGTTTTCTCAACTGATATCTGTTTTTCCAGTCTAACTTCACATACATCTGAGTATGATGTCATATCATATCATATCATATCATATCATATCGTATCGTATTGTATCATATCACACCTGGTGACCTGGTAAGGAATTGCAATTTATTTTTATAAAAGCTTACCAGTGGTAAATGCAGCAGCAGCATGTATGTATAGCTCTTTAGACAGACTTCATGGCTGTGTTGTAAAATTGCAGCTTATTTGGATACAACTCTCACAGATAGAATTTGCTTTTGTGGCTGTGGGTATGTTACTCACTTCTCATTAATCTGGAGATAAGGCTCCTCACATCGTACTGGGTCTAAACATTTATATTCTCCTGGGATATTGAAGCACGTTTGCTGTGAAGTGCAGGTGAAGTTTCTTATTTCACATTCATTGATATCTAAAACACAAGGAATGAGAGAATGGCTAAAGCAGGGAAATATGTACAAGATACCAATCCTACAAACTGGTTTCCATCTTAGGGAATTACCCCCAAAATGCATAAAACTCTTGCACCACAAGAGGTGGCCTTTTTATAACTGATCCCTCTTTTAAGAACAGTTTTTACTTCATTCATTTCTGCTTATTAGAGTGCTTCCACATGCTAAATGCTGCAAAAAAAATGGAAAGGAATTGGCGGCTCAAATGCTCCGACTTGGCTCCCATTTAGAGAATGGGAAAAGTAGAGATGTGCAGCAGAGGGGAGAGCATTTGAGGTCTTTCCTGTGTAGCTGTTTCCTAGTCAATAAAGTCTTACTTAACACACCAATTCACCTCAGCAGGAATATTCATGTGATAACATTCTTACCAGAATTGCATAATTGGCCCCTACGAGTACTTTGCTGTGCAATGCCAAGACCAAGCATCTCAATTCTTGAAAACCTCTTTCTAGACACAGGATCTGTTTTCTGGTCCCCTCAGGTTTTAATCAGTGCAAGAATGTTCTTACCTTGGCAGCTTCTACTATCATCAAGCAAGTTATAGCCCGGAGGACAGGTACAGTAGTAGGAACCAGGCCCATTCACACATTCGTGCTGGCAGAGGAACTCTGAGAAGCTGCATTCGTCCATGTCTGCAGTGGTAAAACAAAGTTTAGTGTCTTTGGCTTTACTGTCAAAAGAGCAGTCCTGCAGGCAGGTAGCCATCCAGACTACCTGCCCATCACCTCAGCTGGAGGCTGGCACTCTCCAGCTCCCTAGAACTCTGCAGCAACCTGACAAAATGCTATACAAGTTCTTGGTTAAACACTTTTTCCTAAGGAAACCAAAGCTGCTGCTGAACACAATGTATGGCTTTTATTTATTTATTTTTCTTTTCTAATACCTGTCACCAGTTGGCCATGTTTTCATTTCTGTTTTACGTCAGAGATAGAGATACCCTGACAACAAAGCTACAACTGTAGTTTAAAAGGAAAGACTTGGCAGTAGTTTTCTTTTCTTTTTTTTGGTTTTTTTTTCCTCTTTTTTGGAGAGTAAGCTTCACTTTCCCAGGGCCACATGGGTTCCAGCAGAACTCCTGCAGCCAGCCCTGTCTCTTTTATGTTTCTTAGCCTCTAGTCAGTTACTTCCAAGTCATTCCAGCAAGACTACAAGAGCTCATCCGAGCCTGGTCAGACATACTGGAAGGCCCAGCCCTCTCTCAGACACCCAGGAAGCTAGGCAGTCTGTCAAACATCTGATTGAAAGCAGAAACTGTGCTCTTTCCCCTTGCACTCATGGATTGACCAGTCATTGTGTTCTGCAGAACTGTGCTCAAGTGAGACAGACGAAATTCAGAGCTGCACATGGAGGCATGGCTGACCAAGGGGAAAACACATGCAAAGGCACTAGGCCGAGGGAGGCTGCCACTAATCATTTCCTTATTTCCCCGTTTAGGGGAAGAAAGAAACAAAGGCCAGAGTCCCAGCCAGGAACTCCCAAGTTCTTATTCCCAGCTCTGACATGTTGACTCTCCCAGGCAAATCACTTTTACTCTTCAGACTGAATTTCCCTTTCTTCTAAGTTGGGCTCAGTCCATTTATCCACTTCTGGTGTTTAGTGCAGATGGATTGGAAAGTATTTGGAGTACAAATATATCCAAGTGGCTTTAGGGCTAAAATCAGATTATCAAAAGGGAGATGAAAGGAACTCTACACCTACATAATCCTGTTATTGTGTGAGTTTCCCCAGTGAGTTCACTGAAATAAACATCTTCCTGAAAATACATGGACTGAGGGCTGACTCCATAAAGTGACTGAGATATCAACCACCCTGTGGCATCCTAGGCCAGACCTCCAGCATATTGGATTCATATAACTGGTGCTTGGCTGCTGTAAGGTGCTGAGGGACTTAGAGCCCCGAGGGTCCTACACTTCTGCTGCTGAGCCCACAGTGTTCCTAAAAGCTCCTGGCATTCTGCTGACTATGTGCAGACAACAAGATGGTTGTCATTTCAGAGCACATCTAATGCACTTAGAAGACCTCTGTGATTAGAAAATGATGATGATGTTGGGAAAGCCAGGTTGAAATCTCTGCCTCTCTCCTTGAATTGGGGCAAGAACGCCTCCCAGCTTCAAGGTAAGTTGGCTGCCAGGCTGTGGACTAACCCTGCTCCTGTTGAAGTAAATCTGAGTTCTGAATGTCTCATAGGAGTGCCCTCCTAACCAGGCATTTTTTTGCGAGCCTCAGATGTCTAGTGATTGCCTGTGAAGTGGAAGCAGCTCATCCAAAGAAGCTTGACCTGCTTTGTCAAATATTTTCTTGCACAAGATTGTCAGGGAAAGATTTTCTGCTCTATATCTGGGTGGTGGAATGTCCCTTTTGCTGGCTTAACTCTCTGACATGGATGAGGCTCAAGCACCACCTTACTGGGCATTGCAATGAACTTATCTGGTTCAGATCCCCAGGTAGCTCAGGAGGTGAGCACATAAAAAACATTCAGGAGTCTAACTTAGAAGAAGAAATTCCATTAGAAAGCAGAACACAAGTTAGGTGTTACAGTCTAAATGTTTAATGCTTAGGAACCTTTAGATATTTAATATTTGTTCTTTCCCTTGTAACAAGGAGGTTTGCAGGAAAAATATCTTGGGAAACACTAATCATGTACACTGCATCTCACATATCTTCTCTCTCAGAAAACAGCATGTTACATCTGTTTACTGTAAATTAAACTCAAGTATTTTCCAGTGCATTTTTCCTTCCAAGAAATATTGGCTGAATTCTCTAATTTTATCAGGCTGAGGGAACAATAAGGAAAGAAATAAGTTTTGCCTTCAATTAAAATAATAAAATTTTTTAAAAAGCAGAGAGGAAAAAGTACAGTGACATAAGCACAATTTATTCTGCTGTGTGCTGAACGGATCAGCAATAACTGTACTAAGAAATCATATATTGTTTCTAAAGTGAAGCCAGAGCCATACAGGGCAAACTGGGGAAGGTTTCAGGCAGAAGTGAGCAGTCGTTAAGAGCAAGAGGAATACATGCATTCAACAGACAAATGGAAAAGTGCTTAATAGAAAGTATTTCTTTAATCATGGAAGAATGTTCTAGGACTATCTCTACTTGCTCTAACAAAGCTTCCTGTTCAGCATTACAAAGTGCTTTCTTATGTTTTGCTGTTACCTTGGAGCTTTTGCATATTTAGGTTATTTCTTTAAAACCATTTGCAGCCCTCCTCCACTGAACTTTTCTGGGTATTTGCTGTGTGCTCTAGCTGGAAAGAGGATCATATGAATTTCAGCTATCCTGCTGCTACCATGGACCAAGGCAAAAAACTTTTTAAAAATTATGTACAAAACAATACCTTTGAAAAAGTAAACAGAATTAAAGAAACCAAAACAATAAATAAAGACAGTTACCACTGCAGTTAACTCCATCAGCTTCCAGTTCATAGCCAGGTTCACAGCGGCAGAGAAAAGAGCCGTAGGTGTTGACGCAGGTCTGAGTGCAAGGGTTTTCACTTGTACATTCATTCACATCTATGGGAAACCAATGCCAAATTCATCAGTGACTTCTCCCCAAACTCCATTTTCATTTTTTTTACTACAGAGCACTTCAGATTAGCTGTACAGTCAGAATGATTTGTTCTGAAAAAATATAACCAAGTCAGTGTTATTTATTTGGATTCAGGCTGATGCCTGGGAATAGCATGTTGGAAACGCAACATGTATGGAAGTGAAGCATTTTGGGAATGTCTTCAATAAAAAAAATACCATGGAAGATGGGGATGAATTTTTTATTACAAATGCTTCTGTCCTTATCCTGCAATTTGAAAACCATTGAACCAATATTGTCATAACAGACCTGAGAAAAAATGCAGCAGGATTTTCCTGAGAAAGATAATGCAATGAGGAGGGGTCCTTATGGAAACCTCGGGCTAAGGCAAAAGCAATATTTTTTTCCTTGTAGGACATTAGCAGGCTCTGGGCATCATTAGCACAGACCTTTTCCTGCAGCATGTGGGAAGATGCTCCCTGCTTTGCTAGGGAGGCTGTGAAGAGGCTGTGTTGACTTTGAGGTAGCACATCACAGCAAAAGGTAGTCTAATCTTAGGACTCCAGTCTGGATCTTGGGACACTCTGATTTACTGATCCGACAAAGGTTTCCTGTCTCAGGTGGGTCAAACAACCTCAGATTGTAATAGTAAATTTAGTGCCTGAACTCTTGGTAATTCCACTGAATTGAGTGAATTGAAGTTTGGGCCTCTGTGCATATTTCTCCTGATACACTGGTCACGTTGCACCCGAACCCCTTTGAATTACTGGGAAGCTACAAAATATCTGTCTGACAAACCCGTGAACATTTTCAAAAGCAATGCTGGGATGGTTACTTGTGTTCTAAAAACGAAGCAAGTTTTAAGGGTGTTGCTGAGTGGGGACCAAGGATTTCAGCCATGGTTTACCATACTCATACCTTGGCACGATCTCCCATCGTCATTAAGGGTAAAGCCTGGGTTGCATGTACAGGAGTAGGAACCGGGCACGTTGGCACACAGCTGCTGACAGTAGCCATAGCGACATTCATCGATATCTGTGAGTGGGAAGGATGGAAAGTACAGTGGTCTGCATGTTCACATGAGATACAAAGCAGCAAGCACACTGAGCCAACAGTACCGATAACACAGAAATAACCCAGCACCCTGGTTATGGATGTAAGAGCCAAACTTCCAGGCGTTCAGATATGGAGTTATAGTTAAAATATACCTCTCCCCAGCAGAATGTGGTAATGTGGTTTTATCCACGTCTGACATCTGCCAGTGTGTCTGATGAATTGATTGTCATTGCTGTAATCTTCAGCTTAGTGTAAATCAGGCAGCCCAGTTTGTTCTTCTAAGCAGCTCCCTCAAAGGATACCTGACAGCTGGCACAGCCCGCCAGCACAACAACAGCCAATATTGCAGCGAAATTTTGGCAGAATCAAAATAGAAACCTTCTTTGCCTCTACATATACCAAAGCTACTCACTGGAACAGCAGTATGTGCTACTAAAGGCTTCTTTTTTTAGTGAGGATATTTTTGAAAGACTTTTTTTCCAAATAGTCACATTCTCTTTTTATATGAATTTTTAACTGACAAATTACAGACTGTATAAACAGTTAATTTAATGCCAAAATAGCAGTTTGGGCTGAATTGGAGCATTAGCACTGAGTGCTACAAGCACAAGAAAATGCTCTAAGATACGTAAGATGGTAAGTGCTAGAAGATTTTTGCCCCAGAACTAAGAACTGAAATGAAGCACCTGGAATAGTTGTCCTTTCAAAGCCTTAACATTTCCTTTGGTATCAGCTGGCTTTTGATTTATGGAGATTTTATTTTAATGGCTGCTCTCAAAGCTTTGAAGCTAAGTATGTGCAATAGAAAACGCAGTGTATTTTCTGCAGTCAGTTAGCAAGATAACCTAAAGGCCAGGTCAGTGGTGGTGAGTACACCAGCAGTAGGCTTCACCAAATCCTGCAAAAATAACATGGATTTTAAGTAAATTAATACCTCCTTGCACTGACACAATGCATTATGTTAAATACATGCTTTGTCACTTGCAGGACTGTTATCTCAAGAGTGCTACATTTTGAGGATAAGGACTTCGACGGGGCTGCTTCTTCTGAGTGGGTTATGTGGATACTGCTGCACTGGCTCCTCTATGTAGACTTTACGGGGATAATTACAAGAGATAGAAGTGTAGGTTTTTGTAACAGTGATTTACTAACAGTGCACCAAAAAAATCTGTCTCTAAAACCCAACTTGGGCCCCTGATTACAGTAAATACTCCTTTACTGCCTTATGGCAGCAAAAATCACTTCTCCAAAGCCAGTGTAAAGTATGAAAAACTGACACTTCTTTGAAATTTAGGGAAAAATATAGCAACTCCAAACACAATTTGTTTTTCCTTTTTTGCATTGCCTTCCAATAATCCACCCCATGATTACTTGAATAGAGCAATACTGGGATATTATTGCCTATTTTAAATAGCACAAGCAGGCACTCAAATCAATTCAGCAATGCAGCCATTTCAGTTTTCTGCTGTATCCATCAAGCAGAAGAATATTTTAGATCTGCGTTCAAATCCTGAATGCTGCACACAACCCTTTCATTTGGCCTGTAACTGGAAGAAGTAAATGGGTAACAGAACAGGTGATGCAGAGCAGAATCTGCCTTCCTGCCCTCCCTCATCCACACCCTACCACATATGCTTATACATTCCCCAGCACAAGCTTTTCTTTTCCCAAGAGAAGTTGATTTATCATAGATTAAGGAGCAGGAGCCTTGGAGACTTCTTATCCCAGGGAACTACAAGACAGTGACTCCCTGAAGTGGCTGTGGCTGCGGCTGCACGGACCCCAGCTTGGACAGGGCTCAGCCTGGTTCCTGCCAGGTGAATTACACAGCAGCTGCTTGTAGTAGTCAGGAAAGCAGCCATGAGTGAGTCCTTCATGGAATTGGTACTTGGGAGGAGAATGCTGGAAAATAACTGGAAATGCTCCAGGGACAAATGGGCAAGGAAAGCCCATTCTCCTTCCAGTGGAGGTGTGACGGGATGGTCCAGCTCTGCAGAGCTGGCACCAAACAGCCTGCACTGAAGGGAAAAAGCTAATGGGCAAACTTTTCTTAAAAACAGTTGTATGCTGATTCCTAGGTCCTACCTGTGTACCTAAAATTAACATCTACATCATCATCCCATGAGGATGTCAAGTCAGGGGAAAGGGCTGGAGGAGAGGAGAGGTGAAAGGTTTTCCTGTGCTGTTTGCTGAGCAATGTTTTTTCAACAGGACTGAGCTAAAAGGATGAACAGGACATTGCTGCAAGGAAAATAATACAATTGAAATAAAACTGCTTGGAAGACACTGAAATGGCACCCAATTCAGAGGTAGTTTTTTTCTCACCCCCAAACAAAAGAATCAGTTGACTCTAAAGGTTTACTGTCTGTCCCATTTCTTGGTATCAAATACAGATCCCTTCAGGTCCACACTGTCACAGTAAGGAAAGGACAGGTCTTTTGGGACAAAACTCCTTATGCATACATGCTGACCTTATATGAAAGGGGATCCTTCAGACTGGGAATATGAAAAGCCCAGTTATTACAATATTATGATGCTAGTCATATGGCATTTACATCTACATTTCTGTTCTGTGAGGGAGTCTCTCTGCCAAGCATCCCATTTGCACTTACAGAGACAAAAGACACTTTCCACAGAGCTGAAGGTTTAAACGTGTACTTGACAAAAGTGCTTAGTGACATTGTTTCAGGGAGTCACAGGTACACATACACAGATACCCAGATACCATAACCCCATGCGGATTTTACCTAAACACTGGCCTTCTAACAGCCAGTAGCCTTCAGTGCAGGAACAGGTATAGCCCCCCTCAGTATTTATGCAGATCTGGGTGGGGTTACACTGGTGAGAATCTGAAGCGCATTCATCCACATCTGCAACACAGAAATACAGAAGGAAAATGTTAGAAATAGCAACAACAAAAGATTTTTCACGCTGTATGGTGTGTACACCACCTCTGGGCAAGGAACCAAAGTTTGGAGGAGTAGAGAGAATGACCATAACCTGAAGGAAAATTCACAATAATAAACATCTGAGAGCAGTGAGAACTGAGGGTGCACATCAAATCTCTCAGTTTGGCAGGTGGCCCAGTGTTTCTCAGTGTTTCTCCTCAAGGAAAGTCTCTCATTATCTCAAAATTTTTGTTACTTCCACATTTGCTATGTCACTGAGCTGGGATTTCCATGCCACAGGGCAGTGTTCAGCCCTCGGGAGACGCTGCTGAAAGGTCTGTACAACCCCACTGAAGAGTAAGAGATGAAGGGGAGTTCGAGAGATGTACAAACACAATTCAGAGACATAAAAAATTTGCTTCCTACCCCTACCAATGCAGACCATCATACCGTAATTTTTCAGACACAAAGTCAATCTTTACCTGACCAAAAAATGTATATTACCCTGGAATCAATTTCCTGACAATAATACTATTTTCTTTTAATTTCCACCCCCCTACCCCTTCCCCCCCCC
>VZTI01004088.1:2123488-2216277 GCA_013397865.1 Struthidea cinerea
GGGTTTTTATTACAAACCCTTAGGGTGTTTTTGTTGTGGGCTTTTTTTTTTCCCCTATTTTTTTTTTTTTTTTTTTAAAGGAGGGGAATAGCATTCCTACATTTACATAAGCCAGGGTCCTGGAACCTAACTGATTAAAAATGCCTTTCAGAGTCAGAAGTTCAATTTGAATCACGCCTTGCTCAATATCTTTCCTGATGTTTCAGGCATCAGATTTGCCTCTAGATGTCAGAAATGGAAATTCCAAAAGATAAATTGTGTCATTTTTTCAGCCAAACCAGATTTCTATGTTTTATTTGTTGATACCTAAACTATTTTTTATTCCAGCATACTATGCACTGGCCTTTGCTGAAGCACTATGTCATCCAAGCAATGCTACTCCCTCGATCCTCCCCTGATTCTTACTAATCCAGACTTTGTTAGGTCATGACTGAAAGTATCTTGCCGATGCCCTGGGCTGGAGCAGGCAGCAGAGGGCAGGAATTACATCTTTGTATCTGCTCCCAAGGCAGCAAGCACAGCCAGTCAGCTGTACAGTCCTAGCAGTCATGAAATAACTGATCCAGTCTACCACAGCAGCATATCTCACATGTTCAGATATATAAATAAATACATACATATTATACATATGGAGGGAGTCTAGAGTTCTTATCTTGCCAACATCTGTACTGGAGCAATTTATGGTGAGTCAAAGCTGGTAAGATAACAAGAGGGGCACAATTAGAGGTAATTAACTCTGTCAGAAATCGGTTGTCATGTATTTATTGGTCAGATGAAGGTTGGCAGAATGGTGGGGGAAGTGGGAACAGGGTAAGATAACAAGTCTAGGCTATGTAGGTCCATAAATATGTTGTTCAGTTCAGCTATTGCTTCTGTGATTGGGCTAAAAAACCTGGATCCTCCCTTCATAGCATATCACACATAATTGGTAGTATCTGAACAGAGATTTTATCTAACCGTAAATTTAATAACAATGACATTAATGTTTTCTAAATGAAAAAGCTTTCTATTTGTCATGCTTGGTTATTGTTTTAGGAATGGTACCTTGGGATCTGGCCAATTCTGCTTTTTCTAGTCTGCACTAAGCTTAAAAAGGAGATTTTCATTTTCCATGTTCCCTGCTTCCAGTAATATTAATAGGTGAAGCAAAGTGGAAACAAAATGAGGGTCATGATCTCACCACATATGGTAGCAAGGCTGTTTGAAGACTACAGATCCTCCACTCTTTTGTGGTGCATTTTTCTTGCAGGGGTACGATGTGTCTCACTTAAAGCAACAGGTGGCTATGGGATTGGTTTTGTTCCCGAGTCATCTTTGTAGCAGTTGCATGAGCTCCACTCCAGAGAAGTAAGATGTTGAACCTCTTCTATTTGCTATATACCAAGCAGATTTGTTTGCTTACTCCCAGTCTTCTTTACCGTTTGTGGTGGTATTGGAAGCATATTTCCATTTGAATGCAACATTTTTTACAATGGAGGCCTCCTGTGGAATTTCTGCCAGGAAACATGATAAACTTGAAGTTGTCTATGCAGGACACCTTGACTCCTCACATTTTGCACTGAATAGTACTTTGGTGACTTCACTAAAGAAGTTTTATGCAACCAACAGGTATAAACAGCCTTACTAATAGCAGCAAATCTTTTTGCTTGGGCCTGAGAGCACACCCAGTTCTGTATTCCATGTCTGGCATCCTCTAAGATTGCCCCTTACCGTGAGGTGCCATTACGCTCTGACTGACCCAGCCAATACAATCAAATAAATTATTTTTGGCAAGCAGCCTTCACAGTTGAAACAGGTAGTATAATCCCAGCCTGTCTGCCCCAGATTATCTACATTATATGGGCTCACTAAGTGAGAGAAGATATTTGTGCGCTGAAAAAACTATTGGTGCAACAACTGGCCAGCCATTAGGTGTCTTCTTGAAGGACATCAGACCTGGGAGACAGAGGGTGCCTTGCCCAGCCCATTTACACAGTGCAGCATACAGTGAGAACAGGTGTGGTTCTAAAGTCAAAACTAGCCATTTGTCAGGGAAATGAAAAAACCCCAAAACAATCCCAGATTACTTCCACTGGGGAGAAAACTAGCCATAGAACTTCAAGAGATTGCCTATGATGGATAGGCATAAAAGCTATATCAAAACACTTCGAGGGCATTTTTGTTTGAATGGAAAATTGCAAGAGGTTGCAAGTGGAACATCATAATCCATCAATAGAGCATGAATAATTTCTTTTTCTGGTTGCACATCTTATTTCTGTTCCATTCAAGCACAAATCTTAGGTGTCTTCATGCTCTGGGACTTCAAAGCCCATTTGTACTACCTCTGCCTCTATGATGGGTCATACATGATACTAGAGCAAAACTGTGATGCTAATTGTACATGGTAATAGATTTGCAATAACTTTGTAGGTTCAAAGCAGATAAGACAAATTCAGAGAATAAAATACTGTAAGGCCTGCTCAATGCAAGGATAGCAGATGTGGCTAAGAAGTCTCTGAGGTGCATTCTTCTGAAGCCTGAAAGAGTGTGTCTGACCCAGTGTAACTGGTGTCACAGTCTTCACCAGGGACAGAAATACTGCAATGAGTTGTCATCTGAGCCCCAAAGTAAAGTCTAATCAGCTGGAGAGCAGAAGAGTTATTAAAGGGGAGCATGCTAGCAAGAAACCCTAGAAACTCCACTGTCCAAGATGTTAACAATTTGTGATATTTGATGATCTTAGCATCAGTGCCATGAAAGCATCAGATGCTGTTGCCCATCACTGATAATGCAAGGATGGTTTTCATTATACTGAACCTGCTTTTAGTACCTTTCATCACCAAGATCCCTAGAAAATTTTGCCTGCATCCAAACAACAAGTCTAGTCTTTAATAACAGCTACTGTTATTGGACGCCTCATGTGAGTTTGGCTAGATGACTCGGAATGTGGCAACAAAGAAGAATTGCCCTGAGGTGGACTAGGAAGGAGATACAAATTAGATCTGTCCTCAGTGAAGGCAGACTAAAGTACGTGGTGGTTACTGTGCAGGTCAAGGAGCCAGCACAGATACGGTGACCACACTGTAACTCATGGGCTGAGAATTTATCTTGTGGGAACTCTTCCTTGCTTTTCATCTTCCATCATCCTGCTTCCTATTTGAAAAATGGGGATTACAAAGTCTCTGCTGTAGTCCAGCCTCCCTCACTGTCTAGCATCTAAAACTCTTCAGAACAGGGCTTATGTACAAAACCTGTTCACAGTGAGTCCATTTTTATTTAATGCCTTCCAATCCTAATACAAATCAAACTGAACTACAAAACCCTGCAATATCCCACTTGGTGATAAATACCAGTGCACCTGGATTTTAACGAGGAAATTCAAGATTAAGGAATTAAAGGACAAGCCTATGACCACTTAACAAAACAAAAACAAGAGCAGGTCACAGACCTTTCTGTCTTGTAGTCTTTCATGTACAACCTGCCCCCCTTTTTCAGAAATTTTGTGCAGACTCAACATTGGCTAGTGATATCTAAAATAAAAGATTAACCATCATTCTGAAAGCATTATGTTCTACTAGAGGACCTCAGAAGCATCAAAGGCTCTTTCAGCTAAATTCTATGGTACTCAGAATGTTGCTGTTCTACCCTAATGGTGCATAGAACCTCGAAGATTCCAGTAGTTACTGAAGCAGAAAGAGAACTATTGATATAGTCAGTAGCAAATGAAAAGAGTCATCTGGCTTTCACACCTCTTCTTACGCTTACAGACAGGACTGTGAGTGTTGCTGTGAAATTACATATGAAAAAAATGAGGACGTTAAAGGTTGTCATACCTAATAATTTTGAACAAATTCACATTTTCTCAAATGAGTGCTGACTCTGTATGACTCTTTTGAGGGACCAGTTGTTCAGTACTTTATAAGCACACTAGAGAACCAAGGCAGGGTAGGATGCATCACTGTTCAAAACTTCTCTTGCCAAGGAGTGCTCGGCCAGAGCTGGCTCTAGTTGTTTCAGCTCTTGCTTATCCCGCTGTATGCTATTAAATTAGTGGTCATGTACATTCTCTCACCCGTCCTTCCAGTTGTTGTATTCACTTGTCTTATCCATCTTTCCAGTTGCTGGGTCCACATTACTGCTCCCACAGCTAGTTCCAAAGGCAGAAGTTAGGGCAGGAGTTCAGACAAATTAAAATCTGACTTGAAGTGGGAACAATTCACTTTGTTAACTTCCCAGATGACTACTGAGAGCAACAACATGGCCCATCCAGACCACTGCTCTCTGCCTCCTAAGAAATACCACCTACAATGAACAGAGCCTCATGGCTCCAAGCCATGAGTTTTAAAGATCTCTGGGTTACTGACAGCATGGGAGAATAGGTAGATGGCATCTCCGTATCTGTTTGTAAGGAAACGTGCTGCAAGAACCTAAGCCTGAATACTCCAAAATTAACCACATCCCTCTCTCTTAGATCACTGTGTTTGCCTTAAAAAAGTTATGGCTGTGGTGGTTTGGTTTAGCAGCTCTGGGGTGTGATGTTGTCTTTACTTGACATTGCGACAAGAGGTGAGGTGGCTGGGGCAATGGGATTTCATTTGGGAATTGCAAGGGTGGAAAAAGATTTTTTTTTTTTTTTTAAATTTCTGGCTGACTGTCTGCCTTTTGTAGGATGTGATGTGCTGATGCTTTGTTTTTATTGGTACAGATTGTATTTTTAATTGATGGCAGGATGCCTGGTGACTGGATAGATATAATTTACAATGTCAAAATAAATAAACGAACTAATTGTGTTTAGCATGCAAATTACTGGCTTTGTGTTTTATTATCTGTAAAAGCTAGTATTAATGGACAGTAATGGATTCCTTAGAATTTAGCCACATCATAGAACAATGAATGAAATTTTTAATTCACTGCTCATAAATTAAAGAAAAAATAAATAATTTAAAAGCCATGCATGCACAAAAAATGGGTCAGCATATTAATATAGTCAGAAAGGAAAGCTGGATGTGAAACTGCAGCAGAACAGCACATCTCACTGGGGAGGCTAATTCTTATCAGGAGATCTTTTTTTGTACTGACTCATGTCCACCTAGAATGCAGGACTGAGACCACTCTTATTTGTATCAATAATATTGTGAGAAATCACAGCATAAAAAGAAAACCAATGCTCTAATCCGTTGAATTAAGACCAGACATATTCAGTACTTCTCAAACCAAAGAGGCTAAAACTAGGAGTTCAAAAATATCAAGAGAGAATCATAAATGTGGAATTCTGAGGATCTGGTTTTGGCCCACTGTTTTCCACATTTGTGATAAAATGCAGAGGATCACAAGCTGGTGGAGTTAAGAACTAAAATGTCAAATGAAGTATCTTATATGAAAATATTTTGCTAGGTATGGTGGGCACATTTGACAGTGCTCTTCAAGACAGACAAATGCAAGGTCATATATCAAGAGTAAAAAATGTAGGTCAAAAAAATAACTCTGGGGTTGTTACAGATAATCACTTGAACATGAACTTTTCCTGTCATCATGTTGCTGAAAAGACAAGCATAAACATGAGAACACTGAGTAGACACAGGAAATTGTTCTTACCACTGTATATTGCATCAGTGCAATAATTACTGAAATAAATTTCTGGTGTCAACACTTCAAAACTGATATTGCAAAGAGATACCAAGAGATTCCAAGGAGTTATTCCAAGCCATGAAAATTTATCTTTGAGCAAGATAATGCTCCATTTAGTAATCTATTTAAAAAAAGGTTCAAGGTATATTTGCCTGTGATCTGTAAACCTCTTCATGGAAAGAAACTGTGTTCTTATCTGGAGATGGTCACTAAAACTAACAAGATGAAATTCAGTGTCTAGAAGACAAATTCAAAATAAAAATAAGACACACACTTTAGTAGTGCTACTGATTAATCATCTGAAAACTGATTTTTAGTGAGAGAAATTGTACCCCTAATGTTTGTAGTAACTTCAGAAATATGTGGAAAACACAGAAAATGTTTATAACATTTCCATGCTAGAAGATACTAAGTCATCAGCCTAAATATGTTGAGCATGCGAACCACCTTCCTTTCAGTACACACAGAGTGATTGCTTCTTTATGAAGGATGAATCAAGTAAAAGAGGAAGAATCCAAGTTATTACCACAGACAATTTGTTGAATCAAAGAGCCTCAAGAGGACTAAACTGCAGGTTAGAGGATGTGGTCATGCAGGAAGTAGTAGATTTTTCTAAGTAACTTTATGAGGTGGATAGCCAGGGGAAGAAGCCAGCAGACAACAGGAGAAGGAGCAGAGGTGTTTAGGAACTGGAAGCACCTGCCTTCTGGAAGGTGTAGTTCAAAAACTGTAAGCTTTTGTAAGACACTGCCTTTCTTCTGCTCAGAAAAAAAAGGATTGTGCATAAACAGGACTTTATGCATTAAAGAATACAGCAGGAAATAAAGTCCTTAACATCACCTCATCAGTTCAGAGACTTTTCTGAACCCTTCAGGCAGGAAAATATTTTCTTGACAAGAAGCTACTTTTAAAGGAAAAAAAAATCTTGGTACTTATGGGCATGTGGTTACATACCACATGACAGAGTAAATGCACAGAGTGGAAAGTTTACCAAAGACGTTCCATCCCAAGATGATTTGCACCTGCCACAACAGGAACAGGGCAACTATTGTCCTTGTTCAGTCCAGCCACTGGTGTTGAAAGTGGTGGGATGTGTGACTGTGCTTATCCCTCCACAGGCATGGTCTGTGCTCAGGGCGCTATGACCGTTCCACTCCCTCCATGGCAGATTTCCCGGCTGGCTGACAACAGAATAACAGCACTAGCAGAGAGCTGTCATGGAAGGATGTGGGCTTATCATCCCTGAGCTAGAACCATGCTCTTGGAGACTTTGACAATTAGAAGTGAAACTTTGCTTGGACTCTGTGATGAAGGGGAAAGCCAATGTGGACAGCAGATTTCCAAGACAATATGCTTTTGGCAATGTGTGCTGTTTCACAGATGGACTGTTACATTTTGTTCTCTTTGGAACATATTTAGCATGCATGACTTCCTTTCTTAAGTAATGAATTCTGATAATCATGCTACAAATTTCTGTGGGTCACAGTAGCAGCTATGGCTGTGTTTTCTTCTTTTGATCAGCCATTGACAAAAGTAGGTGTGTTTTTGGCATTGTGATTATTTGAGAGCCACTAGCACCATGGGGTTCAACACAGTAATACTGAAGATTAATTTGACAGTTGTGAGAGCCCAGGTCGTGCAGATTGGAAAATGTTTGCCATGGAAAATCTTCTTCCCTCTTTTACAAGGAGGTGTGGGTGATTTTGAGGCCCTACGTCTTTATTTTATTCTGTGTTTTAGTCCCACTGTTTTACTGTCACAACCCCAGGAGCTAACCCTGCTCTTAAGACGCAACGTTCTGGAAGAGAAGCTCAAAGCTGACAGCTCATTCCAGAATCTCTGTCTGCTCAAACACTAAAGCTCGTTCAGTCATTTATAACCCTCAGGGCTCCATTTTAAAATAATACAAAGATTGGATGTCTGTTTTTTATAGGCATAATTGCAGGCCAGGACTAAACATCCGAGCTCAGTAACATGGGTATCAGTTCCAAGATTACTTGGAACAGAGCACTTTCCCCAAACTTTTCCCCCACTCCTTATTTGGACACTGAAAAATAATTTCCTCAGTAGTAGATTTTTACTCAGTGAAATCACATGTTTTCTCAAAACTTTTTTTTCTCAATATAATTACATTTGATAAGAAAAGGGAAGAAATAACAATGCCACATTCCTAAAGTGCAGACTGAAGCCAAATTCAAACTGCTGCTGTGTGGGATCAGTGTTTTTTCCAAGGACAACTGACCCTGCTGAGCTTGGACACCATCCAAGATCAACTCCCTAAACACCTGTTTAATTGCATATTTCACTGTTTGAGGGCTGGCCATTGATTGCTGAATTAATTCTCTGTCTGCATCCCATATGCATTAGGTTATTGATTGATGGATAAACAAGGATTAATGTGTTTTTTTTCACACAGAGGGTCAGTCTGGAAATGGATACTAAATAAGTGTGAGGCATGAATCTGTAATTCTGCTCCCTCTGCCTGGTATGAAAATTGCTCAACATGTGTCACAGGTTCTAGGTCTCCTGCCAGCTATCTGAGCCTTTCCTTAGCAAGCGCACTTTTCACATTACTCAAAGATGATAAACAACAGCTAAACTGTGAAGGACTTTGAGCACAGTTCTAGTGCTGCTTTTGTGGCTGAGATTTACAGGACAGCCATGTAGAGAAGTGCACAGCAAGAGGACTAAAGAGCCAGCAGCCTCTCCCCTCTCTGCTCAGAGCAGACCTGTGCATGGTTCATACACTTGGCCTCACCTGCCTGACCACAGATCCTCACTCCCACAAATTCCCAGGGCTCCCTGTTGGTACAAGATCCCAGCCACTTGGGTGGACTATTCCTGGTGTCCCATGAGAGCTTTTGCACAAATGCACATTAGTCAGTATGCTAACTCTGGGATCAAAAATAAGACACCCTACTAATTTCAACTAAGAGCTTTGCTTAAACATAGAAACTCCATGGACTGGAACATAACTGTATTCTCTGGATTCATGATTTCCTGCTGCAGGTTCTGCACATCTTATGAAATGCATGATCAGTGCATGTGATTTGGGAATCTCAGCTATTTCCCTGCTGCACTTATTCTATTTCAAGCAGCTGCAGTATAGCAGAACAGGAGTGAGCCAAGTACCCTGCTGAAGTGAGGCAGATGTGTTACTATTCCACTGATGACACTGAACCTGCTGAATTAGGAGATACAAAGAAATTTTTGCTTAACATGGTTTTATCTTCATCATCAGGAAGCATATTTTTCAGCTGAATAAATGAAGTGTTATTGTGGTTTCTCAAAATTATCCATTTTGTATGACCACATGCTACACTGTGATCTCCTGGTAGGGTGTTAAGAGGAGCCAGTGAGCTTTTATTGAGAATAATGGTGGGAGGTTATCTAAGTAGCACTTTCTATTGCAGTGGAAACAAAAAATATGCAGTCAGAGCCAGGAAATGCACACTCAGAAATAAGAAGAAAGATCCTTACAATCATCCCTTTGCTGCATGATATGAAATAGTCTCATGCAAGAATCTGTAGAGAAGGCTTATAAAATTTTACATAAGAGGAGTAGAAGCATTAACGCTGATGAAGAGAATTTTCTATGGCTGAATTATGTATTTTTTCTACAAATCTATGGTTTGTTAAAAAAGACCCTGAAAGAAAGAATATATCAAAAATATAGGCATTTAAAGTATTATTCATAAAGCTTTTAAACATGTTGGTGAAATGCTATTGGCTTTTCCTCCAACAAATTTTTTCAAAGACTTTTCTGTTAGGGTACAGAACATGAGAGAACTAAAAGCAGAGAGCTGCTATTCCCACTTTTGTTCCCTGGGGAGCTTTGAGAAATCTCAAGCACAAATAGTCCAGCCAGCTGATTTAGCCAATTGGTGGTCAGTTTACATTTCCTCTAATAAGTGAACTTCTTGACCGTACATTTTAACTGAGTCATTAAGAGCTCCTTTTCCAAGTGTTTTGGCAGGCTAGAGAGGCCTGGGACTGTGAATAAACCACAATAACTAGTAAAGAAGAGAACAGTCTGACTTTTAATACGGCAGAAGAAATTGATCCAAATGGATCCAGAAGTTAAAGCCACAGTGAAAACAAAGGGATACAAATATTCACCTGCAGGTTATAACAGAAACTTTTATTGGAAGGGCTGCTTCTTCCATTAAAATGCAGCCACTTTGGATGTGCAACATCAAGCATGTTGTGCAAACAACTGAAAATACAAGAGACATTCTAGGCGAGCAATACGTACATACCCATAGAGATAATTCAGTATGAATGCTGTAGTCACTCTCACAGGATAACTTGAAATCTTCAATATACATGAAAAAAAGACAACAAGGGATCTCTATCATGGGAAACTGGAATAGTAATATGAGATTTGTCACTAACTGATCTCTCACAAAAGCTTCAGCAATAATCACCAGCCTCTCATTCAGTAAGGGACTGGCTTCAAAGAGTCCAAAGTATCCAAAGAAGCTTGGCTTGAGCATGCAAGGAGGCACCAGCTGGAGGTGGCATGGCTGTAGATTGCCTCATGTCACTTGAAACTGCGTGAGTCAAACACACATACAATGGGCACCTTGACTTTCTCCAGGAGGCTAACACGTAAATCCCTCAACCTAGCCATTAAAACCAGGGAAAAGAGCCTGGCTTGCAGAATGTGTGTCTGGAAGCTCATATGGTGAAGTAGAAACGATTGTCAGAAATGTAGGACTTTTTAATCAGTTTTTCAGTGAAATGAATCTTCCATTTCATGGAGAGAAAATTCAGTCAAGACATCCAGATCAATACTTCTGTTTTATGCCAGGATCAATACAGAGGAAGAAGATCTGCCCTCATCTCCATTGATTTATTGATTTACAGGTGGGGGCCAGGACTCTTGCAAATGTTACGTAACTTTTATTAGAAATTTTCTTTAATGCAGTTTCAGCCTCACATCTTGTCCTGCCTGGGAGTTTTGCAACCATCTAGAACCTGTCATGGTCCTGCTCAAAACTGGCAGTTCTTGGGGCTAAACAAAACATAACTTTCTGCCTCCATAGGTTCAGCATATCTCTTTTGAGATCTTGCTATATCAGAATGTCACAAATCTTGAAATCTCCTGTGTTCGTTTAGGCCCTAAAGGTAACTGAATGGGGTTAGGGGGAGAGAGAGAGAAAGAAGGAAAAAGACCTTTGAGTTGAAACACCTCTTTTTCCAGGGAGCCATGAACTGAGAGTAAGGAGAGCAGGAAAACTGCCAGTAGACATCCACATCACACACTAATTGGAACAAAGTAAACCTCCCATATCCACACAGTTTTCATTTATCCAGGACAGTTTGCAACCCAGTTGGCTGGCGGCAATTTTTGGAACATTGCAAGAAAATGTGGTTCAAGAATTATAAAGCAGTGAATGCCAGATCTGAGTTAAAGCCAGTTATTTGAGCAGGGGTTATAGGCATTTTCCAATGATCACCACCACTGAAATAAATAAATAGATGGCTTGCTATGTATACACTCAGAGGGGAATGTTGCCCAACATTCATAGCTCTTTGCTATTAACAGTAATGAGGACACAGCTGTCTGAGCCTGGAAGCCAGTATCTGCAGAGATTTTTCTTCTCCACTGGCTTTCTTCCACTACCCATTCTTTGCTTATAAAAGAGCCCAAAAGGTCCTAACATTTATACAAGAATTACCTTGGCTTTGTGGCACTTTCGAGATTGTTATAAAGCATGCTGACACATGGACGGATTTGAAACTCAGATGAAATATGAAAAACAATTTTCTCCCCTGATAAGGTCCTCAATGCCCTTAGTGCCAAGCATAACACTCTCTTTAGTCAATTATGACAGCTCCTGGAGCAGTTGGCAAGAGTTGTTGCCATGGGCAGAGATCTGAAGGTCTCCCTTCTTAAAAAGGCCTTCTGATTCTCACTGCTTGCAGACCCTGGGGTTGTGATGTGAGTTTTGAGTCACATGTAACTGGTCAGCTCTACAAAGCCTCCAAAGCAAATATAAAAGCACCCCACTCCATTCAACGATCTTACAGCACTTTAAAATCAGTGCTAAAACTCATAGTCTATGTGAAAAAGAGAATATCTCATTTCATGGGGGCCTTCAATATATTAAAGGCTAGAACCGGTATCAGACACAGGCTACTGCACTTCAGGCACTGCAGTTTCAGAACCATTGCACAAGGCATGCTGAAGTTGACTTCTGTAAGTCATCTGGTCCCAGCCTCCACTCAAAGCAGGGACAATTCAGTCAGACTGCTCAGGGCCTTTTCCAGTAGAGGTTTGAATTTCTCCAAGGGTACAGCCTTTACCTACAAAGTTTTTGAACCTCTGTTCCAGTGTTTGATCACCTTCACTGTGATAACATTTCTCCTTATAACTCATAAGAATTTCCCGTGTTGCAACTTTTACCCATTCCTGTCCACATGCACTCTGAGAAGGATCTGGCTTCATCTGCTCTACACACTCACATTAGACAGTGGAAGGCAGCAAGCAGTACAATTCCCTCATAAGTCTCATGTTCTTAAGGCAGGGTAAATCCACTTCTCTCAACCTCTCCTTGTATGACATGTGCTGCCACCCTCTAACCACCACAGCGGTCCTTTGCTGCATATCCTTCAGTGTGCCCAGGTCTTTTTTATGCCAGGAAACCAGAATGATTGAGAGGATTGGGTGCCTGTGAAGGCAACAGAAATTGACTGCACTTTGAATTCTGCCCCGGAGGTATTTAAGAGAAAATACTTAAAATGTGAATCTCTGCTTAATTTAGTAGCAACTGTTGAGGTCGGTGAACTATTTCATTGGATGCTGTACAAACCCAGAACCAGACTGTGCTACTCACACATACAGACCTGCACACTTTTGTCCCCAGATTGCCAAGGTAAGCCTACCTTTTTATACCAGAACTCAGAAATTCCTGACTAGCCCTACAAGCTGAACACTAGCTGGCCACAGGACCAGTGTCACAGGCAGTCCCACCAGCTTTCACATTATCCATGAAAGCTCAGAAAGACACTGAGCATTCCCAAGCCAAATGGTTCATTTCCAAGTAGCCTGGCCTGAAAAAAACCCATGTTCTCTTTAGGTAATTAAAAAAAAGAAAAGTAAATAAATAAACAGAAGAGACAATGTTCCCAACCAGCAGGAACATTTAATCTCTGTGATTATTCCTGGAGCAAACTCCTGCTTTTACTCTCTAGAAGGCACATCCCAGTGAATTTTCCATCATGTGGGCCTGCTGTAGTGGAAAGTTAATTTACATTTTTTTCTTTATCATAGTACTTTCTTTTATTAGCCCCTTATTGCCACAAGGTCTTGGGTCATATTGAGAGTCACTTAAGGGACCATTTAGAAGGCACAGTCTCCAGGACAGAAGCAGGCCTAGAAAATTCTTAGCATGATTAGCATTCTACAATTCACAGTCTTTCTAATCATCTCCAATCAGATACTGCAGACAGTGCTTAGTTCAGCATTTCATGTCCCTCCCCGGTCAAAGAGAATGAACCATGGATGGATCACATATTTCTGAAATAGTTTCATGTCCCAAGGTTCTAGATGTCAGCTTGAGGTTTTTGTGGAGCAGCATGTGATGGTATTTTGTATCTTTAGATGATATACGTCACTTAACAGCTCCAGAATGCATGTGACCAGCTGGGCCATTAATGGATATACTGCAAATTGTCAGCTGCTCATTACCTTTAGAGGTATTATCTAGTCTGTGTAGGACACACCTGTGCCATAGTTCTCTGGGCTCAAATCTATATTTGGGCTTATTGCCTGAGGAACATGGAGATGAACTTTTTACTTCTTTCAATTAAATTCATGGGCAGTGTTTGAAGTCTTATGTGTAACCCTGTAAAGTTCTCTTATACCACTTTTCATCTATGACTAGTTAAATCTCTTGAAAATGTTAATGAGAACAAATTTTGTCCCCAAATGCAACGTACTACCTGAAAAACATAATACCGGTTTTACAGAACTGTATCTTCAAACAGCACTGGTTTAGTGAGGAAGAGCACCTCCTTTCTAAAGCTGGCATGCTACAGTCTTTTGGGATGAGTGCATGAAATCAACTGATAGTTGTAAATGCACAGTTCTGGACTATTCCATCACAAAGTCAGCCCTGCTTTTAATTAAAATAATTTCAATCTGCTTCTGAAATAAAGCTCCAGATGCAGTGCTTAGTGTTTGCTGGCAATGAGCATTGTATATATTGCTGCAGTCTCCCTCTGGAGAACATGAGCATGGTCCAAGGCTGGTCCAGCCTGTGCTGGGTTTGGGATTCCCCACAGGGTTTGCAATAGCAGGAAATTAGCAGCATGCTACAGCTTTCGGATCACATCTCCTCTCCCTGGCTGGGTTCCTGCTCCAGGATTAAGGAGTGGCAGTCTGGCAAACGGACTCTGCACTGCTCCAAGATTCCTCCTTCGGAAAGGGGATGTCAGGCTACCCGTTTAAGCTATCTCAGCTTTGTGTTGCTCAGCCACAGTGACAAAAAATGTTATTTAATGGGTGGAGGCTCTTACCCATGCTATGAACTGCAGTGTTAGATAAAGCATACTGTTTTCTTTTGTGCCTCTGCGCACACTGGAAGCTGGAAATATATCAAAGGACTCAAAAGTACAGCAACCTACACCTGACAACATCTATCCCACCCCCAACTTGTGTGAGACTCTTTCTTGCTAAAAATTGTTCCAGGCAGCATTTAAATTATTCTACTGTTACATTTTGTACTATTCCTCCACTACAACATACCTAGTGTGTTCTTGTATAATCTGATACACTGCAGTGCCATAAAGGGCATTACTATGTTCAGTCTAAAAGTAATTTTCCTTCCTTTCAGCAAATTATACCCTACTCAGCAATAATCATTCTGTTGTACCACCCACCATACAAACTTCTGCTTCTCTGTCATTTACAGTTCCAATTACTGTCATCTTACCCTAAGTTTTACAATACACTTCAGTCTTTTAATCAAAGTCAGCCTCAATAATGCCCCCAACTTGCTGCTGCTCTATAATGAGATTTTCATAAACTTATCTACATTTATTTGGTAGTAAAGTTCTTACACTTAATGTCAGTAGGTTGGAGCCATTCTCAACAGAACATGCTGAAGTACTATTTGCTCTCTGTTCTGGAATGAGAAGTCTTAGTAACACTGCCAGAAACTGCCTAAAGCTACATTGCTTTTGACATCACTGCCTTCTATTGATCATCTTCCACCAGATGACCATGTGTTAGGTTATCTTTTCACCTACTGCTGGGTTCCAGTCCCTTAATTTCCTGACCACAATTGTAGCTTTCCTAGACTTCTGTATTGCTGTTTATACAATCTTCCCCCTCAGTGTTACCTGCAGATATGTTTGTTGTACCACAAAACCAGTTAATGCCTTTGATCCAACCAGGAATTTACTGGCTCACAAATTAATGCTTCATTTACTTAGGGGGCTGAATGGAAAACAAGAATTTTACTTTACAAAAAAACAAAAAAACAAAAAAAAAAACAAACAAACAAACAAACAAAAAAAAACCCAAAACAAAAAAAAAAAAACAAAACAAAACCAAAACAAAACAAAAAAAACCCCAACAACAAAACAAAACAAAACAAAACAAAAAAACCAAAAAAAACCCCAAAAAAACCAAACTCAAAATATTATAACAAAGCAGGCATTAAAATTATTTTGTGGAAAAAACAAAAGGAAACCCAAAACAAACAACACAGTCTCAGACCAAGCAGTAGATTGCGGATTCTTTCAGACCCTGCAAATTTATGGTGCATTCCCCTCCGTCTCCTCCTAGGCTCTCCCTGTTTAGCTGAAGCACTTCTTTCATTTTTAATATCTGAATGCTTCATGAATACAAACAGATTTATTCTCACTGTAGTGGCCTGTTACTGATGTAGAGCTAATCCACAGAAAAAACAAGAAAATTTTCCAGACAGACTTATGAGCTTGTATGTTCAAACCTGCGGATGCCCAAGAGCACCTGCAACCATGAGTTACAATTCAAAGAAGAGAAGGTTTTGCTGGTATTAAAACTGAAGATGGATTTCAGCACATCTTGTCATCCCCAATGGGCAGCACGTCCCAGCTAAGAGGCAGAATGCTGAAACAACTGCCCTGAAAAGGGGCTGGTTGTAACTCACGTGTATCTTCTAGTAGCTTTACTTTCTTTGAAAAATTCTCTCATGTCACTGAAGCAGTAAAATGGGAAGGCAGAGAACTGGCAGGTGAAGGGGTCAGAGCATGTTAAACTCCACACAACATCAGGTGGCTCTTCTGTTTCTGTGTGGCAAGTCTGTCACGGGTCTGATGTTTTAGGGACGAGGCAAAGGAGCATTGCCAGCACATTATCACTACCTATAGAGTCTGGCAAAACATATGGTCCATTTGGCTGATTTATGCTGGCAAAGGAGAGAATTCATATTTTCTATATATTTTGGCTTAACATCTATATTGTGACATATAACCATGGCCAATTTAAGGCTGGAACCAAATGAAAAGAAACAAGACTGACCCAAAAAATATAAGGGAGAGGCCAAGAAAAACAGTGACTTTTAAGTCATTGAGAACACTGCCATCTCTAGGCATTGTGGGTGATGCAAATATATGCAAAAATTAACATAGGCCTGAGCAGAGTGCTGGTGCTATGAAGGGCTCTGAAAATAAATCAGCCTTCCAGGTGAGGAGAGACTATCATGTACTGAACTCTGCACGTTATGGCACAGAAAGGTAGAGAAAGTGTCACTCATAGGAAAATGAGAGAAAAACAAGTCTGACAGATTGGGGAAGGGTACTCATAACACCTGTCAATTTTCCAGCACTGTTAAGTGACTTCATTTTCTTTTAAGCCTTGGAATTGTCTAGTTGGTGGGACTGTCTTGCATGACAGCTATTCCATAAGGGAAAGCTCATGAAATCTACTCCAGAGCAGACAGAGCTAATCGGTACATAGTGGCTTTAACTGATTTGGCACTGCTGAAATCCCTGGAAGTAAGACATAATAAAGGCAAGGCAGCAACAAAGCCCCACCTATCAAACCACTGTTAGCAGGGAGTCTAAGGAGTCATTCAGAGATTAATGGCAGGAGTGCAAGCCCTGCCTTGGCCAGCACATGTCAGAGGATATGGCAGGCTGGGCATGATTACTGCTCCTCTGAATTGAGTCAGATATAACCTCCTGCCAACTAACTCTTGGTGACAACTGAAGTCTGTGTATTGTCTGGCTCAGAGCCCAGTGACCAATAACCCCCAATTCAGAGACCAAACATAACTGAGGCCATTAAACCAGAGTATCAGTTAAACCTCTTTTCCTTGCATACCCTTTCCCTCTGTAGTCTACAAATCTCAAGGGAGATGGGACTCTTGGGTTCTTGCCACTTTGTATACCAAAGTATCATACATTTCCAAGAAAGAGGGAAAATTGAAACACATCATGAAATAGAGATGCCCCAGTCTAGAGAGATTTTAACCTTCCTGTGTCTGGATTGTAGCCTGCACATCTAGCAAGACATGGACACTGTCCCTTCTGTGCTTATGCCCCTTCTCTGCACACAAACCCATTATGTTTTGTAACATGACCCGTTCTCATTCAGCTGTCCCCCTCAGTATGCCACTGTGCTTCCCTCCTGGCTCACAGCTCAGTAAAAAAGAAACTAGAAAACTTTTAATCACTCCCGAACAGCAGATGCACACTTCCACAGACGAAATCAGTTTAGCTCAAGGTAAAGTTGAAAACAAATTCAAACACTCCTGGTGGTCACAGTTTTTAATCATAAGATGATGATCTGACCACCTGTCTATTCTGACCTCGAAATGTCAAGGAATGTCACAAAATCTAGGAAATCCTTATTGTGGTCACAAAATCTAGGAAATCCTTATTGTGGTATCAGTATTTTAGCAGGAGAAAAATATGTTACCTGAATCCCTGACCATAAGATACTTATGGTTAGGTTTAAGACAGCTTAACTTAAACCTAATAAATTCATTATTATGGCAAGAACTTCTGCTTTAAGATCTTCACCAAAGTCAGTAGGGACTGTAATCATGGGTCTAAGTGTTTTTGTCTCCAGCTGTTGCCCAGCTACCTAGCCAGTATGACTGTAGTTCATTCAAGTTCAGCTGTGGCTACACTGTAGTTGTATTTATTCTGTTTTCACTTCTCACACCGTCACACATAAATACAGTCCATGAGTAGTGCTTGAAAGGCACTGACACGCAGAATGATGGGCACCTACTGTTACACTTTGCCATATTCAGGAGCCTGCTATTTTTCATTCCAGTGTACAGAGTGCCCATTTTCTTAATAACATGCCAGCATTCTTGGCTTGCGTGTTATATTTCTTGGTTCGATTCTACTCATTTCTTTGTTAGTAGTAGAAGTTTCACAAATAAATGAAGCACTCGCCTGTGCTTTAACCACCAGACTGTACTCCTCCCACACTGCACTTAGAGAGGAATGAAAGCAGGAACAAGCCAAGCCACAGAAAGCTCAGTTTACCTTGCTACAGATTGATACACACAGCAGCTTTTTCTATCAAGCTGACTTCTCTACCACAAATGGATTAACTTTAGTGAAAAAGCAGCATTTCCACCCTCATTCCCCACAGTAAGTGGGACAGGATACCTTTACTGATGGTCAAATTTCTGTAGGAATGACTCTACTGATGGACCCTACTCTAGTGGCTGGATGAGTCTTGCCTTTCCTCACCCCCGGCCCATCCTCTGTGCTGGTGCAATGGTTTCCTGAGGGAGGAAGGAGCTCTGAGTGTTTTCAGATGTACCTTTTAACCCATGATTATTTTATAGTCAACTTGTGATTACCTCTATGAAGATTGTTGGGATTGTGAATAGATCAGGCCATCAGATCAGAAGCACAGAGGTTGGATCTAGAAGATTTATAGTTATGTTTGTCTAGAGCTGTACAATGTGGGTTTATCCAATGGAACAGGACTATGTCAAGTATGTCTGTACTCCAGGATGTTAATGATCCCTCTGTCATTACTCTCCTGACATATGGTCTTGTAACTTAATGTATATAGTTTGTATTTTCCACACGTTTATTTTACCTGGCTTGTCTAGTCTCATTACGTTAAATAATCAAGGATAAACCATCTTGAATTGTGCTAAAACATGAAACAAGTGCAACGTAAGTAGAAGATAATTGAAAAACTGCTGGATCAAATAGCTGCTGAAATCTTTTGTGGCACAGATATTCCTGAAGCACATTGGAGATATGGGTAAAGGCCTTGAACTTCCCCTTTCCTCTGATCTATGCAGCAATATAGACAAAAGTGGTCCCTGAATTCCAGCCAGGTTAGTGCACTGCTGTTGTGGTTTAGGAATGGTACTCTCCAATTTAGTTCTCCCACAAAAAAACCCACAAGCTGCTCCTCCTTTCCCACTCCTACTGGAAGCACAAAAGGCATCACAGGTTGAGATAAGAACAATTTACTGGAAACAGCAATGAGATAAGAAAATGAACAGTAACAGCAACAATATTAATGATAAAAGTGTACAAAAGAGAGAGTGATTCACATGCAAAAATGCTCACTGCAGCCTTCAGCAATAAACCACCCTGGATTAATTTTCTCAGCTGGAAGGAACCCCTTCTCCCTGGAAGACCAAGTCCCTTTGCCTGCCCCTGGCAATGACATGAGGGGGTACACAATAACCTCTGGGTCTTGGCCATGCCCCCTCCTGGCCACTGCAAAAAATTAAGCCTGTCCTGGCTGGAACCAGGACAACTGGGGAAATAACCGAGTTCCACATGTGTCACCTTGAGCTTCACAGTTGTAGGATTATTAAACTGAACCTTTCTATCCTGTCTGTGTATCTTTACATGATACTTGTCTGGAAGTCACTTCAACACCTATCATCCCCTTGTGAAATTTTCCTTGGTGTAATCCTGAGAATGAATTATTATTTCACTTTAGCCCCAAAATACCCAGCACAGAATCACAGAATCACTTGGGCTGGAAAAGATCTCTGAGACCATCGAGTCCAACCTTTGACTACATTGTCCCCTAGACCATGTCCAAGTGTTTCTTTAACACTTCCAGTGATGATGACTCCAGGAATGGCACACTTATCTATGGCAAAGCCAGGAACTGAACACAAACTCCTCCAAACCAAGCCTCAGCCACCAATGATAACCTCTTGAGATGCTTCAGAGGCAACTTTTCTGTTGGCAGGATGAAGTCTCAGTTCATGTTTCCTCATACAAAGCCCATCAGGAAAACCATACTACGAGTAAAGGTTACATATCATGGCCCTTAATTTAATCAGGAGCTGTCAACAATTACATACGCTTTCAGAAGTCTGAGCTCAGCCTCTTGCAGAACCTGTTCTCATGCAATCTTTCCTTCTTTTTCTGGTTAATTTGGACATGATGGCAGTCATTCCCTACCAGGGATCATGCATAGCCTTCAGGAACTGGCCCTCTGGAACAGCAGAAGAGATTGTCTGACAGACCAAGAGGAAAAGGGAAAGACACAGAGCTGAACCAAATAGGGTTAAAAAAGGCAATGGCAGGAGTGGATTTCATTTGTTTTCCCTTTATGCAAACCCTAAGGCATAATATCCTTGCTGCATTTCCCTACTTTTCTTCCTCCTGTTTCTGTACGCCCAGAGAGGTCACTAGGAAAGTCATTAGGAGGAGGCAGCCTGGCTTGGTGGCTAAGCCACTGGATAAGGAACTCTGGGCTCTATCCCAGCACAGCCATGAGCCTGATGCAAGACCTGGGCACCTCCTTTCATTTCTCTGTCTCTTAATTTCCCTCTCCTTTCCCCACACAGGCACATCTGGTTCCTTCATTTTGCTTGAAAACTCATCTAGACATAGGCTGCTCTTAATGAGGTTGTGCACAAGGCAGGGCAGTACAATTGCAGGCTTGGATGTGGGTTTTAGGTATGCTTGTAATATAAATGATAATGATCTAAAACCCATCTGTGCAAAGGTAATCTTTTGAAGGAAGGAGTTTTACTCCACAAATGTAGGACTGGGGACCCATAGGTGGGGAATGTAGGAGGTCCTGCCAATCTTTGAGAAATGAGGAAAGCTGAAGCAATGACTACTGCACAAATGGGGCATGAAAAACAACTCTCTCTCTTACACTTCCATTCTTTTTTTTTTACCATTTGCTTTAAAAATAACAATTATGCTGGGGGTTTTTTTATAATTACCTCCTCTGCCCTCCTCCCTTCTCTCTGTCTCTAGGTCATACTCACCTTGCCTTATGCTTGTACTTTTCCTAACGTCTACCTCTCTGTCTTTGAGGTCTGCTTTCTCTGATCTCTCTATTCAACCCTCTCCAACCCCATGATCTCCCCACACTGTGAGTTTGCATTAATTGGAGGGAAAGCAATAATAAGAGCCCACCCACTACAGTTCTTTCCACAATGCCCAGAAGTATCTGTGTTTGAGGCATGTTTTGAAGATCATTGTAAATCAGGAAACAGCAAGGTGGAGTGAAAGGAAACTGGAAAGAGCTCTCAGCTTACGTATGTATAATGCAAGAACACAGGCCCTCACTCCAGTACTGGAGCCAACAGTTACTAGACCAAGTTCCTTGGGCAAAAAGTCATTATTATGACTAACCCGTTCTGTATTTATTGGGAAGTAATGTTAGAAGACGAACAGTTCAAACAGTGCTCTTGCACTAGACGTTCTTTGCTTTTTTCTGTATGTGGTGTTTTATTCCAGCATTCATTGTGGTTATAAATCATTCCCAACCTGCTTTGGAATGATTTACAAAAACTTTGTGCTGTTGAAAACACAGAACACCTACACATACAAAATATAAAGCACTGAGCAACTCCAGGGGTAAGAAATACCATGTATTAGGAATCAAACCCACAGAAGACTTGAGAAGTAATTATCATTAAACCATTTCTCTGTCTGCTACCACAAATGGCTACGGGTACTTCTGCAGCACACAGAGGACACTGGAGTGGGCAAAGTCGTCACTGACAGGTGTCTTTGAGAGGCACTTGAGCCAGGAAAAGTTTTGTTTTCACAAAGGACAAAATCTGGAGATGAAAGAGTCTTGGCAAGACTGAGTGTTGACCAGGATAGGGAAGGATCGTGAACACCTAACCACTGCCTATGACCATCCAGGCCAGAAAGGATGAGGCCGAAAAGCTTGAAAGGGAGAAGAATGGATTATATTTCTTTTTTTGCTGCATTGAAACATATCAGCCCCATGAGGGGGAATGTTATGTGAACAACCAGGGGTGCACATTCCCTTGAGAGCCAAGGAATGTGGGGCCTCGGCAGGCAGGCCAGGTGCCAGACGGGGACAGAGCAACCTTCTTGCAGCCTCCCTACATTTTGTGGAGAGGTAGAACAAAACAAAAGGAAGACCTTGTTAGAACTCACACAGCTTTCAGATCAAATTTTTGTCCTGTTTCACTTTGGAAGTCTCTTGAACAACCTTAGTGCTTCAAAGCTGAGGCTGCAAATCTCCCAATCTCCCAGAAAAGGTTTCTGTATTTAATAAGCTGTTTTGACTGAAATTCAAGGCGAAAGTAAAGATTTCTGTTATCCTAGCAGTAAAATGTGACCATGATCTATAACCCAACATCTGACCAGACAAAAATGTGTACTCTGTTAAAATCTGCAGATTGCTCAGACACAATGTCAGGAGAATAACACTGGTTCCCCTGCAGTCAATAGCAGAAAATCTCATCATCTCTAATGGAAATACCTGTGACTAATTTCATTTGGAAAGCAGGTGCTGGAGAGTGGTGTCTGAACACCAACATAACCAACCTGTAAATTACACAGTGGCTCAGCTGCTGGGCAAAATAATTTCTAGTTCACTCTTTTCAACCATTCCACCACAAAATTAGCCCTTGAAGTGCTTCATATCCTAAGAGCATGCTGAAGATGGACAAAGAGGTAAGCACAGAGCAACTGAAAAACCATTAACATGAGTGATGCTTATATTTGGCTTCTGGATGCCATGATTCCTTGGTTCAGACTTTCTTGAACGACCTGGGTAAAATTTTGGTTGTTCCTGAGGACCCTGTCAAGGTTCCCTGGTGTCTTGCCTCCAAGGACTTCAAGCATGGAACTGCACATAACCCTGTTAACTGCGCCAGGAGTCCTGGAAACGGGATCAGGCCTTTCTACCATCACCACAGTGAGACATGGACTGAATCACTCCCTTTGGTGACCGCACTTTCCATCCCAGGGCACACAGCTACAACAATAAATACTGCATCAAGACAGTGAATGTCTTCAAGAGAATTTCACTAAGTAAAGAATGAAATCTAACCCCAGCAGAGACCCCTGACAGGTCTTGTTTTCTTTTAGTTTTGTTTTTCTTCCTTTAGCACATCATCTGCCCAAATTCAAATCTGATGCAGACTTTCAAAAACTGCTCTCAGCTTGCTGTGGTACTCAAATGGCAGCCTGTCCTTTCCCATGCATTCTTGTTAACGTCTCTCATCACCAAACTTTCTTTACAATTAAATCCCACATATTTGAAAAGTAAAATGACAGAAGTGAACAGCCCTGTCTGAAAAATGTATTAGTCCTCCCATTTCTGCCAGCATGGATAGGAACATATGTGTCCTTTGGAGGCTGGAAAGTTCACTGTAAAAGTTTCCTAAATCCACCTGTTTTGATTATTCTGGTTTGCATGGAGCAGACCAGACCGTATAATTCAGAGGTTTCATTTCCACTTTCATTTCAGCACTTCTTCTCTACTAACAACCCCATTTTCTGAATCATCTACAGCAAAGTGAGCAAAATGAAAACACTCCTGGAAATCTACAAAGCAGTAGATAAAATAACAGGTTGATAAATTTGCTAACATGAAAAGAACTAGAGGCAATTTTCAAAGGATAGTAAAAATGCTTATTTTTGCAGCAAACTCTCCAGTTATCCCAAGATTTTAAAACTCCTCAAAAAAAACCCCCCAAAAAACCCCCAAAACCCCACAAAAACAAACAAAAAAAACCCCACCAAACCAAAACCACCCAGGTTTTATAATTTTTCTTCTTCTTCTTCTTGGTTTTTTTTTTTTTTTCCCCAGTCAGTATTATATGAGTGCTGGTTAGGTGCTGGTTAGAAAATATGCTTTTCCCACTTTGGAAAGGACAGTGATTCAAATACAGAAAATGTGTCCCAATGTAGCTGAATTTAACTCTAGACTTTCAAAGCTCCTGTGGTCCTGTGGGGGAAGCTCTCGTGGTCTCCTCAGTAGGGAAACAAACAAAGTACATCATCTGCAACCAAGTCCCACCAGAAATTTCAGACAATAGGGCAGAATAAGCCCAAAAGACAAGTCAGTTTTAGCTCTTGTGTTTTGTTGTATCAGTTTTGAAGTAAAAGCTGTTTCTTAGTCTAAAGAGAGGCAAAAATCTCTGTTGAAAGCTCATGGCTTCTCTGGTTTGGGCTTTTTTTCTTGTCAAAGACCAGCTCAGGCACAGCCAAGAGATGAATGAAGTTTCCCCAGGCCCCACCTAACACTTCAAAGGAAAGGCCACCTTCTCTCTCATGGGCAGAATCAGAAGCATAAAAGGCATGCTTTTGATGCACTGACAAATCACCTGCCATCAGGTGGTTGTTTATTTCATAAAAACATTACTTCTTTCATGAAAGTGGCTTTCCTGATTAAATAATAGAATTGAATCACATCTTAGTTTGCACTGAATAATGGTGATATGAAACATACAGCTCATACCCTTAAAAAAAATTGTACTTCAAAATACTGGGCTTGACTGCTGCAATAACTGAAGGACAACTGCAAGACAATTGTTTCTGCCATGTCAGACAAGCTTTAATATAAATGAAAATATAGAAGAAAGATTTCTACTACTTACCAGCACACTGATTGTTTTCATCCAACTGGAAACCAAATCGGCAAATCAGAGGTCTTGTAACAGTAGGGTAGTTAGGAACAGGGCCTGGTGCTGGGGGCGGTGGATAAACATTGGAATAAGGACTCAGATACGGTGATCGATACACTGGGTTTGTTCGGGGGACACATAAATAGCCACCATTCTGGTTGACACACACCATGTCTCCTCTGCAGGCCTCAGGAATAGTCCGACATTCATCAATATCTGGAACGAAATTGCAGAAGTTAAAAGAGCAATTGCTCCTTAATGGGACCTGTCAAAAAAATAGTTAATACGTATTTTGCAAAACGTTGCAAAAAAATTTATATTCTCCATCAAAAAGGCTAATCCTTCCTTGTGGAGCCTCACTTTAAAGTTAGATTGTACTAAAACAGGAAACATCCCATATATTCAACATATCCTGCGATCTACTTGTTTTACTTCACTATTAGAGGATAGAGGGAGAGGACAAGGCCTGCTTTGCTATTCCATAGAAGCTTGGTTTAAACACTGATTTACACATGGCTGCAGCATGCTACTGCCTCTTCCTGCTAGAGGGTCTGTCCAAACCACAACATGCAGATCAGGATTTCAAAAACTGGTGGTTTGTCTGTCCAGCTGTGAAATTTGGATGCTACTTTGGAAGTCTCAAGTTCCCTTCCACAGAAAAAGTTAGGGATGTTAGGATCGGGGGACACAGTTCAGGCCTCTTTCTTGTTTTGATTGAGAATGTTGCTGAATTAAATTTAGAAGGATAAAACTGGTTTAGCCAAACTGAGCATTCCCCTGGTTCTTGGGCCACAGAAGCAGTAGGCTATGGCAGGGCAAACAATCTGCTGCAGGTTTTTTCCCCTTCTGTTTGAGTGACTTTATTGCATGTAGAAGATGCTGCCCTGGAGACTGAATGCCATTGATAAAAAGATGCTCCTGGGCAAAGAGCAGATTTCCTTACACTACCTAAACTCAGTTTACTTGGTTTCAATGCTGAGAATGGAAGAGTTTTCTGAGCCTGCAGGTGGAGGCAGGCACCAAAGACAATAAATGCTGACTTTGAACGAGAAAGAGAAGGAGAGTATCCTCGTCCTTTGGCAACTAGACTGAGCTCCTATCAAAATGCATCATATTGCTGTTTGAGTAGCCCTGACAGCCTGTTAGTATCTCAACAATGTCAAAGATCAGTGCTATGTAAAGACATACACACACACACACGTATTTATATATACAAACATATTTTTTGTATATACATGTATACAAACACACATTTGTCACACAGTAAGAACTTTTCAACTAAAACATAGTAAGAGCAGCACAATGTTAACTCAATAAATTCAGAATTTCTGAACCCAAATTTAAATGTATTGATTTAATTAAAGTCCTACCTAAGCATTGCCCAGAGGCACGGTCCAGGTCAAACCCATTAGTGCATTGCTGCTAAAATGAGAGAAAAAAGGACACTCAGTGACTGTGAAATGAGAGGTCTGCAGCGTCAAATGCTCATCTGGATTATTATAATTAGTACAATTGTTCAGCATGATACAGTACATCAAAATAAAGTCCCTTCCCCAGAGGACAGGCAGCAAGGCATGAACCTGAGGCCTCAGCATGTGTTCCAGCCCTTTAGCTCAGGAGTGGCACCCTTAGGTGGTGGCAGTGTCAGACTGCTCCTCTGCCTAAGGGTCACCAATGTGCAATAGGTTATGAGTTGTTAGCACAGAATTGCAGTCTTCTAGTTTGGGGTCTTGTTTTTGCCAGAGCAGGGGGGTTCATCTCAAAGGTACTTGCTACATCTCTCACAGGCTCTAAAGCTCCCCAGACAGCCCATTCAGCACAGAACACATTAGCCATTGACTGATCTGGAGCCACAGTTGAAACATAACAAGCTTAATAAAAATAAGGCTCTTCCTTTCCACCAAACCTTGTAATTTTTAGAGGATAAATCTTTAGACAACACGTTCTAGGCATTCACTGTTACTGGAAGCCTCATCCCTTTCTATTCTGTGGTGCTGGTCATTATTAGGGCTGCAGCCTCGAGTCTTCAATCAGTCTCCTCTGTGACCTCAGCATTTCTAAACCAGTGAAAGTCCTGGTGATGATGGTTACAAAGCCTGTTAAAATGATTCCCTGCTCTTCCTAGTTTTTGACTGGGCCTCCAGCTATTTAGCAAGGGGCCAAGCAATTGACACAAGCACAGGATCTTCCAGTAAATAGGTTGCACTAAGGAATGTAAACAAGAAATATCCAGGATACAGGAACCACTGAAGCAACCAGAGGGCAGAGGGATGGAGTGTGTTCAAGATTCTTCCTTTTTTGTTGTTTCTTAATGATAAAGACACTTACTTTTGGACTTTATGGAAGAAATGAATGGAAGAGTAAAGTACTTAGCTGATGTTTGGAAAAGCAGTAAGTTGTAGATGGGGCACAAAGGGTTAGAGGGGTGAGTCAGTGGAAGTGGGTCATTGCAGGAACTAGGGACAGGACGTGAAGTGAAACACATGACACTGTTTGAATGCACCTGCCACTTGCACATATGAATGCACAAAACCACTGCTACAAGTGTCAGGCAAATATGGAGGAACTTTGCCTTCATTTATTTTGGCAATCCTAGATGTTTTGGTATTATGTTGTGGAAAGCCAAGACATTCTAATGGGAGAATGTATAATCACCCTCATGTTTTAAAAAATGTGTGTACTCTACCTTTTGTTCTCCTTTCTGAGTGTGGTACATACACTACACCTAGGTTAGCTGGAAAAGCTGAGATAGTTTTTAAACAAAATTATTTTGTTCCAGACAATAAATGATGATTCACAAACACTGAACTACTGTAGAAATGGTTTCAACAACTTTCTAGAACTTTATTCTAGAAAAGATTCCAGTATTGTCAAAATTACCAGTTTCAGTATCTTCAGAAAGAACTCATTGCTTTAGTTTCAACTTCAAGTTGCTTTTTCAAAGCAACTTCAGAAATCAATTTACGTTACAAGATGTTTTTATAAAAAATTATAATGGAAACAATATTTTTTAAATTATAAAAACAAACCCTTAAAGACATCTCAAAAATTCTCCCGGGGCATGAAAAGCATTTCCCATACAGATCCAATATTCACAACAATATCAATAAGCATGCCATGTGCAGGAAATTTTCAATGTAATAGAAGAAAAACAACTACATTTCAGGGACTTTTGGCAAAGGCATTTAGAAACACAGCTCTGGACACTGAATATATCTGGACTATCAACTAGAAATCCAAACAACATGCCTTTAGGAACAGTTTTTCCTGATTTAAAGTTACTTGGAGCCCAAGCACACAAAGAACTAATGATTCTGCTGTTTCAAGAACTGGAGTGCTTTATTTCCATCTGCCCTCTTGAACAGAAATGGGTCTGGGCATAAATGAAAATGAAAACTGGGATACAGTCATTCAGGATCACAGTCCAAAATTAAACGGTCTTAAGACATGATCCTGCTATACACAGAAAATGTGTATTTATATGAATGAATTTTCCAAGTGTGGATGTTTCTCACAATAGAACTGAATGGTCTCTGGTCTCACGGGATAGTTTTTCTTATTTCCTGTTCCAGAAGTGCTCAGTTTAGAGGCAGAATCAGGTTTTCGGTGAGGTCCAGGTTTCTACAGAGATATTTTGCTCAGCTGGCAAGGACGAGTCAATAAGCTCAATCCATGTTCAACTCCAGAATCCTGCTGGCTCCAAGTTCTCCCCTCTAAACCCTTAGACCACACAACTTCCTTTTCATGTAAACCCCAGACCACAGAGCTTCCTACCACCTGCTAGCCAGTTAAGTTTCATGCCATACAGCAATTCAGTACAAAACAGTACATACATCTCTGCGTGCACCTCTCACCTGTGCTTTTCCAAGGCTTGAAAGGCAGACAGCCAGTGTGAAAGCAGTCAGTGTCCTGTAATATACATAGAAAATAAGCTGAAAATCTTCTGCTATCCAGGCTCATTACATAGAATTAAATATGCATGGACAAATTAATTTCTAGTGACACTTCAGTGTATTCCACAGTTTTGCTAACATGAATTGGCCTGTGGAGAAGGAGTAATACAACTGTGGGCCAGATTCAGGTCTCAGAGTCAGTGACTCTGATGGTACTATGGTTTTATGCAACTGGGATTGAAACCAGACTGTACATGCCTATGGACTAATCTAATTTTTATGACACCCCAAGCAGCAGCTGTTAAATGAACAAGTGTGCAATATTCAATAAAGCGGTTTTGCCCCTCTCTGACACCTTTCTTTTGCAAAAATGAAAGCTTTTCTTGCATACTGTGCACGTTTTACAGATGGGTAAACCAGAGCGAGGCCCTGCCTAAGCTCACAGTGCGATGTGTTGGCAGGGCTGCAGACATGTCATGCAGGAGGTCCTGAATCCAAGCCAGTTGCTCCAACCGCTAAACCGCGTTTCATCCCCAGGAGACTATCTGAGATGAATCCATTTTCCTGGGGCCAGATTCTGTGCCTTTACTCAGTCTTGAGTAATACACTGCTCTGGAAAGAGACACACTGTGCCAGGTCACCAGCTACTAGAAGCTGTTATCTTCAATGGAGCCTTCCCTAGGTGTATCATCTTTACATCTAGTGGTCCCGACAGGTTCTCTCTCCACTGCAGCTGAAAGAAGAGGATCCTTCACTGACAGAGCCCTACAACTATTTTTGGAGCTCCTTACCTGGAGCTTAAAAATTATGGTCAAGTAACCTCCCACCTCCAAATATTTACTAACAGATAGAAAACCATGAAAGCACAGTCAGAAATTATTTTTTTCTAGGTACTGTGGATTTCAGTGTTTTGCTGCTGCTTTATATAAAACTTCCCAGTACCATTAGACCCACACCTTGCTTATCTTGGATTGTAATTCTGAAGGGCAATTGGATACAATACGTTCCCACAAAACCAGTACAGGAAGCAGCAGATATTTTAGGTAGCCTTAGTTCTGCTACCCATGTGAGCTGCCAACTTTCTCTCTTAGAGCTGTCTCTGATTTCCAGTGCAAACTGAGCTGCTGAGCAAGACCTACAAATGCATCAGACAAAACCACACACAATGACTGACACATTAGAACAAATTTGTTTTAAATGAGGAGATGGAGACAAACTCTGAAAAGTAAACATAAATCCTAAAATGGTTGTTCATAGTGCTGTGGAGACAGATTGTGCTTGTTGGCAACTTTTGAGTGACAAGGAAAGGCAAATTCTGCACAGAGTTTTCCTTAGAGTCTGATGTATAGCATTCAAACTACAATTTTATCCATTTAGGCTTGCACTTAATTTATTGATTCCTCAAACCTTTTTGAAGAGATTTTAAAGTGTGCTATAAAGACTGTTCTTTGCATAGAGCAAGAACAGCACTGGGAAGGAATACAACAGGTTACAGCAGAAGGCTGACATACCCAGCAACTGGGCTATGCTGCACATTGCTGCAGGACAGTGCACAATAATGAAATCCCCTACAAAACAGTCAGACAAAACTCAAACGTTTTAGACAGTCTTTAGTTTCCATTGTTACAAGATGATACATTCTTTCCTCTTGGTAGGGGGTGACCTTACTGCCTCATACATGTTCTGTCTGCACCCACGATCTCAATTTGCTCGTTACTTTAGTTTTAAAATCCCCTCAAGAATTATTAACAGACATGCAGCATAACCTATCAACACTATATGCAGCTGGTCACAGTAGCTTGCCCAGCAGGCAAAATATTTTAAACTAGTAATTAACCTCTGCAATAGTAACTAATTAACTTTAATCAATCACTGTAGCCAGTGGGATCATTGCTGCTGCAGTTCAGCACTCCCGCAGATGCGCAGAGTATAAGCATAGATCAAGAAGGAACTCGTCAGAGACAGCACAGCTTTAGTAACAGGCAGATCGTCTTTCCCCACCTCTGACCATTGAGATCCCGTCTCTTTGCAAATGGCTTTAGCAAGTGGATTGGCATAATGTGTCCCTGCCACAGCTATTTTCCACAAGTAGGTTTCCCGTCAGTAAGTAAAGAAGTTTCATGCATACCACTTACCTTCTTAATCCTTGCATGTCCAAAACCGTTGGGGAAAGGTGGAAAAAACCCAGAGTCTGTGCTGATGAATAACTAGAAAGTTTTCCAAACATTACCCTCTGCTAGCACTTCAGTTCCTCTGTCATTTATAGTCCAAAGAATGAAATGGCAAGTAATGGAGAAGATCGGGAGCCGTCTGTACCTCCTCAGACACTGGAGAGAATACAGAGAAAGCACCTGGTTTTGCTTAGTTCTCTTCTGTAATTCAGCATTAAACCAATTGGAGGAGGAATGTTAAAAATGAACACTTCATTTTCTAAGTATGTTAAACAATGCAAATGGGGGCCTCAGCCTGGGACAGCTGGTTTAGATTACAAAGCTCACCAACTGGCTAGACTCCTCACAACAACCTCGAGGAGCCTGCCAGGATAAAACACTAACAGCTTGAAGGAAAGCCTCTCCCGCTGCAAACTTCACAGTTAAATGTGCCTCAGAGCAGAGAGCACCGTTATTGGACAGAAACTCTTATCAAGGGACTGGAGAAGGGAAGGGATTGTTTTCCTTGCTCTGAGAACAAAAAAAAAGTCAGGCTTTTTTGGAGGCCCTCTAGCTGGTGTCCTGGACAATGAATATGCAACACTCGCTGCTCTGTGCCAATGGCATACTGATGAAAGGTCTGACCCTCTGGGAGGTGAATAACTCAAATTCATGATGATCACAGCTACAGGAACTATATTGCTTGGGGATTATTTGAAAACAGGAATAAACAAATTAAACATTCAAAGGAAAACAAATGGCTTTTCTGCAAACACTGGCCCTTTTTAAACTGACCCCATGCTTAAGGGAGCAGTTTATGATATGAAATATTTCTTAGGAAAAGCATAACTTGCAGATCTCCAGTTATGACTGAAGAGGAAGGAAATAAAGTACTTTTTCAGGTGTTTTGCAACTCTGCCACAGGCAGAGCTTTAGTAGGTCAAGCAGAACATTTATGGGATGTGAAAGATAAGCAATCAGATGCAGCAAAGATTATAGTAGATCCAAAGATGAACACTGAAATTAAACAGAGACATGGACATTAAACAACTACTTTGAATTTCTGTTGAGTGTCCCATTTGAGAAAACCCTTTATTTCTAAGGAACCTGAAATTATTATCATACATCTCTGTGTTACAGATTGAGAAACAGAAGTACAGTTGATATAACAGATATTAATAAAACTAGCCCCTAAGCATTGACATCCAGCTTGAGATACAAAGACTGAGCTGTTTTAGGGGTGCTGAGCCCTCACAAGTTGTATTGGAGCCAATGGGAAGCTCAAGAGCTCTGTACCTCGTTAACTGGGTGTAATTGTCCAAATTACCTTTCAAAAATGACAGCACCAGAGGCTTTGCAGCATTGCTGACAGTTTGTCTCTCTGGCTTGCTTGCATTGCTTGCACTGCATGGAAAATTAAACACTCACCTAGAATTATTCAAACAGTGTCTATACATTTGCAGATAAACAAGAACCAATTTAATTATTTTAAATAAAGTTCCCAAAAGCCTAACAAATACTCGCACAAGAGACTTCTGAAGAAGCTGCTGGGCATGGAAGGAGTTTTGCCATGGGTCAGAAAACAGGCAAGAGAGGATAGCAAGCAAAGACCAGGGAAATTTTCATTGTGGCAAATGGTTAACAGTGAGTATTCTCATTGCTCAGAGTTTCTCAATACACTCAGTAACCTGGAGAGCTAACAGACCTAAGAGTAGCAGTGCTTACTGTATGTTAGAAGAGTGAAAATCTACCAAAACAATGAGAAACAGCTTTACAGGAAAGCAAACGGTCTGTGCATCCAGCTGTGTGGATGAAGAGCTTGCTTCATCTCATGATACCTCACTTGCTAATCCACTGAATTTTTCTACAATCACATGGTAAAATCATTGCACGTATGCCAGAATCACTGTATGAGTGCAGCACCAGTCTGCTCCCAAATAATTGCCTCAGAGTTCTGATTCATCAGCCAACTGGCAGAGGTGCTCCAGCCTCAGAGACAGGAGGTGAATCCAAATTTCACCACCTAAGGGGCTCCTTTAAGAAGAAATACTGTACAAATGTTTTGATTTTTCCTGTCTCCATCTGACAGCTGGAGTGGATAAAAACCAGAGTATAAGAAGTGTACCAAACCACAACCTGGGCTGGTTTACAGCATGGTGACTGTTTTTTTTTCCAAAATAAAAGGATTTGATGTTGTGGCTAAGTGGAGTTTCTGCAGTACCTTTCTGTAACTACCATCAGTCACAAAACAATGAGATGCAGCCACAGCCTTCTCACAAGTCCCTTTGGTATGAAGAGTTGCATAAAGGAAGGAATTTGTAGTGCATAAACCCCCTTTTGTTCACCCTATAAAAATGGACAATTTAATGCATCTTTCAACACCCTGTGCTGACACCTTCAGCATCTATGCTTATGATGGTGGCTAAACTTCATCTCTAGCGGTGCTCTCACTTCAGCAGTCTCAAATATCCCTCTGTGACATAAAATCCATTACTTCATTTAGATTAGCTTGACATTTCCTTTGTCTTCATGAGAAGGTATGGAACTGTCCCCAGTATAAAATGGGCCTCTGTTAAATAATTATGTTCTTCAAAGTTTGCTTTGTGCATAGCTAGGGTTGAAACTATATCTCCAATTAAGACTTGGATTGTGAAAATTGTGTAATATATAATCATAAGGGGGACATAAACAGTGTTGCATAACTTTAACTCTACTCTCCTTGGATGAGACAGCTGCACATATGAATTGAGCCATGCTCCTGCAGATAAAGCACAGCATTGGATGAACAGGAGCCCTCAGCACTGGAAAACATAATCTGACAGATTCTAAATGCTAAGAAAAAAGTTGTAAATAGGTCAGGGAATTTAAGAAGAGTTAATTACACTCAGCACCCCTGAACAGAAAATCTTCCTCACAGAAACAAGTCCTCATCCTCTAAGTTTTACAACATTTAGTCTCCTTTTTTAACTCTGATATTGTTCTTACATTTCTCCAGAACCACATCAGTCAAACACACTTCTTGGATGTTCCTGTCATTTTTTAAAGTTCCCCCATTCTGAACATCTTCAACAACATTGTCAGACTGTGAGAAGAGTCGAACCACACAAGTCTGTATGGTGGTAGGTCTGTGAGCCCAAAGTCATTCTACATGGCAGGTCTTAGACATCTTTTACCCAGCCACACAGACTGGTTTAAATTCATTAAAGGAATCTGTCAATAACTGGCACCTTAAAGCCCCACACGTCCAAGCTTCATTTTGCTCCTACCAAATTTTATGGAACCAAATGTTTTTACCAGCAAAAATGGTAAAACACTCAGAGCAAAACTGCTGGGCACTTGCACAAACAATTTTGTCTTGATAGCATCTAAGCTCCATGAGATTCACAAGTTGAGCTTTTGCCTGACTGTGGAGATTGATCTAAGTGTTCTTGGAGACTGCCAAATAAGCAAGCTTTTGATATTGTCACATGCTGATATAACACGACAGGTAGTGATTTGACAAACACACATCTCACCCTACTGCCAAGCACCAAGCACACGGGAAACATGGTCTCAAACCCTGATTCCACCTGAGAAAGAGTAGGGCTCATTTCTTCCACTTCCCAGGAAAGAATCTCAATTGCAAATTCCTGGTGTTTATGGAGGGTTCCCTATAATTTTTCAAAGACCACCTATCAGCTGAGGTCTGTTTTGTTCAGTGTCTGAATTATAATTGCCATCTCATAACACGAACGATGCAATAACCTGTTCCAGATGGCTCAGGCCAGAAGCTCAAAAGAACAGCTCTACATATATTTTCCTTTCCTAGCCAAACATAACACAAGGTAGAATTAACAGTGAAAATTAACATAATACGTTATTGTAAAGACATCAGTAGTGCTAACTAAAATGTACTGGGTCCCTGAGATGTTGTGGTGTGTTGATCTGCAGCTCACAATATCATTTTTAGGAAGGAGAAAATGTAACAGTTCCTGTTGTGCTGCCATCTCTTGGGGTTCATTTGCCTCAGCGTGGTACAGTTACCACCTACATGGGATATCCATGCAAAACAGATCCAATATAGCACCCCTTCCTTCCTCCCGTACAGGGATGTCACCTGTCTGAGGCACGTGTTCCTTTGGGAAGAGGATACTGCTGATATTGCTTCCAAGGAGCCGCTGTTTTGGTACAACACTGAACTGCTGAGCCCCGTTCAGCGTTGTACCAGGTGGACGCACAGTGCCCAACCACATGGAATAAACACTTGAAGTCTTTGGTTTACTCCAACTCTTCATCTTTGTCCTGGTTTCAGCTGGGGTGAAACACCTCATAGCTATTACTCTCTTTACAGGTCTGTGGTCACTCTGATACCAGCTTCTAATAGCACAACTTCTTTTAGGATAGAAATTACCAGTGGAAAGCCCAGGTACCACTGGATCCATTCTGAAATGCAACAACTCTAAACAAGGACTAGTATCTGACTCCACTTTATTGCTTTGAAAACATGTTAATTGTCCCTTCAGATGAGGAGTACTAGAATCTAGCAGGTACATACCGAAACCGAAACAGTTTGAAACAGCCCAGTGAACTGCATCTACTATAAGACAGAACTATTTCAGGAATATTCTCTTTAGTGAGATCAGGTTTGATGTTCATGATCACCTGTCTAGCTGTAGTACTTTCTAGGATAGTCTAGGAAGATGCCTGAAGCAAAAAAGAGTAATATTCTCGGAAGAATTCTTCAGTATTGTTCAGGGCTTTTTTAACCCAATAAAAATAAGGTAAACAAGCAAACGAAATGATTAGTGTAACTTCCTCAGGAAAAATACAGAGCCTTTCACAGCATTTTTGGTGTATGTGACAACTCTCAGCAGAGAGTAATAATTATTATTAGTAGTAATTTGCAACAGCTAGCAACATTCTTCTTGAGTTTTCAATCCTTAGATGACTGACATTTGTACTTTTAAAATATTTTCCTGTAAAAAGTGTATGGAACATCATCCTGTACCTAAAGACAAAAGATGTATTTGAGAACTCCCTTCTCCCCCTTGGTTGCTCTGAGTATCCAAGAACAAGGTGCCCCAGCCCACTGTTCATACTTACACTTGTTTTTCTGTTGAAACTCAGCATAGCTCTGGTAACTGCAGTTCACATTTTGCCTGAAACTAGACAGACATTTTAGTTTGTTTTTGTTTATTTTATAAGATTGACATGTACATAAACTGGGCTGCAGCCTTCCCTGCATTTTTGTCAAATGGTCTAGACAATGTGGTTGAAAACAATGCTCTTTAATCTTGTGACAAAATGTTTACCAGCCCCTTTTAATAGCAAGCATAAATTCTTCATGACCAATTTCAGCTAATAATGACCTTCCATAAAAAAGACCTAAAACTCTTAATACTCCTGGACCAAGACTAAAGTCTGTTTCACTGTTGGAGCAAGCCAACATTCAGTCTTCGCAAGTGCCTGGGATATATAAACCATTGGTCTGCAATTATGACCAGACAGTTAGAAGTATGTACTAAAACCTCCCTTAGAAATATTCAGGACTGATTTATTTTATGCTAAAATGCCTCAAGACTGCTGTGTCTTTCGCAGTTTCCCAAGCCCTTTACTAACTCAAACACCACACTGGGCACATCTGGCACAGCAGGATCGGGTGGCACCTCAGAGCAGCTGACTGGAGACAGTGGTTCACCTTTACTGGTTACCCTGGCAGCTCTCCCTGGCTGCTGGGCATCAGTGCCAGTAAAATACCAGCTTCGCCTGTGCTTCCTTGGCTCCCAGGTACTTTAATTCCATCACGCAGAACTTATATTTTAGGTGGGTTTTGTGTTTTGGGTTGGTTTGATTTTGGTTTTTCAGATTTAGTTGAGCATCCTTTCTCGTTTTTAGTCTGCTTTGGCAATTCACTTTGTTTTTATGCAAAAGAGTAGCCACCGTAGCATTGAGCATATTCTGTGTTTTCCATTAAAACACTTCAGGTTCTGAATAAACCCAAACAAGTCTGTGGAAATGCCATCTCTCAACAGGGGTGTTTGAATGTTCACAAGTATGTGCACTATTTTTGTAAGAGCACCTGCCAGAACCCTGGTGGTGAATCCAGAGTAGAAAGTATTTGACATCAACCCTCTTTTCCAGAGCTTCTCTTCTTCCAAGTGGTAGAAAACATTCCCTTTTTAAAAACATGTTTCACTCACATAGGTGAATGAATACAATATAAGCAAAGACTTCTGGTTTCTTTTTCCAGTAAAATACTTGGCACATTTTTGGGTCTTTTTCTTATCTTAAGATTTTTGGGGCTACATGTTAGTCAAATATAGGAGTGGCAGAAAGTTTCCCCATGAGGAGAGAGATAATTTTGATTGTTCTGTACTTTCTCAACTGCTTTCCTAACCCCAGAAGACATTTATAAACTTTTCTTCGGTTTAAGAACTACTACACTTAATTTACTTATTCCCACAGCAGGGATTACACCGTTTCACAAATTACCTGTTTACTTTTGTGACCTAACCATGCTGTTCGCAAGAATTGGCTATGAAACTGGGTGATAAACATGATGTGTGTTGTCTGTTTTCAGACTCATTATTCACCAGCCTGCAGCAACAAATGCTGTTGTAAGGCAGCGATTTAGCGTGCTAAATGTAGAAACTCCACTGAGCAGGCTGTACTCCCATTTCCTAGTTGTGCTGTGTGTGCTGCAGAGCCTACAAAGTCTTGCAACTTTTCAAGTTTTTAACACAGAGTGTTTCTTTTTTTTTTTTTTTTTAATCTGCTGGCCTTTGCTTTGAGTTGCACTGGTTGCCACAGCAGAAGAAGCTGAGCAGCACGAGGAATTCCGCATTCAGAAGCAGCTTGACCATGCCCAGGGCTCCCATCCATTTGGGAATTGTGGGGTACAAGAACCTCAAGCAGCCATGTAAAAAGCCAGTGGAACTGGACCCTTCTTCCAACAGAGGCACTTGTACAGCTAACCGAGTCCATAGCCAGAGCCTGATAAATCAATCAGTCCCCATTTTGTCCACAGTTCCATAACAAAATTCAAGAAGTTGAAGTTGTGCCAGATAAAGAAAATAGAAAAGAACAAAAACTGACAGGTTAAATGTGAAAAACAGAAAGTCAGGCCAAGAAGGTTTGAGAAACAAATCATGAGAAGCATAAAAGCTAATAATAAATTCTTTTTCAGACACACCACAAGCAGGAAAACTGCCAAACAGTCTGCAAAGCCAACAGATGAACAAGGTATAAAAATAGTGCTTAGAAAACTTAAAATCACTGTAGAAGATGAAGTGTTTCTTCTTCATCTGTTTTTGCTAGAGAAACTTCAAGAGATTACCATAGTGGAAGTAAAAAAAAAAAAGAAAGAAAGAAAAAGAAATAAGTAAAAACAAACAAACAAAAAAATCCTGTTTGGAAGGATATGTCTAAATTGAAATGTCAGCAGGAGAGGATGTAGAAAAAATCAAGAAAATGAAGAAAAACCATTCATCAGAACTCACTTGACATTTAGAAATTAAGTGTTAACTGAATTAAATATGACCGTTTGCAACAGCTGAATTGTTTATCTGAAGCGCAATCTCTCGCAAAACTGCCTCGGTGCTAGAAGAAAACTACCAAATACAATCCTGTATTTCATAGGTTTCTATATAATTGTTAACAAAATACAGAACAGCAAATCCAAAATATCTGGAAATCAGTAGCACAGCACAGCAGACTTAGTGAAATTCAGGAAGAATTTCATCATGGAAAAGGTTGTAAAACATTGGAATGGACTGTCCAGGGAGATGGTGGAGTCACCATCCCTGGAGGTGTTCAAGAAATGACAGGATGTGTCACTTAGTGCCATGGTCTAGTTGATGTGGTGATGATCCATCAAAGGTTGGACTTGATGGTCTTAAGGGTCTTGTCCAACCTTAATGATTCTGTGATCTTTTAGGCATAGGTTTTCTTGGAAACTATCCTTAAGAACTACGTATCTCAGAAAAATAGCTCTGCTCCATGGTATAGAGGTTTATTTTTACATTTACTCTAGTTCCAATTGAAACCGGCTCCAGCCAACTCCTAACTGGCACCTGTAAATAGTAAATGTGATTTTTCAGCAAAACTGGGGAATTTTTGTATAACAGTTGCCATTTAAAAGTTTTTAATTTCATCTATAGCCTTTTTAGCCACCCTGGGCCACCCCAGAAAAGGACCACGGAATGGGCACTGAAGCTGAGTTAGGTGTGGCTGAGACTCCCAGGGGACTTGGCACAGGGGCATGGAACATTAGGAGGTCTGCCGAGATACTTACAAAGAGACCAGGGATGGGGGATCAAAGAGGGAAGGACACAAGAAGGTAGAGTCCAACTGCTCTTTGAAGTGGAACTTCTCAGTATTAAGCCCATTGCCTCTCCTCTGCACTCTGCCTTTGGCAACAGTGAGAGATGCATCAATACCCTGGGCAACGGGGGGACTCAGTGCCAAGCACAATGTGAAGACCATGTTGCTGTTACAGAGTACACATAACCTTCTTCCTACGAGTCACAGGCTCAATTAAGTCTCAGTTTGGCCTCTTGCCAGAGTTTCCTTCATACTTTCCCAACAGCAGGGTTGGCCCTCCAGGCTTCGATCAATTGCAGTAATTTCTGATGTTTCCCTATTCCATTTTAGTTTCTAATGAAAATCTTTTTCATGAACTAGATTGCCGAGTCCCATTTGGCCAGGGCAGTGCAGGCTTCAGATTGCCAGCAAAGCATCAGGCTATTTAAGTACCTGTACAAGGCAGTTGGAACCACTGATTAGAGTTCAGGAGAAGAACATCAGAGCCAGAGTGCAGCAGGCTCCCTGGATCCCCAGCCCTGCCTACTTGGTAGGTTCTGGGAAGCACACCATAGTTGCTGTTCTGTTCAGAGTCCAGTACGGACACAGGTACCACCTGCAACCCCTCTGCCTGCAGTGGCACTCTGCAGGTCCTTCATCCAGAGCACTCTACAGACAATGTGCTATTCAGTCTGCACTTGGGGCCAGACAGATCTGGCAACCCTAGTTATGACTCATTCATTTTCTTTAGAATCCTGTACTCCTCAAATTTTTGTAGTTTCATAATAAGCCTTCTCTAAGTTAGCTGAAAACTGTTGAATACATCTGTTACTGCTCCTATTGTCAAAAATAAGGCAGTATTCTGTTTGTCTTCATTTTTATTGGCACACACTACTTAAGCCTAGAGCAAAGTGCAGTCTAAATATTTTCCAAATCTATTTCCAGAAAAAGTTTCAGCTTTGATTACTATTTTTCAATGCTCCAGTCTACCATTCAAACCACTTTCTTTACTATAATTTTACTCCTGCTACAATTTAGTATGGTATCCACGGTATGGCATGTAAAACAAAGCACATAGGTGAACCAGAATCAATTCGGTAATTTGCTTGTAATTCTGAAAATACCCTTTTATTAAAAACAAAAGCATCACTCAGATACTTTAATACCTTATAGCAATAAAGAAAACTACTGCAGGAGATAAGGAAACGGTTTTACATAAAGGTTAATTTTACAATCACCATGTGGTTGGCTTTCCTCATGACTAGCTGAAACCTGAATCCCTTATTTCCCTTTCTCTATGCAGCTTCTTAGACATCTGCACCCAAATAGTGTCTCGAATCACTCTCATGATCTCTATTTATTCTCCTGAGAAAGTGACCTTATCACTCTCTTCAACTACCTGAAAGGAGGTTGTAGCCAGGCGGGAGTTGGTCTCTTCTTCCAAGCAACCAGATGAGAAGACAGCAGCCTCAAGCTGCCCCAGGGAAGGTTCAGGTTGGACATCAGGAGAAATTTCTTCACAGAAAGGGTTGTTGAGCAATGACTCGACATGGCACTCTGTGCCATAGTTTAGCTGACAAGGTATGTTTGGTCAAAGCTTGGACTCGATGATCTCAGAAGTCTTTTCTAATGGATTCTGTGAAATAATGTTTGCAGCTTACATTTCTTACACTTGTTCCCATTTAGGAACTAATATTCTTACCCAACTTCTTATCCCTGATTTACTCAAAACTGCTTCTACCTCTTACTGTTGCTCTATTTACATCCAGTTGCCACTTTGTTGCTTAGGCTAAATATATTTTTGTTGGTAATACTATATTAACTGTTCAGAATACTCATTGATTCAGGCTACCTAAGTTGTACAAACGAGTACCTTTATTCAGTTCTAAAAATCCATCCGCCGCTGCCAAATTTAATGTGGGCTTCTGTCTTTCCCTGCAGCCCTGAAAAGGTCAAAATAATTTTCAAAATGTTAGAATGCCCTTAGCTCCCTACTCCCTAATTTACAAAAAGCTACATTTGAAGCATTATAACTCTTGGCTTTCTGTTCCCAGAGGGTTGTGTTTAACAGTGCTTCCCATTCTAGGGAGTCAGGAGATACCACTGGTCGGTTTTTACTAGCTCAAAATCAACCATCTGACTTTGCTCACCTCGTAGGAGAGCCTTGGCAGAAAGCTGCCAAACGACAAAATATGCACCACTTGAAGTGTGTTACACACCTTTTTTTTCCTAACCCCCTGGACTATTCCATCAACAAACATTAGTTACTAAGTGGCTGTACTAGAGTGCTGGCGAAGAGCTACTATTTCATAAATGACATGAAATAAATAGTACCTAGCTGGCTCAGATCTGTAAAACCTCCTTGGTCTGTGCTCCCACACCTGATCATGCTGCAATTCAATCCACCTTGCATGACCATTTGGAAATTCACTGGGGGGAAAAGCAGGCAGCATCCGATACCAAAAATGAAAACCTTGGGGCTAACCACTCAGTACTGCCAAGATGCCCTTTACCTTTGTGATACTGGCTAAAATTCAAACAGTATCCAGGCAGCTCTCTGAAGAGTTAGATGTCCTTTACACTAAGGGAGATAGAACATTCTCAGTTGTTGGTACAAGGGTCAGCCTGTTAACTTTGTTAACAAACACACAAAACAGGTAGAAGTAGTTTGTTTCCCTGATACCATTGGTCTGTAGTCTGTCAGTGCTTGTTACAATGCCACATGTGACAGGGCTTCTAAATTCTCTTCTATCAATAACTGGCAAAGCCCTCTAATAATAGTTGACCATAACTCAAATATTATAATATTTTTTTTCATTTTTTCCACAGACTATAAATTGAAAGAGGGTAGGGTTCGATTAGATATTAGAAAGAAATTCTTGACTGTGAGGGTGGTGAGACATTGGAATAGGTTGCACAGAGGAGTTGTGGATGCCCCATCTGCTGAAGTGTTCAAGGCCAGGTTGGATGGGGCTTTGAACAACCTGGTCTAGTGAAAGGTGTCCCTGCCTGTGGCACGGGGATTGGAACTGGATGATCTTGAAGGGCCCTTCCAAATGAGGCAGTTTCATGATTCTATGAAAATACCAAAAACCCAGCAGTGTATCAATATCGACATCAGCAGTAAGAAAACATTAATTAACTGCAAAGCTTTCAATGAGGTATGTGTTAATGTGAAATACTTTACTTACAAGGCAAGCATCTTCCATTCTGTCTCTTCTACTTTAGCCATCAGTCACTCCTATACATAGTCCAGATCGCCTGCCTTATTGGTAACTACTTATGCAAAATGGTCAAGAATGACAATAAGAAAAAATACTAAAATGCAGGGGACTGACATTTGGTTAAAAAAAAAAAAAAAGTTATTTCTACACTGGTCACTATTATGTGTGAAATATATTGCTGTGACTAACTGGTGTAATGCAGGAAAGTTTAATTAAAAAGAAAAACCAAAATAAAAAAGACCCCAACACTCCCCCACCCCAATAGAAAACCCCAAACCACACACCGTGCATTCCTTTACAGTCGCAATTAGAAAGATCAACCAGTTACTTCCTTCTCTTTGCATGGAATGCAGGATAAGAAAAGAACCGCAGGAAAAAAAAGAAAAAGAAAAAAAAGAAGGAGAAAGTCTGAAGAGAACAATGGAAAACCTTAACCTTCATTTTCCCCCCTTGTATCAAGTTTGCAAAATGAATCTGTTAATAGAATTCTGTTACCTTACCATTAAAGATAACGGACAGCTTGTTAGACCAAAACTAGGAGGACCAGACACTTTTTTTCCTTGCAAAAGCCACAGAAAAGAAAACAATTACATTAAATGAAAGAATGAAAATTTTCAACTACTGCACCTTGTTCATAAATTCCAGAGATTTTTTTTCCTCATGCTGCTATGTGAAAGACCCACACAATTAACAGGACAGACTACATGAGTCACGTATGTACATGTGGGAAACTGGTAAGGCAACTATATATGGAACAAAGTTATCAAGAACAAAGTAAACATAGAAGAAAAATTAGAGGAAAAAATGTCTACTAATCATTCAATGAAAACAAGCCTGAATGTTTATAATGGTCTGTGAAACATTCAAAGAAGGAAGAAAGAAACAAAGTAATGAAGTTGTTCTACACTTCTCTGCACAAAAGTACTGCCTGGAACACAAAGCCCAGCTGATTTCTAACAAAGCATCAAACCCCACCAATGTACCTGTGGAACGAGCCTTAGAACAGAAACCTCTAAGGCATGAGGATTTTCTCCATAGTTCAACAGAGCTCACCTCCTAGGACTTAAGGACTGAAGCCTTTTGTATCTCTGCTGTAGACTCTTCTCCCTCAAGCAGCTTAATGAGGAACTCTGAAGTTCTTCAGTACCTCTGCTTGGTATTGAAGATTTCCCTCTTCAAACTCATAGCTTATTGTATAAATGGAACTGCTTTACAGCATGCAGAAACAAATGGTCTTACTATGTTTTCTTTATTGGCATTTAGAAAGCTTCCTGAAAGAGAAATGTGTACATATTAAGTTCTCTGCAGTTAAAGAAGAAAAAAATGCGTAAAAAAAAGTTAAAAACTGCTCCGTTAGTATCTTCAGAGAATAGTGAGCAGCACGACTCCATTTGTAATTTACAACATGTAAGTCACATAATTTTTAAAAACTAAACATTTCCTTCTGCTTTGGCTCACCAAAAGGTAATTTTATTGCGAAGCAGCTATTTATCATTAAACAACCATGACTACAAGACCAAGAGAGATTGCACAGAAGCCATCTGATTTCACTTTACTTTATAATTGCTATAGAAAAAAAAAGGTAGCTGTTCTAGTCCAGTTTAAATGAAGATGTACATTTGAAGTACCAAACTGCAATATTCTCAGCTGAGGTAATTTGAGATTCTCAATACATTTATTACGAAACACAGAATTTACTTTGGTAAATATGTGGCTGCTATCTTTTCAGAAATCAAACTGCCAAACTGTCCATAATGGGGTAAAAAAATTTAAAATCAAAATCCAATATGGTGGGTCAATCCAGTTACAAATTTTCTAAGTCTTCCATGAAACATTAATATACTGGAGACAAGGGATTCAAACAGCTCTTAAGTACAGCAATTAAAAAAACTTTGCTGGGTTTCAAGGCAACAAAAGAAATTCACTATTTGACCTCTATATAAATAAATGCAAAGATTTCTTGCATTATTTTGGTTGGTTCTGTACAAGTTTCAGTAATTAATTTTATTTAAATATAACTCTTACAACAATTTCATCCAGGACCTTAATGAAAATGAAGGAGGTTGACAGTTCTAATATAGAACTTCCACAACAGTTCTCTTAACACTGACTTAACAAGGAGAGGCATATAAAAAGATTAAGAAATTACACATTTTAAACTGTTTTATCTCAGATTCACTATGAGGATGACTCTTATCCTTTAGTATGCAACTTCATTCTTTACCTGCCAAACAAAGTGTACAAGTTATCACAGCAAAATTTACACAATAACTGACTTTAGCCTTGGTTTTACAAAGACCTGTTTACACATTTGAGATAAGCAAACACCTTCCTCCCTTTTAATTCTATACATGTGTTCAAGCTTTAAGTCTGTATTTGGATCTACAAAATCTTACAAGATAAAAAGTCTCTCAAATTTACACCTTGGACCATTAGAGCACAGTATCTTTATTTATATGAATGTATCATTTGCTAAATTACCCACTCTTCACACAGGTATCTCTAGCCTCACTTCCATAGTTAACTCCTTGGTGCTGATGGATTAGACTGCTGAAAACAGCTATTAGTCTGGGGGGGGTATATCAAATCATTGTGCAAAGAGATTAATGTGCCTCAAATTGCTCCCAAATGCAATCAAACTTGTAAATAAGAGATGTATGTCCAAAAGTACATTAAGTAAACACCATTAATTGGGTGGTTTATGTATTTTTTTTTAGTTCTGGTACTGTAAGGTAGATGGCAGATCATTTTAATGGAAAAACGGATCTCAACACCAAAGAGTTAATGCTGTCTACGCATATCTGAAACAACCCAGTATACATAAGGTTTAAAAATCCTTTAATTTGTCTTGTGACAATCTAGCAACAAGATAGATTTTTTCTCAGTTAAATATTTAACCCATGCCCAAAATGAATGCCTGCTATACAGAAGGCAGTTACTCATTCCACCATTAGAATTTCCGAAGCACTGATAAGTTTGTAAGTACAAGAAAAGCAAAGTACAATTGCAGTCAAATACATTACTTTTTACAGAAGGCCTCATTGTGATAAATTATATACAACATAGTGTTCTCATTTTCCTTAAAGTGCTCATCATACTGATACAAGATGATCTATTGTTTTAGGAGGTCTTTTAACACAGCACCAGCACTGGCATCAGGGGACACTGGCAGTGGTGTAAAAGTAGGCAATGCATCAGAAATAGGTTTCATAAGCAGATGTCCAGAACTACTAGCTGGTGTTATGAGAGGCACTGCTGCAGATCGAGGTGCTAAAAATGGATTTGCATCTGGTCTTCTACCCATTCCCGAGACTGCAGAATCTGGAATAGAAAAAAAAAACCCAAAACCCTAAACCAACAATGAAAACACTTTGTTAAAAAGCATTCCTAAATCTATCCAATTTTACAGCACTTTTTCACAGAGACATTCTAAAATTGCCTATCACTTCTGCAACATGTAAGTCCTTGAAAATCTCCTTGCCATGGACTGCAGACACCCTCAAAGACTTTTATTGTCTCTGACTTCTCTCATAGAACCATAGAATCACTCAGGTTGGAAAAGACCCTTAAAGTCAAGTGCAACTATTAACCCAGCACTGCCAAGTCCACCACTAAAATTCTGTAACAGCTCAAGCTACCCAAAAAACTGCGCACATCTGACAGGCAACATGAACCCCCTCTGCAGTTCACCTTTGCAATGCCAGATATGACATATCTGTCACACTGACTCCAGCACTGTGCAGAGGTGTAAGGGCCCTGGCACATGCACTACAATGCAGACCACAGGAAGGTTTCCCAACACACAGCACAGCTTCCCCAGGGTCAGCCCCAAGAAGACCCCCCCATAAATAAACAGCACTTTGTAACATCCAGCTACTTTAGGAATTGAAAGAGGGTTTTTTAGCATTTCTCTCTCTCTCTCTGTACAGATATATAGTATGTAGGGATTTGGTGTTTGGGGTTTTTGTTTTTATTTTCTTTTGAGTTTATAGTTTCAAACAAAACAAGCTTCTGCAAATCAGCAGGCATATATTAAGGTGAAGTCCTAAACACAAAAAATTAAGAACAAACTGGACCAGTTAAACTGAAGATTTGAATCTTAAATTACTTAAAACAAAAGTACATTAATTTAACATGCATAATATAAGCCTAACTGTTCTCTGTCTTAGAAAAATCAAACACTCTTGCACGGCTTACAGAGATTTCATACCAGGTCATACACTTCACTGATTTTATTTTGGTCCTCTCTGAGCAACCAGGTTCTACACACCAGAAAGACACTGCAAAGTTGTATTACTTGGATTCTTCACTCACTTCAACACAAACTGATCAACAGGGATGCTGAAAATCAGGACTGGGTTCTGCTACACCATATGAAGTTGTCTGCACAGCATCTGTTTGGCTCTAACAGGTGCTGTTAAATCCTTTCCATATCAAAGGGAATTTGGTTTCTCTAATCTTCTGTACTGAGAATTTAGAAAGTGAGGTATAGATGCAGTGGAAAGAAGAGCTAGGAGAAGAATTAAAAAAAAATAAAAAGAGAAAGTAGGAAATGGTTGGGGGAGAAGAAATAAAATTCATAATTCACAAGTGAGGAAGCACAGAATCATTAAAATCCTCTTGAAAATTCTACCTTTAGTTATTTATGTTCTGTGTAAAGATTCAAATATTACCTTGCATTTGACTGTTGGATGGAGTACTGTCAGTTTTACCAGTTCCTGCTGCTCCTAAAGGTTTCATGCCATGAACAGAGAGCTTGGGTGGGGGAACGCTTGGGCGAGATTCAGTTTCAAGGAATTTCACGAACAGTTCTGAAAAAGACTGTAAGAGGCTACTAGTTATTATATTTCACTGATGCTCTGGTGAAAAGCAATAAGCCAAAAATACATATATACATAAAACAAAAAGCTGTCAACTGCCTGCAATCAATTTTGTACTTGTACTTAGTACTAAGCAGTCCTCAGTGAGTGACAATGAAATTTATTTTCAAAATACACTCTTTGTTGCTGTCTAACTAAGAAGCATTTATGTAAAATTGATAAACTCTAAAGATAACACCCATACTTCTACCGTGGTTCCATTATTGATTTAAGCCAGTTGTTGCAAGAATCCCATGCTACTGCTGACATCACAGTATTTCATTTGTCTTTTGCTCAACCAATCTCTCCTCCAGAAAAACGTAAACCCCAATCTTTTCTCTTAAAGCCCAGGTATGCTTTATTTCACAACAAATCTCAAATAAATGAAGCATGGAATGATTAAGGTGTCGGTAGCATCACAAGATAAAATTTGGCTTAGTAAAGCCTGTACTATTCACACAAAAGCATTAATTTTTCTCTTTTATATCTATAAACCACATAGGCCACGGTCCTTTAGTGACTTATGTGCCTACACTATTTTAGGGGGAAAAACTAATCCCTACACTTCAAGATGATTTACAGGAATCCATTCTCAACATTTCTAGCACAACTGAGCAAAAAACTGAAGTCAATCCAAAAACCCCAAACCCTCAGTGCTTGGTCCTTGAGTACATTATTTACTGGCCTGCAAAATGGAAAGTTCCATAGATAAACTGCTCCCATGGACCATGCTATGAGATCTGTTGCTTTACAGTATTTGAAAACTTAAAATACCAGTTTTATATGCTATACAGAAGAGGCACTAGCTGCAGCAGCTGAAAAAGCTTTTCAATTTAAATTTAAAGGACACATGGGAACATAGTCATCAAAATACAATGCCATGGTCTTCCATACTGTTGAGTATTGTGGAATTCCATACTCTCACATATATTTAACTTCCAGCACTCATAGTTTGCAAGATGAAGTCCATAGCGTAAGAAAAGAGTGACGCCAGGAACCAGTGGAACAGTAATTGTCTTTTGTATTAGCACAAGATTTAGTATTGTATAATTTTCAATGTCTACATATTTCCTTAGTGCAGGAAAAAACCTTCTGCCAAAGCAGTTCCACAAAGGAATTAATGCAAGATGCAGTAGCATCAGTAAATGGAGCTCAACATACTGATGAACCAAACACAAGCATTAATATGCTACTTCCCCATTTTTGCACTCAAAGAGAATGAATGATTAATTCTTACGCTATTAAAAATGTTCTGATGAGTTGGTCTCAAAGGTGTACTAGGAACACTCTTTGACCCCGCTCCTCCACCAAGCCAGCCAGTCACCCATCGTGTAACTCCTTTTTGCTCTTCAGATAGTAACTAGAGAAGTATTTAAAGAAAACAAAGTTAGGAAACAAAAAAAAAAAAAAAAAAAAAAAAAAAAAAAAAAAAGAGAAAANAAAAAAAGCAGATGAAAGAAAGTGAGTAAATATAATGAGCTGCACTATAACAACGTGGTACGCAGAGAGATAAATAAAAATTTTTATTATTGTCAAAACCGTATTCTCTGCCTCTCACTTTTAGACTGGCAGTCTAAAAAGCTGGCTCTTTACTTAAAAATATAAGCCTCACATTCTTCACAATACTACTGGCACACATATAACAGGCTTACCTTTCTGTAACTGATATATTACAGCTACTATACACAACAGCACAAAGTTAAATCCTTTCCTTTCTGCATTAGCATACATCAACAAAATGAGATCTACTCTATTAAAACGTTATCGAAAGATTAAGATCAGCATGTCCCACATAAAAAAAAAAAAAGGGAGATGAAAGAAGAAAAAAACATACTTTCCCCACAAGATGTGCAGGGACAGTCATATTTAGTTTAGCAGCAAGTCATTCTATTTTCAGGTGAGGATACTAAAAAAAAAAAGAAAAAAAAAAAGAAAAGAAAGAAAAAAAGAAAGAAAGAAAAAAAAAAAGAAGCCTAGTTTTCTGTAAAATATTACCTGATCAAGTTCGTCCTTTTTTAGTCCCAAGATACTTCCCATTAACCTTAACACTTCAAGACGTTTATTTTTTGGAGTATGAAAATGTCCAATAAAGAGATTTCTCATCAACAGTCTGCAGAACAAAAGAAGCTACTTATACAAGCTGCTATTGTGTAACAGCTGATACCACAATATTGATGCGTTTATTCCTCATACTCTTACCTAATTTACAGTAATTCAAATAAACACATCAAATACAAATAACTAAAAAGGTGCCTCGCCAACTTCCTCCTTTTATAAGTTATCACATTTCTTACACAGTAAGTGTGAATTTGGACAGTACTAGCAATATTGTATGCAGTAAGGTGAAAGTGAAGGGTACATGAGCAAATTTTGATGCACATACTACAGTCAGGGAAAATGCTTGTTCTAAGATCTTGATTCAAGAGAGCATTTAAAGAGATAGCTCTATGTAGTCCCAAACCAAGATGTAAGGAAAGGGACAGGGGAGCCCATTTGCCTATCTCTGTTTCAGTTCTGTTGGGTAGAGAAGAGAAAAAAGGACCAAGGAAGAGATTTACATGACATCCAGGTGATGCAGATACATGAAAGGGCTTGCTGTTCACACCTTGAACATTATAAAATACGTTCATTAAGAACTCTTATCTCAATTTGCACAGCCCATGCTATAGAAGTACACTTCTACTTAAGAAGCACATCAGTGATCCAGATCTGTTGGTTTTAATATACAAAATTACTGTTTACAACCACCAAGCAATTGAAAAATGTCAAAATAATTAAACTGTAATTACAAGACAACATACAGAAGTACAATCCTGCACTACTCTTGCAACTGTGAGTACCACATCTGTACACTGAGAGGAACAAAACCCAAAAACTTAAGCCAAATCTTTCAGTAAAGACTTACTTGTCCACTTTTCCTTCTGTGCTGTTCATAAGGTTCATTAGTTTATTTTGTACATCTTCTAACATTTCTCTTCTGATCTCACCTATAAATTGATGTCACAGCAAAATTAACAAAAATCAAAAGTTTGAAACATTTTTGCAAAATTTATCAATAATACACACTTCCATAACTATTGCTATGGTGCTTTTAAATGAAAAACAAAACCATAAAATCTATGTGACTTTTTAATAAAAAGGTGTCTACCACATCATTACTACTTGAAACCACAAGCTAAAATTTCAGGAATGATACTCAGTGCTGAAGTACAGGAACACACATTAAATAAATCCATTGCAGAAGGTCTGATGAACTGCTCTGTTCCATCTAAATAATACAGAACTGGAAAAAACTCTGTGGCAAGGTCTGTAGTTCTGTGGTGGCAATCTTTTTCATAATGACCAAACTCCATGTTGGCATCAGGTCTTTTTCATCTCTGCCCTTAACCTCCAATACTACCCAAGCCCAGGTATTCTGTACACCCTACTATCAGGTTGCTACACCCTTTGAAGCGCCAAGGAATTCTCAAGTTTCCCAGATGAATCACTGGCTAGCAGAGCAACATCAGGAGCCGCTGTGGGTGTGTTTTGCTAGGACCTTTCCCACTCCTGTAACTGATGCAAGCTCTGGAAACAGCATGCTGGGACACACTAATGCATCATAGAAAGAGTGTGGAGCTTCACAATTCAGTATACTGGCAAGAGAGGCAGAGATATGCAAGACTACCCATACTTTGGGAACAAAAATATGAACGGAAGAGATGAAATGCCACAGTTACTATGAACCAAAGACAAAACTGAGAGACAAATGGTAAACACTTCAGTCAGGCATCACGGCCTGCAAACTGAGTAAACAGGCCAGAATTATAAGTCAATGAATGTGAGGTGGCCTAAGAGTGTGCTAGGAGTCACTACACACATTTTCTGCCTTCTTTTGCACACTGACTCCAAGTTCTGATACTGTTGTGTAGCGGCTGCAATGAATCTGTTCATCTAGAACAGCACAACACTGAGAATGATCTTCCTGGCCTACACAAACACACTATTTTTCCTCTTCACAAACACAAAACAGGAACTATTAGAAGAATAAGAGAAAAGTTTAGATTCTGCGTTTACCAGTGCTGTACACATTTCAGCTTCCTGAAATTCCTGAACTTAATAAATGATTTGTCTACTATCGACACACTTGAGCCTCACAACATTGGACTGTATAACGAGGGAGACAAATGTAATAACCCACGATTTTAAAAGAAGCCATGGCATGATATTGTTATATTCACTGTTGCCCAACAATTGCACAGCACCTTCTCCACAATTCTAAAATTCCAATAACACAAATTACTTGTTAACTGAAATACACCAGTTACCCCAACCACACTGTGTCAGTAACTCAGGCTGCTTCTAACTTCCCATAAAGCTCATAAAAATAAAGCTCATAATAAAGAACAAAAATTTCCCAGAAGTTTTACTTGCCATAGATATTGTACAGCATTCCGATTGTAAGGAAACAAGGCAGAAAGTTTTCTCTTTATAAAAATGCAGAAATATTAAAAACTGGATAGAAGTCTCTGATGTTCAAGTCTGCAGAGTTTCTATAAAACCCACAGAATAACTAACTAGAAAAATTTATCTTCCTTAAATCCCCAAATGCAGGATTTTAGAACACTGGCAGTAAACTGCTCCCAGACAAGAAAGCAAATAATTACATACTAGGTACTAAGAATTCTTGGAAGTTAAACCTCAAATGGCTTCACCTCAAGACTGCAAAAGTATAATTTCTCACCAAATTCTCAAATCAAAGGGGTTCTGCAAGATATTACCTTTGAAGCCTAATGACAGTACAATTATTCATACACAAAAGCTTGAGAAATACACTAAAACATGGACTGTCCATGTGAAGACCAACTCTACCTTATAGATGTATAAGAAGACAGGATGAACTTTTGCTCCTCTCCCTCTATAAGGTTTAATGCTTTTCTCCAAATCCTTTGGAAAAACTGCTGATCACAGTTTTCCTACCATTTTAACAATTTTTCGGCTCGTGTTAATTGAAAATGCTTCATTTAAAAAAACCCCACAAAATATCCACTTTTGGTTTATCTATCTTATAGTTAATTTCTAAAAAAATCTCAACATCTTTGTAAGAAAAGTGACTTACGTATTTTTACAACCTTCAAATCATCTGGGATGCATGGAAAGCATTCCACTCTTGTTTCCACAACTTTCAATCTTTAATAAGTGCATGCCACAACTATGTTGACAAAACATGGTTCTCAATTAACACCAATAACTCCCTGAGAATCCACACAGAGATTTCGTACATATACACATCAAAGAGCCAGTTTGTGAAATGGATACAAACTAATATGCCCTGTTCAAATACTCCACATCTTTACACAAACATTTTACTTCACAAATACGAATTTTAAGGAGTACAGAATAGAACAAACTAACTAATGTCATGCTGGGAAAGTTCTTATTCAAGGAACATACAGAGTAAGCTCCTCATTCAAAGCAAGTTAACCAAAGCAAAACATGTATTATACAATACTCTATCTTGTAACAACTACATCCACATGCATCGAAATCCATTCCAATAATGTGACTGCTCTTCAACACTCCTCTCTCAACACACCAGGGTGAGGCACAGGAGAATTAATCCGTGGTTTCAAGGCTTACATTTACTTAAAATTATGCTACTTTGTAAATATGGTTAAATAGGACACCAATACTTGAAGGAAAACATTGGCAGTATAATTATAGAATGATACAGTTGCAGGAGCATACATAGGTGACTTGTTATTTGGATGTCCACAGAACAAAAAAGAATAAAAAGAGTTAAACTACTAAAGCCACAAAAAGATAAACAGCGTTTGAAAACAAATTTCAATTAAATCTTACACTGTTCCTATTTCTCTACAAAGCAAAACAATTGTGAGTTGTTTTTTCCATTTTTATTCATTTAATTTATCCCTTTATGATGAATTTTAAACCAAAAGTATTAATAATTTTAATGAAAAAAAGATTCTATATCAAAGTGGATCAACTTTTCAGGACCATTACATTGCTATATTCCATCCACAGTGACTATGCAACTTCACCATTAAACATATTTTTTAAATGGAACATTTCCTTCTAAAATAGAATCTTACAGCTGAAAAGGACTTAAACACATACTTCGGCTGTATGAAAAGACTAAGAAACAAAAAAGTCCTGAGCCAAAATTCAGCATGGACTGCTGTAAACCAGACATTTACAGTCTCCAATCATTTGTTAACCATTTATGGCAATCCAGAAAACTGCATCTGGTACATCTTATACTTTTCCATTAAAATCACTTCTCCTGCCAAAAAAATCCATAAAGAAATCCTTCAAAAGATTTGGCTAACAAAACTGTGTCTGGGAATGTATTTGGCCAATTTTCAATAAGACATTATATGTTTTCTTGTATAAATAGAGAATACGAAGTGATAGTTTTTTTATAAAAATCATTATTTACTCTACAACAACATTAAAATGCTGTTTCCTTTATGCAACAATTCCTTTCAAATTTTTTTATCAAGTAAATTGCTTGCCAATGCAACACTGCTTGATACTGAGATTTAGTTTTCTCTCCAAGTTCAAACCCCTCTTGCTTTCTTATGCAAGGGTTTGACATCAAAATTAAACAGCAATGAAGAACTTCCCATTTAAGAGTGCAGTATTTGCCTATGTCAAAATTAATTTCAATGCAGGGTGTTTGTGAACTTTTGCTGTGAATGTCTGTAGTGAGAAATAGATATACAGATCAGTCAATTCAAAAACAGATCATGAGTTGTATATTATGTAGCAGCTTGAAATTCAATTTAGCTTGTAAAATTCATATGTGAACTCCTATGATGCCCACCTGGATGCCAAATTGCACTTAGAGAGAACTAAATTTAAGTAAGTACACATTCAAATATGTAGCAGAAAAGGAATAACTTTTTTGTAAAGTTCTTGCTGGAATCTTGAAGACTTTCAAATGACATTTCACACCACCTATCTGATCATAAGCAAGAACGTTTCAAGAAAACATGACTTATTTCAAGAGTAAGACTAATTTTCATTTAAAAAGGAATAGCAATAATTAATTGCATACGTTCAAAGCATGAGTTATCACTGTATCCAGCAGAGACGGCAGTCACGTCAGTGCAAGAGCTGCTGCCTCTACATCTCTTACCCCCTGCACACCCTCTACCTCACTGTATTCCTATATCTATGTCAAATATGGTAGTTTGGAAAATCTGACAACATTTGATATTTCACCAACTTTAAAAAAAGACATTTACAGAGCTAAATCAAGTGTCCTGGTATTTACAGGGAAAAAAATCCCAAAACCCAGAAAACTTCGACAGGACTTTCTTTTGAGAAAGATCCCTAACAGAAGGTAAACATACTTTTTCATATTTGCTTTATAAACAAGGAAGTCCTCAGAATGCAGCACAGAATTAGTCTTTCTCTCATAGGATATGAATTTTAATAAGTTTCTAGGAATACTACATAATGGCCTCAGCTGCTTGAAATATTTTAAGCAGAAATGAAAAAAACGTTGTTACCTTCTTTCTTAAGCTCTTCAATCTGCTCCTCTTTGATGTCAAGCTGCTCAGTAAGCCTGGATGCTGCATCCAGGGCAGCATTTGCCTCTTCTAAACTCTCCTAAATAGAGGGTTGGAAAGGGACAAAAAGAGAAGCAAGGGAGATCGCTATCACAATTACACTAAGACAACACACATCAGACATAACATATGAAGAGACTCCAATCACTCGTTCTTTCAAATAACTGGACTGTAAACACCTTCAGAAAATGGAGGGTCAGCAGAAGAATGCTACTTTTCTTGCTCAGTCAAGAATTAAAAAGTAGTTTCACAAGGTTCAATTTCATTACTCAGCCCACCTGCAGTGATACAACTTTTTCTTCTAGGTTTTCTGCTTTTTTCTTCCATTCTGCACTCTGTTTTTGGTGTCTTTCCAGTTCTGCTGAATACATAGCTTTTTCTTCTAAAGGATAAAAAATAAGAGACAAAACAAAACAATCTTAATTTCCAACATGTAACTCTTCTTGGGATATGCAATTGCAAAAACTCAGCATTTTCATATCTGGCCTTCATGAGGTAGAGGTGGAATTCAAGTTTCTTAAATGTGACACTGATCAACAGTTTTCACAGAACTGTTTTTTTAAGTTTTTTAATGGACAACAGATTCTTAAATTCGGGCTATCAAAAAGTAAACCAGGTAAATAATATTTCAAAAGCACCAAAATATGATAACTATCCCAGCTAAAAAATACTTGTTGCAATCTTTGCTATTTCTTGACAAACCTTACCCTGTTGGAACTGCTCTAGTACCATCTGCAGGTTGGCCAGAGACAGTGCATACTGCTTCACTTGGTCCTGGGAGATGGTCAGCTGCAGAACAGTTTCATCTCTCTGCTTGGTAACCAGGTTTAACTGCTCTTGCAAAGATTCGACTTGCAGACTAGCCTGATGACTTAATGAAAACAAGATACATTACTTAAATAACAGAAATTATCATAGAGAAAATCAAATCCCAGCAAAAAATAGCTTACCACGAATTTTTCAGCTCAACTTACAAAAATTACGGCATTTTTGCCCCCAATTCCTCTTCAAAAACAAGCAAACAAACAAACCCAACCTAAAAAGAGATTTTAAAGAAGTCTGGCAACAAAATTTTGACAATCAAAAAAAAAAAAAAATCCCAGCTAACTTCTTTTGTTTGAAATGCATTAGAAAAAATCCTACTTTTCTTTCATTATAACAGCCTCTTTACCAAAAAAAAAAAAAGAATGCACATCTTGCTAATCGTCTGCTTCAATTACAATGAATCAATAGGTCTTTCTACCAGTTTTTACTTTTAAACCCCGTCTCCAAGAACTCAGTATAGCTTGCCACACACTAACAATTGAATGCTCCATTTACTTTCCCATTATGCAAAAATATTCTGAATCTGATTTACTTGCCTGGGAAACAGGCATTATTTCTTGAAAGGTATTTGAAAAGTTTGATGTAGAATTAAGAAACATTCAGATTTCACAAAATCTTCTCTCAACACTTACAGTTTTTTTTCACAAAAAATTCTGCTCAACTTGGAGATCTCCTGAGAAAGTTAAGAGCAGAATCCATCTTTGGTGCTTAGAAAACCCCAAAACCCAAGACTGCAGCTACATACATATTTTTAATTAAAATACTTCTTCATTTGGACAACTGTAATAACATGAAAACAAGAATTATTTTGCTTGAAGCAACCAAAATTTGCTTAAATAAGATACTAAAGCAGTTAAGATAAGCAATGAGTAATTTTAATACTTGGGCTTTCATTGTTCCAGCTGAAAAAACGGTTTATGGCAAATAAATAAAAACCCCCACAACTGGTTCTAGCCTCCCAGAGTCTGCTACCCATGAGAAATTCAATGCATCTTGCTCTATATGTTTACACTAAGAAGGAAGTTCTCAGTGGTCTATACTTTCCATGGCATCAAGGACAAAGTAAGAATGCGTATGTGTCTCAAAAGCAATTCACAAAGCATGATAATCACATCTATGCACTGAAGTGCATAAAATAAGACTCTTTCAAACTGAATGAAGCCTTGACTTCAAAGTAAGTTAAGTCACTTTCTTTTTTGATTTAACACACTACTAAGCTGATGGGTTGAGGATTTTTTTTCTAGTTCTAAGCACTGTTGACAATGTGAGATTTCAACAGTTGCTCCTAAAAGGAGAAATACATTAAATTCTCAACAGTAGCCAACTATATTTCCAATCACCCTCTTGATTCTGAATAAGAAAAGTTCGTATCTTTTTGTTGTCTCAAGTGCTTAGTATGTTACAGGACGACAATTCAGTATAATAGAGCCATCAGCACCAGTCTAGTTAACTGTGATATTTAAAAGACTACCTGGCATTCTCTACTGCAGTAGATGAGGATGCAAGTTTTTCTTCCAAAATCGAAACCTTTTTTCTTAGCTTGACCTCTCTGTCTTCTGCAGCTAAAGCTTCTCTGGTGTAGGAGTCTTCCATTTCTAAAAGGTGATTCCTCAGCCTCTCCAGTTCCTGATTTAGGCGCTGCTCCTTCTCATGCAAATGCTGTACCTGTGTAGAACATACCTTGAGTTACTTGGACTATCACTTCTCATAAAAAAAAAATTAAGCAAATGTAACACACGCCCATTGAAGCACATTGCAAATGTACTGATTTTAAGTGCTTTTAACAAGTGATTGCTACTAAAATAATCCAAAAAGTATTACGGATGCAATTTGTTATCCTTTTTTCATTTATTTCTTGCAACTGTAAATTATTTGTTGGTACCTCACTCTGCAGGGCACTGCTCTCCATTTGCTTTTGTTTGAGTGCTACCATGACTTGGTCTCTCTCTTGCTGAAAAGTAACAGCCTTCTCCTGCATTGATTTAACTTCATTTAACAGCTGATTCAATTCTCCTGTCTTGCCCTGTTGAAGACACAAACAAGTATTTTAAACACGGCCAACGGTTTTACCAGAGGCATAGTCTTTGCCAGGAAGAGTGCAAAGATACTACTGATCTAACAAGGAAAAGGCCAGGACATCTATGGCCTTGCAACACAGAAAAATATCCAGGAAAAGTATTATTTTGAAGTTGTCTAGTTTTAAGAAATAGTCGTAAGTATGAACTTACATACCTGTTCTTTGTCTTTCAACAGCTTCTCAAAAGCAAGAGCTTTTTCCTTCATTGAGTGAGACTCAAACTCTTTCTCTTTCAGCATCATTGAAAATTGCATATTAGTCTCCTGAAGTGCACGGAACTCTGTTTCTTTTTCCCTGCACCTTGTAACTATTTTTTCATTTTCTTCTTTCAGTTTTCGAATATCCATTTCTAAAATCAAATTTCTTTCTTTTAGATTAGTTACAGCTTGCTTCAAAAGCTCATTTTCATTTTCTTTGTTACTAAGATTTTCACTCACAGAAAGTAACTGATCACTTTTAGATTTAATTAATATATCTTTTTCCCTAAGTGATTTCTGTAACATATCATGTTTTTCTTTGATCTGCCTCATCTCTGATTCAGTCCCTTCTTGACTCTTTCTTTCAATCTCTGATGCTGTAGCAACAGAATCAGATAACCGCTGATTGTTTTCCTGAAGAGTCCTAATAGTCGAATCTTTTTCTTGTAACTTTTTTTTCAGTTGTTCCAATTCATTTTGAAGGAGTTTATACTCCTCACTGAGTGCTTCAGGAGGACTGCATTGAACACCTGAAAGCTGTGAAACGGTGGGAGCTGTTGCCACAGATGGTGTTACCAAATCCAGTTTACTCAGGAGAAGATCCTTAGTGTTACAAAGCTGTCCTATGCTGTGCTGAACCTGTGCTAATTCCTGACTAAAACTTTTCAGCTTTTTCTCATTCTGTTCGTAACTCTGAATCAAGCCATTATAATCTACCTGCAGCCTTGAAGTGCTATCGCTTTCAACTGAAATTTGTGCTTGCAGCTTGTGTAACTCTTCTTGGAGGTGAGCTGACTCATGCTGCATATTCTGAACCGTGGTTATTACCTGTTGTTTCCACTCTTCCATTTTCTTTACTTGCTGTTTTAGTTTATCACGTTCTTGCAGAAGTTCCTCAAACTGGTTACTGTTCACACCTCCTGCCCCATTATCAGCACCTGTACTGGATGTCTGCAACACAGTCAATAAGGTTTGGCATTTTTGACTTAGCGCATCTATTTCAATATCTTTTTCTCGAATGATACGGGACAAATTCTGAATAGTTTCTCTAGACATGTCTTGACTGCTGTTTTCGGATCTATTAGATAACTTTCGGTTCTCCTCTTGCAACCTCACCAAAGCTGCTTCTTTAGCAGCGACCATGTCCATGATATTACGATACTCTGTTTTTAACTGACTGTTTTCCCTTGTCTTTTCACTTAGAACTGCTAGTACTTGTTCTCTTTCCATAACATAAGCTTGCAGTTGCTGCTGAAGGGACAGAACATCCTGCCTGTAGGAAGCTGAGGAAACTCTGGCATTAAGAGCTTGTATTTCTAAATCCTTCTCTTGAATGATCCGAGTAAGTTTACCAACTTCATCCTTAGACAACTGATCAATTTGCTGACTTAGAGAAACATTCTTTTCATTTAAGAGCTTAATCTCCATCTCCCTTTCTTTGATACCTTTCACTAGTCTTTCAATTTCAGCTTTAGATAAGTCATGTTTTTCATTTCCATTTTCTCCATTAAGAGTTTGAACTTTGGTTTCCTGAAACAGATCAGAAGAATCAGTCTGAATAATCTGTCTCTCTTTGTGCAACTGAGTTTTAATTTGTTCAATTGTTTTCTGCAAGTTTTTGATTTCCTCATCTTTCTCTAAAAAGAGTCTTTCATGTGTGACATTCATTTGCTCACACTGAAATTTGGACTCATCTATTTCCTTTCGCTGCTCCTGCAGGGACTGCTGAAGTTTCACTGTTGTTTGATTCTGATCTTCTATTGTTTTTTTGTGAACTTTTATTTCTTCTTCAAGATTATTCTTTATCACTTTCAACTGTGTTACCTCACTTTCAAGTTCAATAATAATATCCAAAGTTTTAGGCTCAACCACAGGTGTCGACCTACTTTGCTGATCTTTAAGGCGTTCAATCTCTTCTTTCAAATGATTATTTTCTTCCTTCATGACTGCAAGACTTCTGTCTTTTTCCTCCAAGTTCTGTTTTAAGACATCCTGCTTGTTTGAAACTTTCATATATTCCTCAAGCTCCTGCTTCACCTGTAAGGCTTGATTTTTGTATTTTTCAATGAATACCTCTTTCTCTTTTATGAGATCTGTCAACTGCTTTTGTCCTCCTAAGCTAGTAGTCAACATCTCTTTTGTTTCTTGATGGTCAATTTCCATTTGCTCAATGCTCCTTTTAAGCTCAGCAATCTTAAAGTCTTTCTCTTGGTGGAGCTTAACCAGGCGCTCATGTTCAAGCTGCAGTGCAGTGGTATCCATACTACGGGCATTTGATAACTCCTGAATAGTTTGCTTATAATTATGTGCTTGTTCCAAAAGCCTCTTCTCTCTCTCATTTAATTCACTCTCTAACTGTCTTTTTTCCATTTTCAAAGCCTCCACAACAGTGTCTTTTTCCAAATAAACTTTCTTTTTCTCAGAAATGGCATCACTTAACTCCTGTTTTAGGTCTTCAATGGCTGCTATCAGCTCTGCATTTTCTGTTCTAAGATTAGACAGAGATTTCTGTAAATCTTCATTTAGTTGTTTATTTTCTGAAACATCATTCTGTAGTTTTGTAATTTCTACTTCTCTTTCTTTCAGAATCAGATCTTGACAAGTGTTGTTAGATTCCTCATTACTTTTTTCTGTTAACTGGCTCAAGGATACACGAAGTTCCTCCTCTCTTTCTTTTAGTTTCTGCTGCAATTCTCCAATTTCTTTTTTACTATGCAAATTAAAGTCCTGGGCTTTCCTTAATTGTTCCTGAAGATCTTTAATATTATCTTGTAGCTGCTGCTTAATTATATGCAAATCATTAAGTGCATATGAACATTGGTTTAGTTTTTCTTTCTGACCATCTAACTCTTTAATAGTTTTCATCTTCTCCATTTCTAATTCTGATGCTTTCTTTCTTTCACAATCTATGTCAAGTTTCAGCTGTTTGATGATACTATCAGTTTCTGTGCGTTGCTTTGACAGCTGCTCTTTCAGTGTAATCATATGCTGGAAATGAACACAAAACAGAATTCATTAAGCATTAAGGTAGGGGAACCAGCTGAACTATGCATTTCATTCACTTTTATCCTCTAAACAATAAAAAAAATTGAGAGGAAAAAAATGTTTCTTAGTTGCCAACATAAGTGGTCAAGTTGTATCACCTAGTCAATGTTAAATTAATTAAAACCAAATATCAAACAGGTACAGATGATATTTCACTACAAAAAAAACCAAACACCGTCCCCCCTAAAAGAACCTTAACTACCTAAATCAAGAAATAAAAAACGAATTACTTAAAAAAAAAAGACCTGTCAGAATTTGTCAAGGCAGTTGGAATTCAGCAAACAAAATTGCTTAAAAAAAAGGGCAGCACTACATTTAAATTATCTGTATATTCTATTTTCAACTTCTTGTTTCAACATACTTGTTTGGATTAATTTCATAGGTGATTCATTGGTAAAACCATAATTGAAAACACATGGCTTGCAACTCTTAAGTTTACAGGTCAAATATACTGGAACTGACAAAAAGGTATAATTATATGTAGTTGGTGACTTTTTTACTCCACAAATGTTCATATTATAAAGAACTTGCAATAAAGTAACTTAAATATTCAACATAATTAAAAATTTTAAAAGGAAAAGAGTTTCAAAAAATTATTGTAATGCATAATGTCGTAAAACAGTCAGAATACTACCAGGATAAATTTAATCAGAAATGTTGCAATGAAAAATCAGGGACTATTTAACTGGACTTCGTAAAGTAACATCCCTTATGGATAGCTGACACGCTGTATTATTCCTTTGTCTATAACAACTGGGTTTTACTTGCACTTCAGAATTTCACATTGAGATGGTAGATATGGAGAAATACTGGCCCCAATTTTCTTTTTAGACCTCAGAGGATAACTTGTATTTCCCTGCTATCTGTGTTCAAAGATCAACTCTAAACATTTATTCAGCAGTTCAATAATTAGTTGGAGTATTTATTACCTGAGTAGCTTCTTGATTCTGCTTGTCTAGTTCTTCCAACTCTGCTATTAATGTTTCTCTTTCAGCAACACTTTCATCTAATTCATGTTCTTTCCTTTCCAAATCTTGTCTTAACTGATTTATTTCTGAATTCTGATCCTCTGTATTCGAAGAAAGAATATTCTCATGTTTATGTTGTGCACTTGTCAGTTCCTTCTCAAGTCCCTCAAAATAAAAAAAATAAAATTGTAAATATCAGACTTTTTCTTGCTGAAATTGTTAGAATCTCTAAGCCTACATGAATACTACCCCAGTTAAAAATTCTTTATTGTGAAGTATTTGTCTCCACTATTCATACATACACATTTATTTCCTCATCACTTGGTTTAGGAGTACAGTTTATAAACTTCTGCACAAAAAGCCCTGGTATGGTAAGAAGTTATATCCACCTGTGAGGTATGGATTGACAGCTGGGATAAACTACTATAACTGCAAGAGCCACCCCAAACACAACAGGCTGCATAGTGAAACAGGAAGCTTTAATCAAGGGCATCTAAATAACATCATTCTGAAAAATGCTATGGGAACCTTTGAATAAATGCAAAACACAGAAAACCTCAGTTGAAAAATACTACTGGATACAAAGTAAAATGAACAAAATCTCTCAAGTCTGAGAGTTTATAAAGGACCAAGTCAACCATGCCAAAAACTAAAGGTGTGTTATGTTCCACTGCTTCACTTCATCAGTAAGATGGAATGCAGCATTATTACGAGTACTACATAGAAGAGAAGTATTTCACAACTGGTAAGTGCTGAAACTGAAATATGCTAAAGCAGAAGTGCAAAATGACGTATTTTACAGAATATACTATTAGTACTTTAAAAATGTATGTTACAGCTCTCTAGGTAACAATGAAATAGGTGAAACTGGAATGGTTTTCCTTAATAGAATACACTGGAGTTTCACAAGTAAAAATGTATTGTTTCTATAAATTCCACATGTAATTATAGAATTAAACTACAATTATTTCCTTTTACATTACAATGTTATTTATGTAGAAATGTGAATGCTCAAAAAAACCCCACAAACTACCAAAACGAGTGTTTTCTATCAGTTCTATTGTTATGAGCGTTTTTGTTAGCTTAATTTAGAAATTGCTTTACCTGATTTAAACTGGAAAGTCTTGCTATTTCATTTTCTGCTTCTATAAAGGAAAATGAAATAAAATAGATAATTTTACTGCTTTTCAAACAACAATAAAATCATTTTCCCACCTTGCCAAAACAGAACGCTGCTGCTCAGAAGAGAAGCGTTTCACAGCATTTTGTGATGACAAGCATCAGGGCCATGAAAGATTCAAACATACCATCAGTCACTACCACAAAGCAGAGCACTACTTTCACAACTGATCCCACATAAGGAGGACTTTGGTACTACAGTTTATCAGTTATGCAATATTAAAGTATTTTCTACCTACAGATATATTCCTTATATGGGTATGTTAGTGTTTCCTCAAGAAGACATTAGCAATCAAGTACCTTTATACATACACACATGTAGGTGCTAAAGAGTTAGAAGCTGAGAAATTCTTCAGCCTTTTCTCAATATTCTGTGAGAAGACTGTCTTTCCCATGTAAACTATTTTAAACAAGGTCACAGTTTTATAAACTTCTTGCACCTGCAGGCTGTTTTGCAAGATTGTTATGGCTTTGACTTTGAAAATATTTTGGAATAGGTATCTTAGAACTTGGCCAATCCTCTCAAGGATGGCCAAGGAACCAATTACCTATTGCCACTCAACACACTTTTGTGATCTATCCTATAAAAGTAGTTAGAAAATTATTAAAGCGCTTCCACTTGTTCATAAGCCTGGACTCTGTCATTTTCTTTATGCGTCTCGGACGTAACAGCGACACATACACAAGAATGTACTTTTTGAATTTAAACAAACAACTTCTATTGAGGCTTACATACTTTTAAAGAAAAAAACCCCTACCAAACAGTTGGCAGACATGATTACTTCCCTAATCAGAAACCCCTGTGATAACCATGCTAGTCCTAACAACGTTCTTTTCTGCTTCACTGTACTTCAATGGACAATGCTTTTCCAAAGCAGCAACACTTAAAAGGTACATATTCTCACACACAGTTTCAAATTCGTAAAATAAATTTTGAGTTTTAAAAGTAAAAACCTGTGAAAATAAACTAAAAGTAAAAAAAAAAAAAAAAAACAAAAAAACCTTAGTACCTAACAATGCTTGCTGTAGTCTGACAACATCTTGTGGTACTGATGTCTTTGATTGGAGCTGCTTCTGTTCTTTCAGGAGAGCATCTTGCTCTGCCACAGATCTTTGAAGCACACTAAAGTCAGATTTAAGCTTTTCATAATCTTGTGCTATTTGAATTTTTTCTAGCTTTGCAAATTCTTGCTCTTTCAGAAGATTTTTGTTTTCTGCTTTAGCAGAAGACAATTTGTGATCTAATTTGCTTATTTCATCCTCTAAGTCCTTTACAACCTGCAACTCTTCTACTTTTCCTCCATCTAGATTCTGAGCTTTTTTTTTCTGTTCAGTAATTTTAGAGTCATCCATGGCATCTGTGCTCACACCATCTAAAAGACAAAAGAGATTATTTGCAATATTAACCAAAACCATCACTCTAGATCTTTTACTTCTCTTCTTTCACCTCTTCTGAGAGAGAGAGAAAGCCTAAAACAAAAACATGGTCATCATCAACAGAAAGTTTAGTTAAATAGGTTTAACATTTGAAGCTGTGCTATACACATTACTGGTTTGCTAAGTATCTTTTTGAATACTTTCACATGCTTGGCTCAAAATAACTTTAAATGCTAAGTGTTGCAAGACATCTTTTGTTTGCAATTTAATTAGAATATACTTGATCCCCACCTCTCTTGGTGAGAAGATGACAGTCTAATTTATCAGGATTTGGAATCTCAATTTTCTAAGAATGGTTTAACGAATCCCATCTAATTCAGATTGATGCAAAATCCATTTATAATTTAATTAATTACATTTCAAAGGTTTGCCAAATGGTTGTTATAGGGAACAATTTGCCACAAATAACTGGTTACATGATGCACTAAGCTTTTCAACTGAAGAAAAACATTTTTCAGAATTAATCTTTTTTCAGATCCATCCTACTATCATACTATACTGACATTTATATTTCTGTACAATCTTCTATAATTTCCAGGTAAGTTAGAGAGTACGAAAAGGCGTCATTAGGAGAGTACAGAAAAAAATGAAAGCACACTACTTGTGAATTCACTTCGATGTCAGCTCACTTGCCCTCGCCCTAGTCCCTATCATGTTGTCAGACAGAATGAACAAAATAAAAATATAAAATACTCTAGTTCTTCAAAAGTCACTGATGGTATTTATTTTGCAGATAACTCGTAATGTAAAAGATAAGGGACTTTTACCTTCGACTTCCTTAAATTAGTCCCGCTGGTGTACATACATGAAGTGAAAAAACATATCACATCTTAACAGGCATCTGATTCTAAGAAATAAATTCCCTAACAGTACTACCTTACAAGTTAGAGAAGCTGTGAAAATATTTCCCTTCTTTCCAAGAAGGGAACAGATTTCTCATTCCAAACTGTAAGTATATACTCTTTAAAAGTCGAAGCATTATCAGGTAAATAGAGGTTTACAGGCAAAGATAATGTATTTGTGCAAAGAAGCCTCTAGAGGAAACCTAACTGACATGACTATTTTTAGGGAATATGAAATACTTACTAAAGTAAGGAACAAAAAGTTCTTTGTGGGAACTATTGAGCTTCTACACTGTAGTCATGCCACACTCTTAGGTGTGGTTCTTACGGCAATCATAGGATCACAGCATGGTTTGGGTTGGAAGGGACCTTAAGATCATCTAGTTTCAACACCTGCATCATGGTCAAGGATGCCACCCACTAGATCCGGTTGCTCAGGGTCCTATCCAACCTGGCCATGAACCCTTCCTGAAATTGGGCACCCACAACTTCTCCGAGCAACTTGTTCCAGCGTCCCACTACCCAATCTTTAAGCTTTTGTCAAGAAATCCAATTGGCACATAGTACTTCTCATAAAAGACATTTTTGTGCTGTTATTTTCTTATCTTCAATTCAGCATGTCTCATCCACACCTATATTCAGTGTGAGTTAAAAAAACCAACCCAGAAAGTGCAAAATTCAGAGCACAACAACTGGTATGTATAGAAAATGACCCTCCAGACTGATACATGTCACAGATGAAATGCTATCATTCCAGTGTTCAAGCCAATCAGAGTGACTAAAAGATACAGGACATGTCTTAAGCATGAAGCTGAACTGAAATTGAAATTCAAATTCTAAACATCATATATTTGATATCTATTGTACTGCCATATGCATATTCAACACTTTCACCAAAATTCACTCGACATGAAATAAAATAGAAAGCATGTGGTAACAAAGACCTTGCTGTAACCGATTCTCAAGTTCTTCAATTCGCTCTTCATATTCACGCAGTTCTTCTCGGTGTCGGCGACTTATCTCTACCAACTTCTGTCTGTGTGCATCCTGCAACACTGACAGCTCATGCTGATGTTCATCTATTTCTTGACTTAAATTCTGCTTGAGCTCCTAAAAAATATCATTAGAGAAACAAAATGGCAAAATACAGCACAGTCTCTTCTTATGAAAGAAATAATACAATACAAAAGAAAGAAAATAAGTTTTCCCTAGTCTAATTAAAGGATTTATTAAAGGATTTCTCACAGCAGAAGTCAGGTTTCTTGACATTTATTGATTTGGATTTTTTAAACGTGTTGAAAGAAATTCCTTTAAAATATATGCTTACACAAATAGTATGCTCTACACAACAGCAACTATTAAACCAACGTAAAGCAATTACACGTGTTACATACAAAGAGGATACACTAGGATGCATTTTTAGTGACTTTCTAGGATGACATGTAAAATCCGTATTTTGCATCTTCAATAAAGAAAGGCAAGATGTTTCTAAGAAAGGAGAAGTTATTCTGAGTATCTAAAATAGTCTCATAAGTCATCAACAGTTTCGCAAAGTGATTTGCCCTCATAAGTACTAATGTCATTGCTCCAAGATAACATACTGTAATTATCAAATTATACAAACACCCTTTCTTAGAGTAACCATTTTAAAATATTGTACTGCTGACTGAAATGTTGCTGTGCTATGACATGCCCCTGTGCATTTTTAATATTATAATAGTGCTAGTTAAAATATTTACAAGTCATGTGACCATATGCAAAACCACGAAGAGTAAAGCACAAGGAGACTAGTTTGTCATCTTACCTTAACAAGATTTTGTAGTTTGCATATTTCACTTTGTTCAGCGTCATTTGTGCCTTGCACTCTGGAAGACTGAAAAAAAAAAATCCAAACCACATGTCCCGATGAAAATTGTGATAAATATATGTATTTTTTACGTAAATGCTTCCTCTATTGAAATTGAAGAGTAAAAACAACAAAGCTATCATGAAGCAAAATAAAAATCCACTGTAATTTTGATTTAAAAAAACCCACACGTTAATAGAAACATCTTAACTTTCCATGGATTTTTATTATTACACTGCTACATATAAATGGGTAAAAGTTTGGGGTGGGGGGGTGTTATTGCTCATAGTAAGACAACAGGGTTGCTTAGTTTTGAGTATTTTCACATGGGAAAAGCATACCTCTGAAATCAGGCTATACCTTGAAAAATTATAATTCACATCAGCAGCAGCTTTAAAGATTATACTTTTTTGTCTCAATAGACCATGAATTATAACTGACATATCAAGGACTCAGAGAAGACAAAGTATAAAGAATATGCAAGTATCCAGCTATTACTTTGAACAGTACTGTGCTATCAATAAAAATCATTATCATAGCCAGGAGGAAGGGAAGTATTTTTTTGAAAAGCTGAACAAAAATGAAACCCTAAAGTAGCATTCTAGGTGAATGTGCATGAAACCCCTTACCTAACTTGAAAAATCATGCATAAAAGCATCACAAAAAAGCATTTGGAAGTTGGTCACTGAACGTGTCCTTAATCATGTGACAGCAAGAAAGGTTTCAGATTTTCTATCGAAACATGTTGCTTCTAGATATCTTTTAGCATGAACTTCCCAAAAGATCCACTCCTAATCCACAAAATGCAATGAAAACAATAATTTGGAGGGGAGAGGGAAAGGCAGGGTAGAAGAGAAACCACTCACCACTGCAATCTGCTTCCAGTGGTCAACCTCCGATTCGAGCCTGGAAACTTCATTGGACAATCTGTTTATTTCCTGTTGTGACCAGATTATATCTCCAAAATCCATGTCATCGCCTTCAAAACCTGAGGAATGTCTGACCTCTGGAACATAGGAGGCCGATGCAGTGGCTACTGGCAAAACACCAGCTCCCAACTGAGCAGTCTGAGCAGCTGTCTGTACTTTCTGCAGTTGTTCCTGTAGTGCATTCTGTCTGGCTTTTAGATGGCTGATTTCCACCTGATTATACAAAATAGAATGCATTGTTTGAATAAGAAGAATATCAAAATACACTCTACTTTACCCTTTGTGGCCTTATGAAATGTGAACCAAGCAATTTCCCCCCAGCACAAATAACGGATCACTTTCACTAAAAAAAGAAAAAGAAAAACAACCCTGAACATTCTCATAATGGAGAAAAACATCCTTAGCTCAAGTGTTATAAAGTACCTCACACAGAGACACAGGGTTTTTTTAGCAGCCAAGGTACAAAAATAGTATAGAAATATCCAGGCTAATAAATTATACAAAAAATTTAAACATATAAAGAGGGTATTCAGATATGAAAGTTAAGCAATATACGATGCTTTTCCAGTTATTTTTATTACATTTGATTTCTTTCATGCTTAACAACTCAATGTATCGAAAATTTACTCATTCACAATAAGGTGAAATTAGCTACATGTAATTTTCTTGTAACAACTCTGTTACTGTATTTAACAAGCAGAATTTTATACATCTCATAGTTCTGCTTCCGCTAGTTCCCACATGAATTTGTGAATAAAGCAGAAATAAAACTCCCTTCTGCGTAACTCTTGGCATGCTGGCAACTTTCTTCATTTAGGTCTATGAAATCTCATATTATACAGTAGGCTATAAAGCTGATGCTTCCACCACAAAGGGACATTTCACAAATTTTGAAAGCCAGCTCTGTTCTCTTTAATTGTATATGTTAAGATAAATAACAATATCTAAAGACAAAATAATTGCTTCAAATGGGAATTTGTTCCTGTTGCCTTCCTTAAAAGTAACTGAATCAGAAATACAAAGCAGTATGTAGTGTATTTTCTCACAATGATCCCAGAAACAACAGAAATTCTGACAGCTGCATGACATTCCCAGAGCATTTTCTCTTGCCTCAACTATCTCCTGGCATCTTGGCTTGGCATGATTCAGTGAAATATGTCTTAGCCTACATTAACAAACCAAGAAACCATAGCTGTGACCAGTATTTCCGCTGGAAGAGAACAGACATAGTAACAAAGGAATTAAACAGGACAACAGGTAAGTTTATTGGACATACCTACTGAGAAATTTTACTCTGTATCCTACCTCTTTCTGTTGAAGCTGATTGCGGTACTCGATAGACAACTGCTTTATTTGCAGCTCTGCTGCTTCATGCTTTTCTTCTAAGTCACTACAGACTTTTTTCAGTCTATCATTCTATCAAAAATGAGAAATAAATGCTGGTAAACTCAGAGCAGTCCTTAAAGAATCAGAAAAGCAAAAGGCTACTGAACAGCAAAATAGTAAGTCAAATTGTACAGTTTCTCAAGTTATTTCATTCAAAACACATAGTAACAGCAACGTTCAAGTGTGGGCCCAAAATCATGGTCACGTCCAAGCTTTCCATTTTTACATAGCATGGACTCCAACTCATTTTCAGAAAAAGTTTTGTGATGACCAGAGATAAATGCCAAGGATTAAAAAACTCACGGCTGAATCACTTGGATCTTAGCAAGATCCACAGGTAGAATTCAAGAATTTAAGCCACAAAGCACAAATTGGAGCTAATATCCAGAGATCTTTTTCTGACCTTAGCCAATAGCAGGTGGCAAAAAACTAGAAAGAGGACAAGCAGGAACAGTTATGCCCCCAAAATAGTACCTTAACTTCACAATGCTCTTGAGGGCTGAAGACATACATGAAAGTTGTTTGCTTAGAGACATAAATAAAGACACAAGACCAACAAGTCCTTTACAAGAGCGCACAAAGCTACTTTCCATGAGGGCACATGAGATTTAGAAGTGGTTTTGGAGGAGCATGAGCAGCCATAGCTATGTCAAAATGACCATATGGTAGGGCAACAGAGAAAGAACAGAACCAGGGAAAACACCCACTCTTTTCAGAGCTAAGCCTACTGCTGCAGTCCTAGTCCACATGATAGGCAGGAACAGTCACAGCATGCAGCAGTCAGCAAAAGATGAAAACTTGCACCACATGCATAAACCAATAAACAAATGTGCCTCCCTAACTGTGAAGGCAGTTTGTCACAAAAAGTCACATTCCAATGCCACTGTCACCATTGTTTCTGGATATACCCAGGGACAAGTAACTTCAGTGCAATATTTCAACTTTATACAAAGCAAATTCTATGCATTGCTTTTAATTACAATAGTGTTTCAAAATTTCTTACTTCAAACTTCTGTGCTGCATTAATACTTTCTATTTCTCTGAGTCTAGAATTGGACACATGGAGTTCTGTCGCTGCATCTGAAAGAAAGTGAAAATTTTCATTTTAATTACAATCCTTTCAATTTAATTACAATCCTTTCAAGTTAAAGCCAGTTATTAATACATATGTTACTTCAGACTGCTTTAATGTTCATTCCTAGGTAAATATCAAAAGCTGTTTTTAACAGAACACTGTAAGAATTATTTTTCAGACAGTCTTTCTGAAGTAATTTAGTTCACTCATATTTAGGCTTTAAATCAAATCAAAACCCTAACAGATTAGTATGGATTTAAGCTTTAAAGTAAGGGAGATAAAAATGTTTTACTTGACTATTTAGTGTCCCTGAATCTGTTTCTCATTTCAGACTTGCTCCTGACCTGAGAGTTGTGTGTTTCTCTGTAATGCCATGTGAAGTTTCAAAACAAGTATTAATTCCATTAAATACACATAACAGTGACTGAATTTTCAGAAAAAAAAACGAATCACCCACACCCAACAAAACCCACACAACAAAACATCAACCCTGTAAGACTCATTGTCTCCTGAAAAGGTGATGCATCTATTATCCCAGTTTATCCAACACAAAAAGCACATAATTCCCGATACATTTTAATGACTTATCTTCCTCAAATTGACTATGTTTATTTCTCCTATGTCCCACCTTTAATGGACAGAAACACCACATATCCTTTCATCAATGAGAAGTATCCTCAACTGACTATAAAGCAACCTTGACAATATTTCAAAATTTGAAATAAGCACAATTTCCACATAAATACTATATTTCATAATTTCCTACGTGCTGTTTAAAACTGAGACAGCTCAAGCACTGCAGAGGCAACGACTGACACATGAAAACAGCGAAACAGAAGATGTGCAAGTCCATAATCCACAAACAACTGTGGTTTCAACATTCAGTTGAAACACTGAATGCAAGGGTAATACTAAAAACTAGGAAATTTTTACCAACTAGGAAATTAAAAAAACCCAAACTGTAAGGAAGTACTCGAAAAGTTTTGTTTAGGCCACACAGTATTTAAAGGTCTTTACCGAAGAATATTTGGATGACACTAGATTTTTTACACCCTGCAGTCTAGTAACCCATACAAATACACTACTCTGAAATTTTTAGGAAAATGAAGTTGTTGACAGCAGTATCTAGCAGTGAAGTACACCTGGAAATAACTAATGAACATCAGTACGTCTCTCTTGCACAAACTCATGGACAAATATGTGAGTTCACAAATTATCTTTTAAAAAGCAAAACAAACACCCTAGATGACTGCACAGCTCAGGAGCATAAAATAACTTTCCAAACTAAACTACTATGGATTTTGAAATTTAAAACAATTTTAAGTAAGTCTTTCAGAAAAGTGAAAAAAAAATTACTTCACAGTTGTCAGCATTTCTCTCTTCTGAGCATTTTACCTGTGTACCAGAAAGGCCATCCATATGAAACCCATTGTGTCAGCTAGCCAACAAGGTTTATACAACATATGTTCTATAATACTGTCTTACAATGCTTCATAGATGACAGGTTGCAAATGAAGTAGAATTGCTTAATTTCACATTTAAGATGACTATTCAGAAGTCTTAGCTGTTCTTTGTGGTTCCTATTCTTAACACTGTTTTGAGAAAGCTAACTTCTAAAATAATTTATAGTTACAAGATAGCAAACAATACTAGGGATATTAGTCTATTGATACTTGTTATCACGTTATACAACTGCTTTACTAAAGTTTTCTCAAAAATTTGTAACAAGAAGTCATTATTAAAAATATGAAGAAAATATTATATTCTAGAATAGATTTACTATTGGTTTATAGAAAATCTTACTTTGATGTCTCTGACTTTTTTGTTCTAACTTTCTGTTTTAAACATAAATCGTTCTAGCCTCTAATCCTTATAAAGCAAGGGCCATATTTTCCTACTTGGCTGTAAGGGAATTGTAGAACTCGACAGGTTTCTCTGGGCCCAACGGAAATAAAAACATGACAAACATTGAACCTTTGCCTGTGTGACACGTCAGACTTAGATCACACCAGTGGCAAAACAACCTCTGTACTACAGCTCTGCAGTTTTATGGAACCAGTGTAAAAGCAGCTATTTAATGAGGTTTTAGATAAACTAAGCAAACAGAAAAGAGTGTTGTTTGAGTGCTGTCATTCCGGAGCAACATAACACTTCACGCAATTCAGAAACTTCTGAATAATAAGCCTAAAACACGTCTGCTATTAGAGCCTGGGAATATATTTGTGTATTCTCCAGATCCTGAGATCACAAGAGCGGAATAAAAACAAAAACAAAGGCAGCAAAGCCACCAGCATTCGCGAAAGGCATCAAGCCGGGATCAGCTCTCTCCCGGCCGGTACGGGCAGCGCAGGCCCCGCCGCTGTCGGTCCGGAGGGGGCCGGCGGCCGGAGGAAGAGCTCCCTCGCGGAACCAGGCCCGTCCCGAGCCCCCTTACCGCCCACTTCCTCCGCGCCTTCCAGAAGGATGTCCTTGGTGAAGCTGGAGATCTGCCCGGTAAGTGAGGACAGGCTGTCGCCCACCTGCCCCAGGGACTGGCCCAGCCCCGAGCCCAGCCCGCCCAGCCACGACGCCATCGCGGCTCGGAGGGCTCCGGGCCTCGCTCGGCCCCGCCGGGCGGCCCCTGCAGCCGGTTCCTGCGGGCCAAGGGGCTGCCTCCGCCTCCCTTCTCCTCGCTACAGCGGGTCGCGGCTCCTGCTGCGGACTCAGCACACCGGGCTCGGCAACTCCTCCGCCAGCGCCGCGCGCATCCTCCCGGCTCAGCTACTCCTCCCGGCTTGTCTTGTCTTGTCCCGTCCCGGCTCAGCGACTCCTCCCGGCGACTCCGACCGCTGCCACCTCAACGACCGCCATGACACCCCTCCCAACTACCATCGAGAGCGGCGGGCCAGGCTAGAGCGCCCCCTCGGAGGCGGATATGGCGTGTAGGCGGAAGCAGAGGGTGCCGGGATGGTGGCGGAGCCGCGGCGGGGCGCGGGGAGCGGCGGCGTGGAGCGCTGTGTGATTAACGGGAACTCGCCCGGCGGGAGGGACCTGGGCCGCTAGCGAAACAGCGTGCTGTGCACGGGAATAGACACGATTTGTGTTCGAATATGTGTTCTCACAAAACACACAAGACTTGAAACCCCGGCTGCTTTGGCTGTAAATGGAATGGATAGGGAAGGGAAGAGGCGACTGAGAGGGGACCTAATCGATGTCTATCAGTGCCTCAAGGAGAGGTGCCAAGAGGCTGGATCCAGGCTCTTCTCGGTAGTTCCCAGCAACAGGACAACGTTTCTGCAACGGGCAGAAACTGCTGCGCAGGAAGATCCACCTGAATATCAGGAAGAACTTGTTTACTGTGCAGTGACTGCACAGTGGAACAGATTGCCCAGAGAGGCTGTGTAGTCTCCCTCACTGAAGGTATCCAGGAATCATCTCAATTCTGTGCAATGTGCTCTGCGATCACCCTGCTTGAGCAGGGAGGTTGGACCAGATGACCCACTGTGGTCTCTTCTGTGATTCTTGATTGGATTTCCAGCCAGAACCCCAACACTGGTCCAATTCAAAGTTCTTTTTGATCAAGTGAGGTATTTAAAATTACTTGGGACTACAAATGAGTACTGCACTGTTACAGAAAAAGCAGTTTTGTATCAGTCAGAATGATACTGTTATAAAAAAATGCGGATACCGGAAATAAAATACAGGGCAGCTGGCTCATTGCCCGTTTCAAACTGATAACTACATAAAAAGATGCGTAATTAAAGCACCACATCAACGGCAAAATGAAGCTAAGGAGAGCATTTCACAGGTGAAATCTTAGATTTTTAGAGGTCTGAGAATGCAGCAGGCACAAAACACATGCTCTACAGTTACAAGCTGGCAAACATAAGCAGACAGATGTGGAACAACCTGCTTGTTGCTTCCCAGACAGTATCTTGCAGAGCCTTGGTGAAGGGTTCTTAGCTGGCCTGCAATACTGTATTACCTTTTAGCTTTGCTGTCCTCTGTCACTCACAGGCAACCCTAAGGCTGGGCATGGTTTATGGTCCAGGAGTTTAGAAGTTAAAAGTTCTCTAATAAAGATTGTTTTCACTCTTCTTCGCTGAACAATTTTTCTATCAGGTTTATACCTGATTTTACTAGTATATTAATTTAATGGCATACTTGTCACCCTTATGATTATCCATAATAAAACCAATCATACACCACTTCATTTCTGGCTGAAAAAAAAAGGCATCAAAATTGTAGGAAGTACTAGTGCTGTGATATAGCATGGAATGTAGATATATCTTTATCAGTTTTATTAATTTGCAATATTGGGTTTAATGGAGATGAAAAGTTTACAACACTCAAAAGACCCCTTATCATTGGTTTAACAAAACCCATATGGGTCCTCATGACAGTAAAGATGTCATTTAGTGTTTGGCTAAATAATCTTTGTGGGAAACTCAGCATTTTTTCAACTAAGATCAGGGATGTCCTGCAGATGTTTAAAGTATTTAGGGATGATAAAAATGTCTTCTATTGTAGGTAGTTTTATAATGCCAAGTAAGGCATGTAGTCAAGAAAGTAGCACAGAAAGCTTTTTGTCCCACTCTTTTTAATTACTACTCCTGCAAGACTAGAAACTGACTATTTAGCATTGCAAGTAATTTTTTTAGCTGACTGACTTCATCCACTGTTAATAAGGGCACGCAAATCATCCAGTATACTCTGTTCTGACTAAGCTACAAAAGCAATGCATTGTGTCACAAAAAGAATGAGCATTTTGGCAGCAAAGGAGGAAACTAGCTTTCTTTAAAAATTACAAAGCATACAATTTTTAAAGAAGTAACATAACTATAATTGGCACCAACTTCCTTCCTTAACAGGACTGTCTTTACATACTTTTGGAGTATCAACAGATGCAAAGACATCAGAGATAATGAAACATCAGCAATGGAAAACTACCCCACTGCTGATGTCTACACACCTCTGGTGCAAAGCCCACTGAAACCAGGGGTGAGATTTCAATGTTTGATGATTCTGTGCCCAATCCGCACATAAGGGAAAGCACATGTGCAAATACTTACAAGAGAAACATTAGAAGCTATAATCATATTTATTTAAAAAAGTGATATCAAATACAACCATATATATTCATGCTTATTTGGAGAGCATTTTCAAAATATCAAACAGTGCTGCCATTTTCCAGTCAAAACAATGACAAAGCATTTCAGCTTTCCCTTTTTAAATCTTTTCAGTACTCTATGCTTTATATACACAAAATAGACAAAAATTATACAGGAATCCAGAGCCAAAGATGTGATATGAAAACAGTCTTGGAAAAAAAAAAATCTATTACTGAAAATGATTTCTAAAATACACAGCTATTAGGCAAGAGATGAAAAAAATTATTCCCTTACAAAATCCTAACTCTACCCTGATTCGTACACAGGGGTTTTCATGTAGCAAAAAATAGAATTTTATCAATGCTTACATGCTTTAAAGACAAGATCAAGGTTTTTATCTTCTGGTTTTTTTTTCATTCTGCTTTTGCACAATGGCATTTAAATATTACATCCCTTTGTTCAAACTCTGAACAGAAGTCCCGTCCTGAATTCACACAGTGGCTGTACTGAGGATGGGGGAAGATTAAAAGAAAAGTGTAGTTATAATTATTTGCTTTTCTTAACAAAGAAAATAATGTATAAATATTTTTATTTGGTAAAAGCAGTTGAAAAGTCACACGTACTAACTATCTGAAGAACTGTAACTGGGGAAGGAGGTGACTATGGCAAGTTAAATACTACACCATTCCCTCCATCTCTGAAATGTAAATAAGGCAAAATGTGTGTGTGAAGATTAAAAAAGTTTATTGCAAAAGAGCTCCTGCTTTTAATATGAAAACCTGGATACAAGACAGAGCTACTAATTCTACATTGAAGAATTGAATATTTGGACCAAGCCAGTTTGAATGTATTAAGTGTTATTCTCACTGGAACAACTGATTCTGTGTGTATGGAATAGGTACGTATGTATTACCTGTTGGACTTCTTTTTTTAATTTTTTTTTTTTTTATGATTTGTGAATAATTATCAAGATTTTCCAGGACTGAAGTTTGTTTTATGCAAGACAGCAATGGCTCACCAAGCAAACAACATAATTTTCCATCTAAGCACTTAAAAAAAGTTTCCACATCAATTTTTCTTGTCCTTGGATTCTTATTTCAATTCCTTTAAAAGTGATGTGCTGGTAACACAAATTGCAAAATAATACTTCTTTGTAAGTCTGAGTTCTAGTTCTCTGATCCCATTCCCCTATATTGTATTTTTCAGTATAAAGGCCACCATTTTTGTTTTCATCCTTATTTGAACCAATAATTAATTCTAGAAAATTTCACATTTTAGAACTGTAACATGTTCTTGTTCATTTTTAAAAGCCTGTCGGTTTTGTAGTAAGACAGAGCAGCTTGCAAATGATAATATTTGCCTACTATTAGAAGTAGCAGAAGCCATTTTAAACCCCCTACCATTCTCTAAGTTTGTAATAGAAGCAATAGTCCAACATTAAAACACATCATAGATTTAAATTTGTATAGGTTATTTTCAAGTAGTCTGCAAAGTAATAAAGTATGACAAGTAAGAAGAGTACCTTAGCTGAAAATTACACTTAAACTTGCTGCAGTTCTCTGAAGGGCACAGGAAGCCCAAATGTTAAAGTAAGTCAGTATCGTATCAGATTAGTTTCAAATCTAGAAAAATGTAAGCATTTAAACAGCTCATATTTGTACTTGCTGTGCCTAACAAGAATTGCATGCAAGCATGACTGCATTACAACCCTTGTTCCTCCTGCCCTCACTGTAAGACCATGAAAGGAGTTTGCAGAATTATACTTAGAGCAGTAACTTTGGAAGGTATTTGTTGTATCACTCACTCCCCCTGCCCCTTTGATTTCTACTGGCAGAAAACCATAAATTATGTCACATGGACCATTCACTGGAAAACAGTAAAAATCTGTTGAATGAATGAAGTCTGAAATTCCCTCAAATATAATTTTGTAATTAACAAAAAAAAAAAAAAAAAAAAAANNNNAAAAAAAAAAAAAAAAAAAAAAAAAAAATCAATGTTTGCTCCCTTACAATGGACTTTGGCCTAAAGCTGTAACATGGGAAAAAACCCAACCCTTCAGCTTGACAGGGTAGGTAACACCAGGAGGATGCTCTAAATTAGTAAACACCTTAGAAGCATAGTTAATCCACATTGAGAACTGTTTATCACTGAAAGAATGCACACCAAAAAATGACATCAGTGTTTTATTGACAGCAACTTGGCAGGTCCAGACATTTTGAACTTGAGACCTGGGTTTTAACATATGTACTGTCAGCAACTAGTATTAGTCTTTTCCTTAGGTACAGTTCAAATAGAGACCCTGTCACTCCCTACAAATCCTGAAAGGAGGTTGTAGTGAGGTGGGTGTCAGCCTCATCTTCCAGGTAACAAGTGACAAGATGAGAGGAAATGGCCTCAATTTGCATCAGGGGAGGTTAAGATTGGGTATCAGGAAGTATTTCTTCACTGAAAGGGTTGTCCACCCTTGGAACAGGCTGCTGAGGCAAGTGGTTGAGTCTCCTCCCCGGAGCTAGTTAAAAGAGGCGTAGCTGTGTTGCTTAGGAACATTACATTTAGTGGTGGACTTGGCTGGGTTAATGGTGACTTATGATGTGACATGAAAGTTCAACAGCAAGCCTCCATGTTTTAGTGATTATAAAATCATGTAGCTGGCCTGGGTTAGTCAATGATATTTAGGGGGCTGAGATATATTTTTTTTTTAAATATAGGGCTGCTAGAGCTATAGAAATAATACATTTTTATTATATTCTTATAATAGAGGATAAAAGGTCTGAGTTCCAAGTACTGGCATCAGATTGCCAGTCTACATCTATTTATAAAAATGAGTCTTATTTCAGAGTTAGTTTATGGCACAATCAAAAAAGGAAAATTAAGCTGTGGTTAATTGACAGATGAGAAAAAAAAAAAAATTCAGTGCTTTAGACACCTTTCTTCCTTTCAGTTTCATAGAAATTTCAAACTGAAAGCAGAAAATCACATCCTGAAAAGTATGGCATTTCAAAATGGCATACGCACAGATGGACTTTTAAAGTCATTTTTCAGCTATATTAATTTAACACATTACAAATAATTATAATGTGCATGACAGCATTATTTAAAAAAGACAAAAAGCAGTTTTTAAAAAGTAGTGCTGTCTCATGTCAAAATCCATATTGTGTAACACATACCAGTGGTTCTGGTGACATTGGTGAAAATCCAGCACATAGGTAAGAAAAACAGAATTTAACCCAATTATGTATGATATAATAATACCCTAAGCTATCAGGAAACCATTGCTGTAAACAAATCTTTACTGAGAGGTAAGAGCCCTTTCATGTACAGTACTACTGGATGCTGAATGTGTATTTCCATCTAGCTACCATTCATTTCCTACTAATTTTAATTAAATGTTACTATTGTGCAAAGATGTAACTTCAGAATATTTTGATAAAGAAATTTGGTGTTATCTTTGAAAGATTCTTAGAATGCCTGTGCTAACTGTTAATGCTTTAACTGGACTACAGCTTATACACTCTATCTACACAATATTTCCATATAATTTATATGTAAACAGAATTTGTATTTCAAGCACCATTTAGGAAAATGAAACATCTCTCTTTTGTTGCACTGAAGTTCAAAGTCAGGTTTGGTCACCCTGTTACACATTCATCCTGGATATCAAAGCAAATGTCTTACAACCAATAGCATTAGCTCTCTCACATACTTTGCTTCCCAATTTTTCTCAGGATCAGAAACAGCATGATAAAAAATTGTAAGGTGCGTGAATAAAGGCCATTCCTGAAGAAACTGCAACATTCTGACAGACACTCATAGAAAGCATTTCAGAAAGAACATCCACACAGGCATAAATATTCATTCTTAAAAGAGCTACTTGCACAGGGGTCATTTCAGACTGCAGGAATGCACCTTATGTGTGTGGCACTGACTTTATGGCACCTCAATCCCCTCCTACTTTCTCCTAGACTCAGTTACAGCTCTTTTATACTGAAAGGCCAGAATGAAGGGTTGAGCTTGAAGAGGAAAAGACTCTGGAAGAGGTAGAAAAGAAAACCTGTTCAACCCAATTGAGTATATGCTGCTTTTGTAGTAAAAAGACAGTGGCTTAACAAGAAAACATAAGAATACAATAATTAAAAACAAACAAGAACAACAAAAAACCCCAAGCCAAATAAGGCGAGTTATCTGCTAAAAGACAGTATGTTAAACATGAACCTAAAATTTTACAATTGGAATTGAAAGTAAAACCAAAAACTGTTAAAAAGTCAGAAATCACTGGAAGATTCAGGAATAACACTATAATCAACAATTCACTGAAAATTTTGTCTTGAATTGAAAAGCATGAAATTTATGGATTCTTGTTTCTCCTGCAGAATGGATCATTTCAAAAGTGGACAGCAGGATCAAAAAGTTGACATTAAGTCATTAATAATAAACAATCACAAAATAAATTATTTAAGATGAATGCAACTTAATTACTCTCCCCATTTTAGAGTGATCTATGAAAAAGAATTTATGAGCATAACTTACTACTCATATCTGTTTTTCCATTAGTGCTGAAGAAAATCAGTTGACGCTATTTTCAGCACCATTTGTATCTTCTATAGAATTCTTCAAAACAATTTAAACTTGCTTTTTAAATGCAAGTTACAGCTACTACCCTTGTCTAATTTTGTTTGTGTGGACAGTTCCAGTAATTTTAACACTACTCTCATGAGCAGATGTTTTGTAGTAGGAGTGCTACAGTTCTCTAAATTAGTGCAATCTTTTTTGTATTTGCAGATCCTCTCTAAACTGACCTCCAGCAGCCCCCCTTTCATTCCTGCTTCCAGAACTCTGAAATGAACCCTGCTTGTGCAACATTCACACAGTAGAATTTTAATGGAGACTTAGCATTTTGACAATAAGAGGGGAAAAATTATGTTATTTCTCCTCTTCTGAATTCAAGTGGTTTCTAACAGACTCCAGAGACATATTCATGGCTGCTTGAAGCATGTCTTCTTCGCTCATATCACCTCCTAAAGACAATAAATGCATACAAAGCTGTGATAAGTTCACAGTTCTTAATTTCAGTTAAATGCTTTTGTTGTTTCTTTTGTCCACACCCACCTTTTCCTACCCCACCCACAAAATTGGCTTTGTTATTAAAATCACTGAACATTTTGCAAATAGTTTTTCACTGACAAGTCAGTTTGCAACAATACACACCAATTTTGGATCATCAATACCTAACACTGGTAAGGTCTACCCATGTTCTTCTGAAAACTGGTTCCAATAATTTTGTCAGATATTACTCCAAGTTGTCTTACAACTTTAAAAGTAATTTAGAAAACAAATAGTTGGCATAAATCGCATCAAAGATTCCAATTTGTAATGCTCAAGACCAACAAAACAACAAAAAGCAAAGCCAGAACTCAAGTGGTCTAATAGCAATGCTCTTCACTTTGAAACAGGATATTGCCACTCAAAGGGAAATAGGCTTTTCAGGAAAGTGATCCTTTCCTTCACTGCCAGTACAGTAATGGATGTGATATGCAGTCGGAATGGCTGCTGACGTGACAAAGTAGGCAGACAAGGAAAATTAAGAAACAATACAAAGATGAAAAAGACACATTTCAGCGTTGGATGTAAGTTTAAAAAACAATACCTGGGCCAGCTTCTGCAGTGCTTGAGCTAAGAGTTGCCTTATCCTGTAGGTTTGGGGTCTGATCTTGCTGCTGTAGCTGTTGTTGCTGTCTGAAAGTGTTATAAATTTATAAGAGAATAAGATTAACATCAGTATAAGACCTGAATCAAGTTCATTTCATTGTAAGGAAGGCCAAGAGTCAGAAGTAGAAGCTGTTTGGTACAATAACACCCCTGTGCCCAAAATCTCTTTCATCATTTCACACTGCTAACCTTCAGACACTATCTTCCCAGTATTATACTCCAAGACACATGACTGTTTTCCCAGGATTTGGAAGCTCTGCATTCTTATCCTATCATGCCAAGTCTAACTTCTCCCATCCATAGCATTTCTCTGTGGTCTTTATTTCCTCCATTACTGTAAGACCGAGATAAGGAAAAACTACAATAACCCAACTATGTATTAAGAAGGTACATCAGAACAGCAATATAAAATATGTACAATGCTTTTGTGTGATGCACATGAGAAGCATCACTACCAGAAGCAAAGTCTTAGAGAAATAATACTTTTTATCAGGAAGGTAATGGCAGAAATTTACAGGACTTCATTTAAAATACTTCTATAATGTACATTTTCTTTTCCTTCCTCACAAGACTTGCAGCGGTAGCAAGGCTACTGCGTTATTAACAGACACCCTCTTATTACACGTTTCTTTGTAGGAACCACCTGAGAATAGTAAAATTCAGGTACTGTTAAGAAATCATGTTAAGACAGAGAAGGTGAGCTGGACCTCAGTAAGAAACCCATCCACACCCCAAAAAGCATTGAAAAATACAACATGTACTTCCACATGCAGTTTTCTATCAGCTACTTTACTTTTCAAAATATGCTTGTCTTCTCCTTCGCAGTTCTTCTGAGGAAAGGGAGTCTGTCTGACTGCTGTGAGACGACTGAGGAACATTCTGTGGTAATGAGCCTGAGAGCTCACTTCGACGGCTACCTAAAACCAGAACATGCCATATCCTACTAATTATAGTAAAATGAAGTTAGTAAATTAAATATAGCTTAAAAAATGTCTTCAAACTTGAGAAGAAGAAAGAGACTTGTTGAAGAGCTAAGCATCTAGAGTAACTTTGCTTGATACTCTCTTTCCTTCTCAACTTCGGACTGTTTCCCTTTCCTCCTGCCACCCTTTGCCAATTCGTTTTTCTTTCCTAATAATCAATGCCAACATGTAAGTTCCAACTTTTCAAAAAGCAGAAGGGAGATGGCTACAGGCAATCCTGGATTGTCCTTCCATGCCTAAAACCAGTCCTTCCAGAGAGCTTGATGCATGCTGGGAAGAGTGCCTGACAAATTGATTCCAGTAGCTGTTTAAAGCATAAGCAACACAAGCAACTGTAAGAAATTCAGATGAGCACTGCACCTTGCATGCTGAGCTGAATGGCTCTGCGAAGATCAGCTTCTTCATCCTCCATATCAATTTCCTGCCTACTTAGAGCCAGGGCTCTCTGAAAATTCTCTTCATCTTCGTCTAACATGCCTGTTCCATCAAAGGGATGGTTAACTTCTATTGCTTGGTCCACATCACTTCTGGGTAGCCTGTGAAATCCATACATTCATCGCAAAATTCAGAAAGAAATCACATTAAGTTTTATCGTGAGGTTTAAAATTAGCATGTTCTGCTCATTTAACTCTAGGTTTAAGTTTGGAAAAAGCATTTCTCTTGTGAAAGTCTGTTATATAAACAAGTATTTTCCTGAAAAATGAAAAAGCACAAAAGGGCTGCAGGCAACTGCAGTGCAACCTTAACACATATTTGCCACACACTGCACTCTATAAAACAATGCACATGTTGACAAGAAGCTGTTAGATAGTAAATCGTCAAAAATGATAAGCCCACAAAAAGCCATGATACATGTTATTCAAACCTACTGCTATTGAAACAGTTACACCAGCAGAAAACAGCGCATATGGTCTCCTTCTCAGGAGGCCTTGAAGACCACACTAAAGCAACCCATGTAAACTGTGCACACTTTCCATGTTACTGCCAATCATTCCATCCATTTACAACATCAGTTTAACTTGATAAAGGGGAAAAAATAATGAATTCCTCTGAGATGTCTTAAGGCTTTTTATCAGTACAAAATTTGTTCACTATGCAAATTCAATTAAATCATTGCAGAAGTAGTACTTTTTACGCTTTCAATGATCTTTTGTATTAACAGAATGCACAAAAAATGAGCAGCACCACAATGTTACAGCAAAATTATTCCAAAAGGGAATGCTGTATGATTTATATGATGTGGAAATCAGAGATCAGTTTCTCATTCTTTTCTGTTTATGATGAAATGCACAAACCAGTCTTAATTATAGAATAATTACTATTAACAATAGTTTGTAAGATTTGCTAACCCATTTTCCTCCCCAAGTCAAAAATTTGCACTATAATATGCTTATGCACATTAGACTCAATGGAAAGACTGGAATCCTTATCAAGGCAGCTTTTACCCACTTAAAAATACACCATTTATTTCCGATCAGCTTGCTTTTACTGTGTGCAACAGCAGTTGCAACAGCAGTAAGCACTGAACTAAAGGCACTTCTTATTACTTCCAAATTACAAATCAATCATACTGATCATTATTAAAATAAAATCTTTATTTACCTTACCTCTGTTCTCTTGACTGTGCTGCCTCTTCTCCAATCAGTTTTGGTCGCTGCATCTGCTGTACCCGAATCATCTGCAGTAGCTGATCAGCCTCACAGTCTGGCAGGTCACCTTTTACTACAAATATGGAATAACCTGAGAAAAAGAAATCATAAGTCTACAGCATTAAAGTGCAGATATAAACACTCTAAAATGCACACTATATGGAATAAACACTCTAAAATGCACACTATACAATCATATGCAACTTAAGATGCAAGACTCCACCTTTCATTATAAGAAGCTGGGTTATTTCACTATTTCAATCATAAAACTAAGGGTAGTTAACTGAATACGTAAGTTCTAAGAAATAATGACTATTACCTACTTTTAATTAATGAGATTTAACATCTGTAAGTTACTATTACCTTCCTGTTGTAATTGAGCCAAGAAAAGTGCAAGGTATGTATCTGATATTAGTTCTGGACCCATCAAGAGAGAGTTCAAGTTAAACCACTGTAATTAAGAAAAAGAAAAGAGGTTGAGAGAACAAATTAGCATGAAGATAAGTCGGTAATCCATTCCTGTACATTGTGGTAATTTTCTACTATGGGATATCCAAATAAATCTAGTAAAATAAATTACCAAATAAAAGTTTTTTGAAGCATAATACCTATACTGCTTAAGGTTACCCTTCAAATGCTCTAACAGGACATCTGAAGTGTGGAAATTACTGCATGCTCTCTCCCATTACTGAATACTGGTACCAGGGAAACACATTAAAACAGATAATCCTTAACCATTGTATTTTGATTTATTTCAGACATCATTCTAAAATTCTGCTTAATCTGGGTTTTAAACCTGAGACTGAGAATGAAGCAAGAAACCTATCATCAGTTAATGCTGTGTGTTAAGAAATTAATAGATATGGGAAATAGACATTATTTGCATTAAATACTTTCACTGAACAGATGAAGCTCCAAACTAGTGTTTACCCTTCTCTCAGATAATTTTTAAACTTAAAAGTGAAGAAAAATTTACTCATATTTAATATGCTGAGAGTACAGCACTATATTACAACAGGGGACACTTCATATAAACATACACAACTCATTTCTAGTTCCCCAAAGACCATAACTAGTAATTTATAATACTTCTAAGAGAGAAACAGTGTTATACTTACATAAAACTTCTAGAGATAAAATATATTCAATGTGAAACAAAATATTCCACCCGTAAACCCCCATATATATCAATGAAGCTGAAGAACTTTTTTTTAGACTACTCATTCAATATTATCCAGTTTTAACGAGGAAGCACCATTTGAGATGGAATTCTCCTTCTTCTATCTCCATTCTCACAGAAGTGCACTGATCTACCCAAACCTCCATATATGCACCCATACACTTGCAGCCAGGCCCATACAATAATATAAATGACTATCTACCACCCTGCCATTCAATCACTTAATTTGCCAAAAACACTCTTTGCCACTAGGAATGGGTAAGAAGACCAACAGTGTAGAAAAACAGGGGAATAAAACGTTCTGTTAAAAAAATGATGGACAGACTATGGCAACTTTTAAAAGGCATTATGGGGGAGAAAGTTTTGTGAAATTAATTTTGCTTTAACTGCAACAGAAGAGACACAGGTCAAATAAGTCTAAGTCAACCTATTTTGTCAAATCTTCTCATCACCCTCTAGATAACAGAAACCTAGTATTGTCTTCATGTGATTACAGGCCACACATACAAAAAGACAAAAGACATCCCCCCTCTGACTTAGCATGTTTTGGGTTAGAATGCTCTCTCATAAAATTCCACCCAACATGGTTGCATTGTATAATAAGGAGCACTTCCATAATTTTAAAAAAAATCCAGCCTTTTTGATATCAAATAAAGAAAAATTGCCCATACTTTACCCATACTTTTAATACATTACCCATACTTTTACACTAAAGTAGAGTTTAGTTTTCTCATTCATGGGTGATTTTTCTTTATTTTTTTAATCTGGATGACAACATAAGTAGCCAGAACTTGCAAAAACAAACCAAATGGGCAAAGAGACTCCTGTCTATTACTGAATCTAAAAGCTGTTTTCCATGAATGTTTTCTATGAAAAAAAGCCCTGGAAAAAACCAAACACCAAATCAGCTCACGTTGTATAAAAGCTTATGAAGTATGATCCAGAGCAATGACTGGCTACTGAAATAAAACACTGCATTGGTATTGTAAGGGACATGGGTATGAACTGAGTTGGTGCATATGTACCACATACTAATAAGGCCATCCCTTACCTTTAATAACTATTTCCTGCTCAGAATACAACTATTTCAAAGTTTTACATAATACTACAAAGTTGTGATTCTACTTCCCCAAACCTCATTCTAATGGATACTCTTCTGAGTATCCATTATTATCCATCAAAACTTTGAACTTTTCCTTATATCTACTGCCTATTTAAACAAACAAAATTATTTTACCATGTCAGTAACTTATTGTATTAAAATAAGTCTGCATTCTGTAGGGATCCTAATCCTTGTTCAGGATTCCCTACTCCCTCCCACCCCCCATGCAATTTTTCTTCAGTATTTCATGCAGAAAAAAAAAAAGAAAATAGCTTAAGAAGTCACATAAGACTACCAGAGCTGCAGCTCCCTACAAGACAGATTCACTAGCGAATTGATCCTACCGTCTTTCCCCAGGCTAACATTTACAATGACCTGCCTGGCATTTTTGTCATAAAACAAACATTTACTTTTTTTCAAAAATATGTGATACAATTAAACCAAACTGCAGCAAAAGCTTGCAAAAGGGAAGTACAATCTACTTGCAACCACTTTTCCACACCCATTTCTGAAGTAAATTTTAAAATAAAAAAAGACAGTGTCACCTGTTTTCCTAACTTTCGAACTGTAAACCAGTGTTCCTTATAATTACAAATAAATGATTTTTCATTTCTGTAAAAAGAAAAACAAAAGGTATAAATAAAATTAAATACTCTAGAATCAGAGTACATAATAATGTTTAAGATCTTTGTTATCACTAATTTGAACTTATGTAACAATAAAGTTTCAGTAACACAACCACTTATGTTACATTACCAAATATTCATACTGCTTTTATAACATTTAGGAAGTTGTCAATATCACTGAAATCTCCACATACCTGTGGTGCCAGAGATACTAAAATATCATGAAGGCAAAGAGGACAGATGTTCTCATGCCCCTTTATTTTCAAGACAAAAAAAAAAAAAACAACAAACCAAAAAAAACCCCAAAAACCCAAACCAAACCAAAAAATCAAAGTCAGGGGATAATACAAACATCAAAATGCAACACAGCTTGAAACAGCAATTTTAAAGAAAGATAATTTAAATCATAGATTAAAAGTCTTACATAGGATCGATCCCAAGTCTCTGGTATTCTGGGCTGTTGAAGAGGATTAGTTCTAAACCCCACACTTTCAAGGCATTGCTTATAACCTGTCAAAAAATAACACTTTTCATGAGTCAAACTAGTTCAAATCTAAATTCAAGCAATGCAATGATCTTAGCTATACTAAACAATTATACTGTTTTCATAAAACTTAAGATTTCAAAACATTGCCAGGAGACCTAGGAATCACATTACTCAAAATGCAGCTGTCATGAATCTACATGCAACATAACACTCATATCTTGCCTAAGGAGAAGTAACAAAACTAAGATTTAACTCAGTCTTGTTAATGAGCTTACTTCCCCAAACAAAGCTGTAATTTCGCCTTCCACAGACATTTCCTAAGTCGTCATCTCTCTACTTGCAATGCACTGCTCTGCCCTTACTTTCCCTCCCCCCCATACAATCTCAATCTTTCTTCACAGTAACTACTGGAAATTTTGTACCAGTGGATTATCACAGGATCAGTTTATTGAGCTGAGCACCAACTCTTCTACAATAAATCTTTAAAGCTACACAAAATAACACTGTAAGAATTTTTAAGTTAACAATTCAACTTCCTTTCAGCATGCCGACTGTGCAGCAATGGCAAAGCAATGACAGGACAAAAAAGTAGAACAAGGAAGCATTTTTTCAGCTACCAAAGCAGCCCAATCAGTGATAGAAAGAAAGCCAAAATGTTAATGGTTTCTCGCTAAATAGAAAAACAGCCCAGTTGGCCATAAGGAAGAGAGGCTCTTGAGGGAGTCTGGACCACTGACAAGCACCACTGAAAGTCTGGGAGACAGCCAAAGATGCCTAGAGCTCTAATCTAGACACAAGTCCCAATTTGGTTTTCAAAACTTTTTTTGTTGTTGTTTTGGTTTAAGTATTTATTATTAATTACCTTTTCCCTAGGGCCCTAAAAAAACCAAAATCAAAAAACCCAAGAAAAATCTGCAGATCACTGTGATAACCCTGTAAACATTGCCAAGGGCTTTCCAATCTCTAATTTGAGAAAGCAATCTGAATTCTGCTTTTTCAATTGCAGTCTGTGGGAGCCAAGGTCTACACCTGAAGTGCCCATAAGAAACAGCTTAGAAGTCAAGCTTATTGCCAGCAGATGTCATTTCACAGTTCTGGAGTCCATGCTTCTCCTATGTGTTGGAGGGCCCATGAACTGAAGAACTGCAAGTCACTGTTCTTAATAGAAAACACTCTGAACATTTGAAAGTCCAGCACTTAAACCCATTAAGACCATAAACTGGTAACTAGATAAAAAAGCTCAATGCCATTTAAATTATATAGAAGAACATATATTGCATAAATAGGAAATGGTGTCAGAGCACAGCTGTGCTTACTTGAATTGAGAAGAATCCACTATCATCCATATTTACAGAAGGCTGCTGCTTGATGTGAGGTTGGGAGGGAGAAAAGGGAAAAATGGTGTAAGCATAAAAGGTCAAAAATAATTGAATTTTGAAAATAAATGTTAACTGCAGATTCTTAAAGGAACTAACTCTCCTTGTCTGTAAGGCTGATTACAATGCCCAAAATAGGCATATTAATTTAAAACTCAAACCTTTAGAGATGTTCAGTGCTTAAAGGGCAGACAGACATGGGAATTTCTGTTCCTGTCTGACACTGGCTTACTGAAACAAAAGGTAAATTACTGATCCTCCTCATCATGCCTGATCTTCCTACTTGTAAGATGAAGGCAATGTAGCTTTTTGTAGAATTATTGTAAAGCTGTACTAGTAACACTTGAAAATGACACATCCAAGATGCATGAATGAAAAGGCCTATGAATTTAAAAAGCTTTAGCACTAGAAATTAACCTTGTCTACCTACGCAAGACTAGCAGGTCTGTGCCAGACCATATTAAAGGCAAATATCAAGCAACTTCAAATGAAGATGATTTTACCTGTAAAAATGTTCTGTATTCTTCACTAGATACTCCTCCCTCTGCCATTCTCATCCTTTCTTCCTCATCCAACTGCTGTGCGATAGAGGATAACTCAACAGGACTAAAGTATTCCCCTTGCAGCAAATTATTCAGACAATGTTGAGCACACAATGAGCCTTCTTGCTAATTGTGGAAGAGAAAAAAATACCAATGATAAGACAAAAAAAAAGGGAAAAAAAAGAAGAAAATCAGGTTAATGTAAACTCTGTAAAATGACTCAACCATTTCATTCTGGCAAATTTCCTGCCCTCCCCACTCATGCAGAATACCATATATTCTTTCAATGTACTACACTGCAAGCTATAGAATACAACCCTCCCATCCACTTGGAGGGAAAAAACCTAACATGCATACTACCTTATTTCCTCAAAGGAAATAAATGTCACATAAAAATTGTTCTTGAAAACAACAAAGATTGCCAATGACCCAACAAATCACACAGAGATTCTGCAACCAGCAGAACAATGGATTCTATCCTCTTCAAATCATCAATACATGAAAATCAAACAGTTTAGATCTCTACTTCCTAATAACAAACATGTTCTATAACAGATACTCTCATTATTTTTTAACTTTTCTTCCCTTCCAGATGTGGCTATTGACAATCTACTCTCCACCTTATTGCCGGGAAAGCGATTAGCAGCTGAAGGAGCAGTAAAGCTCCTTTTCCACATGGAATTTACATACAGGAAGTAGATAAAATAAGCTCATACCACTAGTTTGAAAATCTTGAAAACAGTGATGGGGAAACAAGAAAAAAAATATTAAATTCAGCATATTAAACAAAGAAAATATTTTTTATTGATAGACCATTTAAATAAAAACCATTTCAGATATTTGTTACATATCCAGCACATTACAGATAATAGAAGTATAGTGTAACATTTTTAAAACATCAGCACAAATTTTAAAAGAGCTAAATAACAATGTTACTCATGATTTAGCAGCACAAATTTAAAAAAATCTCTAATCTGAATGAATGCATGTCAGGCTCCATAATTTTCATATGAGAGATAAAATACTGCCTCATTAAATAAACCTCACAACATAAACCAACCAAAGCAGTTTCCCATGAAAAGCAATCTTTTTTAAACAAATAACTCCAGGTGCAAGACAAGCAACATCAATTTTAAAATCCTGCTTTTCCCTTTTGTTTTAATTAGTCTTCATTTTTATTTACATTAATAACTCTACTATACATGCTCTTTGTTAAAAACAAAACCCCTCAAGAACAATACAGAACACCCTTTCCTTGTACCAGACCCACAGAAACTAAGAATACAAGAGTATGCCTTTGAGGAATATTCTTTAAAATTCCACAAAAGCATCAAACAAATCACATGTAGAACCCTCCCATGATCTCCCCACAGCAGAAACCTCCAAAGTTCCCTTTACTCCAGAATGTTCCCATTGCTTCATCACTCAGTTGAGCAAAGAGTTATTAAAGCTCCACTGGCTGTACAGCCAGGCTTCAATGGAATCCAGAAACCTCCTCCAGCTCACAGCCTTCCTGCAACAAGAAACTCAAGACTAGACACCAGCTTCTGTCCCTCTGGGACCATATTCCTACTGCTGGTCATATGACAAAACTGTAACAGAAGAACCTGCTCAATAATCACAAGTTTCCCCATCAGAATTATATGAAACTGGTTTAGAAACAGAGAGATACTAAAATATCTCTGAAAATTAGTTGTGTTAGAGGCTTACATCTTAATTTCACTAAAAGGACCTTTCTGTATTTGTACAGTATTATCTGAAATTAATAAACATTAATTTTCATATGTAAAAGTTATACACATTAAGTGCCAAACGCAGAAAACAGATCCTAGAGTTTTTAACTGACACGAACTTCCATTGTTTTCTGCAGAGAATATTGCTTCTTTTCCATAACCTGAAATCCCCTCATTGAAACCTCTCCTGACATAAACTGCTGCCCTCCTTTCACTGTTTTCAATCATCTGTATCTTATCAAGGAAAGGACAAACTTCTAAGATGTGGGCTCCTGAAGCCCCATCCATCCTTAAATCCTACTTTCTGCAACTGTCATTTCTCTCTAAAAATGCCACACTGCTTGGTTGTTTTATTAAATTTTCTTTATAAATACCATGTTTCTCATGTCTTTTTATCAAAACAACTGGGGTGTGCAGACACAGGAACATGCAGCACTTCAAAATATTTTGACAGCACTTGATGGGGGAAAAATACCCCTTAAGACAAAAAGACAGAGGTTCAGTTAGATTTTCCTTAAAATAGTAACAGAATAAAAATATTTGGTCCTCCCACTTAAAACACATTCAGGTGCAACTTTTTAACTGTGTAACTAACTCACCAGGGAGCACATGTGAGTTTCACATGAGAGACTGTCAACTCCCCCTTCCCCAGAATGCGTAAACTACAAATCACCATCACCTTGTATCTCTGAACGTGTTATGCTTTGTCACTTCAATTTCAGCAGTTTTGTTATTAAACTAGAAAGCAACTTAGTAATAAAAAAGTTATTTCATACTGTGATAGGCTAGGACAATCATGAAAAGAGCACATTTCGTTAAACTATATTCAAACCTAGACTGAAGGTCACTGAAGCAGAGGCCATCATAGCTGAAATCCAACACTCACCCTCTGAACAGCAGCTACTTTACACCACAACACTTGCCAAATTTTGCAACCCAAACCTACTCAGAAAGAACACTCCTCAGTTCTTATGGATTTCAGAACAGCAATTTTTTTAAGGAAGGTATGCAGCTATCTTACTTGATTTCTTAAGGAAACCAATCCTACACATCAAAACAAAGTAACAGAACTAGTGTTAAGATTAACACAATGAAGTTGAAGAGACACTGGCAAAGTACGAGAAAAAAAGCCAATTAGAATTTGAACAGCACTGAAACAGAAATAGGTCTTATTTGGGAACGTGGATAAATCACAACAGTTCACAGAAGCATTTGTCCTCCAAACCAAGAAATACTGTTCGCCATACAGAAGCGCAGTTCATGAACTGAGATTTCTTTAGCAGCTCTCCCACTCCCGGCTCATTACCCAACAACCTCAACCACGCCAGGCTCGGTGAAGAGATGGGTCCGAGACCATAGGGACAGCCCTGTCTGCCGCTGCTTATCCTCATACTCATTTCTCAGCCATGCGCGCTCTCTTTTAAGAAACATAAGTAGCTGCAGCCTACACCTCCCCACACGTGGGGTCTGTTTCTGCAGTCCCCATGCCAAAGCGGACGCCGAGGCTCAGCCCTGACTCTCCTTTCCCTGCAGGGCTGGCAGAATCCATCTGGGACGGGCCATAAGCACTGGCACCGTCGCGCGAGGGCCCTGGCTCTCCGTCGAGGCAGAGGCCGAGCCGCTGCCTCAGGCTGCACGGATACCAGGGAGGAGCAGCGCGGCCCGGTCCGACACAGCCCAAGCGCACCCCGAGAGCACCGGGGGCTGCCCCACGGTCAGCGCGGGGACGGGAGGCCCAGCCACCGCCCTAGCAGCTCCTCAGAGAGAGCTCGCACGCCTCCCCCGTCTCGGCGGCCCAGACGGCCACAACCGACAGCGCTGTACCCAAGGCGGACAAGCAGCAGGGCGGGCAGCGGGACGCAGCCAGCCCTCACTCATCCCCTCACTCACCCGCTCGTGGAAGATCGACTCCATGTTTATTGTGGCGGCCGCAGCCCCCGCCCCACGTGACCCACCCGACCAATCGCAGCGCCCCCCGCCCCCCGGCGGCGCAGGGCAGGCCCCGCTGGCTGCGCTCGGCCCGGCCGCCGCGCTGGCGCCCCCTGCTGGGGAGGAGGCCGGC